>WNGS01004946.1:27851396-27862705 GCA_020271785.1 Procambarus virginalis
GAAGATCGTGCCTCTCACAGCTACTGGAGCACTATGACAAGTCACTGAGGCATTAGAAGAAAAACAGAATGCTGATGTGATATACACGGACTTCGCAAAGGCTTTCGATAAATGGCATGGCATGATAGAACACAAAATGAAGTCAATGGGATAACTGTAAAGTAGGACGCTGGATACTCGTTTTCTGTCAAACAAGACTCAGCGGTAACGGTCAACCATATAAATCTAGTCCAAGTGCAGTTAAAGCTCTGTACCTCAGGGTACAGTCCTTGCACCGCTGCTTTTCCTTATTCTCATATCAGATATAGAAAAAATACAAGTCACAGCTTTGTATCATCCTTTGCAGATGACACAAAAATCAGTATGAAAATTACCTCTGCTGAAGACATTGAAAAACTTCAAGCTGATATTATAAAGTTTTCGACTGGCATCAGAAATAACATGATGTTAACAATGATAAATTCAGGTACTCAGTACGGTAAAAATGAGGACCTTAAACATAATACAGGGTATTAAACACAATCAAATGTACCCATAGTAAGGAAACAGCATGTAAAGGATTTGGAAAAATTGATGTCTGAAGACCTAATGTTTAGGGAGCATAACCAAGCAAATATTGCGACAGCCAGAAAAATGATAGGATGGATTACGAGAACTTTCAAATCCAGGGATCCCATCACAATGGTTTGTACTCTTCAAGTCACTGTGTTGTCCCGTCTTGAGTACTGCTCAGTACTCACTTCCCCCTTCAGAGCAGGAGAGATTGCTGAAATAGAGGGAATACAGAGAACATATACGGCACGCATAGATGCGATAAAGCACTTAAATTATTGGATCGTCTCAAAGCTCTCCAAATGTACTCACTAGAAAGAGACGAGAGAGATATCAAATAATATACACTTGAAGATACTGGAGGGCCAAGTACCAAATCTACACAGTAAAATAACAACGTACTGGAGTGAACGATGTGGAAGAAAATGCAGAATAGAACCAGTGAAGAGCAGGGGTGCCATTGGCACAATCAGAGAACACTGTATAAACATCAGAGGTCCGCAGTTGTTCAACACCCTCCCAGCAAGCATAAGAAATATTGCCGGAACAACCGTGGACACCTTCAAGAGGAAACTAGATTTATTCCTCCAAGGAGTGCCGGACCAACCGGCTGTGGTGGGTATGTGGGCCTGCGGGCCGCTCCAAGCAACAGCCTAGTGGACCAAACTCTCACAAGTCAAGCCTGGCCTCGGGCCGGGCTTGGCGAGTAGAAGAACTCCCAGAACCCCATCAACAAGGTATCAACCAGGCAGACTGTGCCTGGGCTGTCTGCGGTAAGCGTGCAGCCTGGAAGAGGCACCGTCGTCGGCAGACGGCCGATTCTTTTCTTTTCTTTCGGAAAGCGAGTGTTGTGCCCCGTAGGGCCATCCGTAGGCCAAACGTGAATGTTGGGCTTCTTATGTCTCCACAATTACGTCCGAAACTCCCCTGCCACAGATCTGGAAGCGTATCCACAAGACAGCGGGTAAGTTCGTTCCCGATGTTTCACCAGTCCTTCACCTCCGTGGTACTCTTGTGGTGGACCCGTTGCAGGTCGCTACTGAACTGGGTTCCCACTTTTCTTCTGTTAGCTCTGGTCTTCATCTTCCCCAGTCTTTCCTCCTTCGTAAACCTGTCCTTGAGTCTCGTCCTTTAGATTTCTGCACTCGTCATCGACTTTCCTATAACGATCCCTTCTCTCTCTCTGAACTTCGTTCTGCCCTGGCCCTCTGCGGTGCTACGGCGGCGGGCTCCGATGGTATTCATTATGAGATGCTTCGCCATCTCCCTCCGTGCACGTCTCAGTATTTACTGAGTCTGTATTATCGGATCTGGGAGTCGTCGTCAGTCCCTGAGGACTGACTCGATGCCGTTGTCCTCCCTGTTCGCAAACCAGGGTCTCTGGGAACTTCCCCTAAGGACTTTCGCCCTGTTGCCCTCACAAGTTATGTCTGCAAACTCTTTGAATGTATGGTTAACATACGTCTGATGTGGTTCCTGGAACACCATCGCCTTCTCTCCCCTTCTCAATTTGGTTTCCGCAAGTGCCGCAGCACGACAGATGTCCTGGTGAACTTGGAGGTCTATATTCGTACTGCTTTTGCTGCGAGAACTTCCGTTGTTGCCGTCCTTTTTGACCTGGAAAAGGCTTACGACATCACTTGGCGGTATCATATTCTATCCCAGCTTCATTCTTTTGGCCTTCGTGGTCATCTCCCTCTCTTTCTCCGCAGCTTCCTCTCTCATCGTTCCTTTCGGGTGCGCCTTGGTACCTCTCTCTCTGCCTCTTTTCAGCAATACGAAGGTGTGCCCCAGGGTAGTGTTCTGAGCACTTCTCTTTTTCTGGTTGCCCTCAATGGTCTTCTTTCCTCTCTTCCTTCAGGTGTCTTCTCTGCTCTCTATGTCGAAGATCTTACCCTTTGCTGTCAGGGTGATGATTCGCCTCTCCTTCAGCACCGGCTTCAACTTGCAATTGATGCTGTGTCGTCTTGGGCCACCGATCATGGCTTCAAGTTCTCTACTTCTAAGACTTGTGCCATGTCTTTTACACGGAAACGGGTCGTTCTTCGTCCCTCTTTGTCACTTTATGGTCATCCCCTTGAGTACAAAGATTCTGCGAAGCTTTTGGGGTTATTCCTAGACACTCGTTTGTCTTGGTCTCCCCATATCTCTTACCTCCGTGTAGAGTGCTCTAAGGCCCTTACCCTCCTTCGGGTATTGTCCCATACTTCTTGGGGAGCAGATAGGCACACTCTCCTTGCTTTACATTCCTCTCTCGTCCTGTCTAAGCTCGATTATGGTTGCCCTGCTTACTTGTCTGCTTCTCCATCTACTCTTCGCCATCCTGATGCTTTGCACCATACTGGGTTGCGCCTCAGTTCTGGTGCCTTTCGTTCGATTTCCGTCCTTAGCTTGTATGTTGACACTGGCTTCCTGTCTCTCCAGGATCGCCGGGATCGCTACTGTCTTCGCTGTCTTGCGTGGTCCTTACAACATCCTTCCTGTCGCCTCTGTCGTGCTTTAACTTTTACCCCTCCTGCGGTTCCTGTTCCTCTTCACCACCTCCCTCTTTCTGTCTGGTTATCTCGCTTACAGGATTCCGTTCGTGTTTCTAATGTTTCTCCTCGTGTTGTTCCTTCTTTGCCCCAGTGGAGTGTCCCCCTTCCACAGTTTTGTACATCCTTGACCCGCATCACTAAAGCTTTTACCCCTCCTACGGTTCTAAAATGCCTTTTCCTTGAGCACTTTTCTTCTCACTCCCGCTCCGTTTCTGTCTTCACCGATGGGTTTAAGTCTGTGCACGGTGTTGGCTACTCTGTTGTTTTACCTGATCGCACTTATATGTGTCGCTTACCTCCGGAGACTAGCATCTTTACAGCGGAGCTTTATGCTATTCTCTATGCTCTTCGTCTCCTGCTTTCTCATTGTCAGTCTTCCTTTGTAGTTGTTGTTGACTCTCGTAGTGCCCTTATGGCTCTCGGGTCCTTTAATCCGGTTCATCCAGTAGTTGTCGAGATCCAGTATTGGCTGTTTCTTGTTCACAGTAAATTTAAGTCGGTTGAGTTTTGTTGGGTTCCCAGTCATATTGGTGTGTCTTTAAATGAGCGTGCGGATGCTGCCGCCAAGGAAGCTGTCCGCTCTTGTCCCATCTCTCCTAAAGGTATTCCATATTCCGACTTTTACCTGGTTATCCATTCCTCCATCCTTATCCGTTGGCAGGCTTCTTGGTCGTCTGTTACTGGTAACAAACTACGCACTCTTAAATGTTGTGTTTCCTCGTGGCCGTCCTCCTACCACCGTAACCAGCGATGAGAAACAGCTCTGACGAGGTTGTGTATTGGCCATACTCGCTTAACCCATGGTCACTTGATGGAGCGCCGCCCTGCCCCTTATTGTCCTAATTGCATTGTCCCTCTTACGGTAGTGCATGTCCTTCTTGAATGTCCTGACTTCCAGGACGAGCGTGTGTCTTGCTTTCCGATCGCCCCTCGCTGTCGCCTGTCCCTCAATAGAATTCTTGGTGACTCGGATACTTTTGATATCGTTCGCCTTATGCGTTTTTGTTCTATTGGCATCCTTGGTGATATTTAGGGCCCTCTGATTATTCCGCACATTTGATGGTGCTAAATAGCCTTCCCGGTTTGGTGCCTTCTTTTGAAAATTACTTACTACTGTACATAGCTTCTGCTAATTCCTCTGATGTTAATGACGTAATCCGTTCCCTTAAAACTAAGTCAAGCGCCCTTGATGAGATACCATCTCTAATTTACAAAAAATGCCTCCAGATTTCTAGCTCCTGCCATTGCACTGCTCTTAAACAAATCACTTGAACTCCAAACCTTTCCATATATTCTAAAAAAAAGCGAGAGTAACCCCATTCCACAAATGTGATCTCACTGATGTCAACAATTACAGACCTATATCAGTTCTGCTAATTTTGTCAAAAATATTTGAAAAGCTAATTTACAAGCAGCTTTTCTCATATCTAGCCAAACTCAATATACTTAGCTCTTGCCAATATGGTTTCAGACCCAGTAAAAGCACTAACGATGCACTTATTAGTATTATTGATACATACAGCTCTTGATAAAAATGAGTTCCCTGTTGGGTTATTTGTGGACCTATGTAAGGCTTTTGACACTGTCAACCACCAAAATCTTTTTCTTAAATTATATCATTATAGAGTCAGAGGTCACTCCCTGCAATACCTTCAGTCCTACCTTATTGACAGGCTCCAGTATGTTTCTGTGAATAATTCTGTTATGGTTGTGGTAAGAGAAACAATCTTCGTCCTCATGGTTTTATTCTCCGCCAGTAACAACAACAAAACAATTATCAGGTACATGAAATATTATTAACAAGATCATAAACAAAAGAGCATCTGCTCCAAACATGCTACCTCCAACATCTGTAGTACTCAATCCCAACATTCCTCCCCTTTTAAATGAACTCTATCCCTACAGGTTAAGTCTATCAGGCGGTCATATGACTCTTCCTGATTTTCTCAACTGGGAGTCCTGACCTGTTACTTCTGGGAAACATTCTTCTGAATTACTCCTTGTAGAGTCCATAGGCTAACTGTATCCCCATTACTCTCTGCTGCCCCATGCTCTGCCTCCCGGTCTCCTGCAGGTGCTGCTACCCCTTCATTATTAGGATGGATATCACTAGTTGCCCCACCCCCACCTGAAGGGTCTTCAAAATTCCCTGTGAACCTTGGCATGAGCTGATCTGCATGCCTTTTCCAATTAATGTTCCCAAAACTCTGCACTTGCACAGTGAAATTCCTGCGGCCCAGGACTTCCATAATTTTTCCTTCCACCCAGGGCTTTCCACTTGCAAACTTCCTTGCATATACTGCATCCCCCTCATTAAACAACAATTCCTCTCCCTGAGCCAACTGATTGGCCAAGCTAGTTACCGATTTCTCTTTATCGGGATCTGTCTTTACTGCTTCCATGTGCACTTTAAAGTGCCTATTAAACAGTAATTCAGAAGGAGATTTACCAGTAGTAGAATGAACAGTTTTCCTTTGATTATATAAAAATCTACAAAGCCTTGTATTAATAGTACCTTCCGTAAACCGCTTTAACCCTTCTTTCAAGGATCTCACTGCTCTCTCTGCTAGACCATTTGAAGAAGGATTATAGGGGGCAGGTGTTACATGTTTAACACCATTTTTTCGAAAAAATCTTCCATTTCCACAGAAACAAAATAAGGAGCATTGTCTGATATAATTATGTCTGGCAATCCAAAATTACAAAATGTTTTCCTTAGTAATTCACAAGTTACAGATGATGTGGTGGAATTACACACATGCACATCCAGAAATTTGGTGTATGAATCCACCACCACTAGGTAATATTTGTTATCCATAGGTCCCGCATAATCTACATGAAGTCTAGACCAGGGTTTTCCAGTGCATGGCCAAGAAAGTACTGGGGCCTGGGGTTTCTGATAATTCTTAAAGCAAATATGACAATTTTTTGTTACCTCAGCAATATCCTGGTCTATTTTTGGCCACCAAACCCAACTTCTAGCTTCTGCTTTCATAGCATTTATGCCATTATGGCCTACATGCAGCTGTTCCAAAATCTTACATCTCAGTTCCCCAGGCACCACCACTCTATTCCTATACAAGAGTACATCCTGGTGAATACTAAGGTCAGCCTTCACTGCAGCATACTCTGACAATAATAAATTATCATTCCAACCATATTTGACATATTTCATCAACAGACTTAATTTGGGATCTCTACCAGTTGCCTTCCTAATAGTCTGGAATGAAATATCCTCAAAAGACATAGATTCCACCAGGTTAACATACTCCACTGGAATACTGGAATTTAATTCTTCTGTCACAGGCAATCTACTTAATGCATCAGCTACTACATTATCCTTGCCTGGCTTAAACTCTAAATCATACTCAAACTGCGAGAGTAGTAATGCCCATCTTTGAATTCTAGCATTGGCATTAACTGGAATCTGCTTACCTCTGCCAAACAATCCTAGCAGGGGTTTATGGTCTGTTCTAGCAAGAAATTTCCTCCCCAGCAGAAAATACCTCAGTTTTTTTACAGCATATACCAAAGCTAAGCTTCTTTATCTAACTGAGAATAATTCTGTTCGCAGGAGATAATTTCTTGCTAGCAAAATATACTACTTTATCCTGACCATCTACTTCCTGTAATAATACACAACCCACTCCTACTGGGGAAGCATCTACCTCCAGTTTTAATGGGAGTCTACCTGTAAAATTAGTGAGCACTGGAGAATTGATCAATTCTGCTTAATATTCCTGAATGCATTTTCCTCTCTTGCTGCCCACTTAAATCTAGCCCCTTTTTTCAACAATTCATACAAGGGTGCTAATTTTGTTGAAAAGTTCTTCACGAACTTACAAAAATATGTAACCATCCCAACAAAAGACTGTACTTCCCCAACTGATGTTGGGGCTGGGGCATCTATTATAGCCGCTACATTTTTGTGAGAAGGAGTAAAGCCCTTACCTGAAATATGGTACCCCAGGTATTCAATGGCCTTGGTCTTCAACGTTGTTTTTCCCTTATTAATCTTCACATTGTGCTTTTGCAAAAGATTCAAAACTTGTTCTAATCTAGCATCATGCACTTCCTCATTCTCTCTACATACAATAATGTCATCTAAAAAACTAGCCACACCTTCAATGTTAACTAACAACTGGGACATGAATCTCTGAAAAATTGCTGGAGACGAGGAGAGTCCAAAAGGAAGTCTTTTATACTTAACCCCTTGTGGGTATTAATCACTAACAATTTCTGGCTCTCCTCCTCTACAGGAATTTGCAAGTAAGCATCTTTCAGGTCAATCTTAGAAAAAATTGCTCCCTTGCAGACCACTGACAACAACTCATCTATCTTAGGTAAAGAGTACTTCTCACAGTGTTTGCGGTTGTTCAGTTCCTTGAAGTCTGCACAGATTCTCAAAGATTTCCGATCTGCCTTCAACACTGGTACAATTGGGGCTGCCCACTCACTATGTGTAATTGGCTCTAAGATTCCTTCTGCCACATGCTTTTCCAGGGCTGATTCTACCAATTGCTTGTAATGAAACGGCACTGTTCTTGCCTTGAAAAATTTAGGTGAAGCCCCACTTTTCAGGTGATTTTTTGCCACCATGCTATTAATTGGCTTATCTGCCTCCACTGAATATTTATCTAACATTTGTTCGGCACTTTTAATTGTTTTAACTATCGACAATTCATCTAGGCCCGCCAAGAAAATATCCACTTTTTCTATGAGATCCTTACCACATAGGCTAGGATTATGTGAATCCACTACATAAAAATCCTGGACAATTTCTTTTCCATTATAACCTACTTTTGTCGACACCTTGCCATAGACCTTAATCGGTACATTATCATAAGCACTTAGGGATTTTTTACCTGGTTTTACATTCAGTTGCAAGGTATCTGCCCAATCTCTAGACAATGTTGACACTGCCGCACCAGTGTCCAGTTCCAAGGGAACTAACTTCCCATTAATTACAAAATTCACCACTTGTGACTTCACTGAACATACCTTTTCTTTCACCGAATATAATCGGTTTTCCTCACCTGCAGCTTCTTCAGACGATTTCCCTTCCTCTACTGCCTTGACCACAGTACCACTACCTCTTCTTCCTGCATTCCCTGGTCGTCTCCTCTCCCAGGCCTTGCTGTTCCTGTTCAGATATTCCCTACACACACCCTGCAAGTGTCCCTCCTTGTTACAAAAGTTGCATATATAGGCACGAAACATGCACTTGCTACTTATGTGATTGTATCCACAGCGTTTACATCTGGTCTGGCCCTGTACGACCATAATTTCCTGAGTAGAAGTCTTACTTCCAAAAGCCCTTTCCAGGTTCAATATCTTCTCCAGCACTGTCCATGAAGTCATTGTTTGTAGATCCAAATTTTCTGCCACCAGGTTAAGGAAATAATTCTCCTTTTCCACTGTCATGAACAACTGGTCCCTAACCCTGCCGTCCAACTGTGCTCCAAAGTTGCAGTGGTTAGCCAAAGCCTTCAATTCCGCAAATAAATCCTGTACGGTTTCCTGCTGCTTTTTCGTCCTCTTCTCGAAATCCATCAAACTCCTGTGATATGATGGTTTCACCACATATTGACGTTTAAGCAGAGCAATCATAATATGATATAATATAATTATGTCATAACCACTGAGGCACACCTCACTTCTTTCCTGGATGACTGTGAGATATCAGCTGAATAACCAGAACATAATTTGTAGTCTCACATACAACCAAAGTGTACTTAAGCTCTGCCTTTCCTTTCCAAAGGTTTTTTATTTTTATTTTTTTTTATTTTTTTTGTCATCTTTGCCTGTTTTTTACTCTTAATTATTTGTTCTTAGTTAATCCCCTTGTCACTAAACCTAGGGCTTTTTATTACCCTGTTATATTTAAAGTAACTTGGTATTTGTTTCTTGTAATCATTTATTGGAATTAATTAATAGTATAATTGTTTGTATCATCTACCTCAGTATCATAGTAAAATCTTCCACGTGAATATACTCTCACCCTGTTTATTTTTACACTTAGATTTATAGTAGAGTAAAATTCAAGATTTACTTAGATATACATGTCATCTTTCGTTTTCTTTTTTTTTCTTGGAATTATCTATTTGAGCTCACTTTGTTTTCTTAGGTTCATACCAACTATAGGATTTTAATTAACCATTACTAAGCTAATTATCCTCACGATCATTTTACTTTATGATTATTATTTTTCTTATTATTTTTTATTTTACATTTATATTGTCAGTCTCTACTGATTTTTTTTTATTTTATCTAACTTCTGTGTCCTTCCTGGCTATCTATTGGATCTTTATTTTACTTCTAAATTGTTACTATTTTATCGTTTTCTGCTCAGGGGGAAAAAGACGCCAACTGATTTGGGGCTATTTATTAAAATTGGAGACGGTAATTAAATTCTGCAGAACGTATATTATAAGTAGGAACAAATGTAACATACCCATGTCTACTGAGTACTAATATTTAACTTAAATTGTACACCCGTATTAAGTGAGTAAGCTTAGCCTAGTGACATGGTAAACCGTTCTGCAGAAACCTAATGTCAATGTAATGTAAATATTAAACTAGTAATTATATACACTTATTAATTAATATACGCCGATCATCAATTGTATAATAAATAAATACAATAATAAATATGTTTATTCAGGAAAGGTACATACATAAAGTGATTTTACATAGTGGATTTATAGATAGAGCTAGTACATACAATGCCTAAAGCCACTATTACGCAATGCGTTTCGGGCAAGAAAAACATTAATATCTAAACTTAATACTAATTGAGCAAAAAGAATAAAATGTATTGAGACAGATACAAATAAAGATACAAAAAGGGGGAACATGACTGAAAAAGCAGCACAAATACAATATGTAGACAAACAGCGTTGAATAAAAAAAAAATAACATACATGGGTTGACAATAGAGTGGTAAGGTAGGTTACAGGGAATTAATCAGGTAGTGTTTAGTTTTAATCTTAAACTGGTTGAGAGAGGTACAGTCTTTAACATGGTTGGAAGGTCATTCCACATTCTGGGTCCCTTGATTTGTAGAGCATTTCTAGTTTGATTAAGTCGTACTCTTGGAATATCAAAACTGTATTTATTTCTGGTGTGGTGCTCATGGGTTCTGTTACAGCTTTCAATGAAGCTTTTGAGGTCAGGATTGGCATTACAGTTCAGCGTTTTATATATGTATAATACACATGAGAGAATGTGCAGTGACTTAATATCTAACATATTCAGAGATTTGAGTAGGGGTACCGAGTGATGTCTGGGGCCAGAGTTGGATATTGTCCTAATAGCAGCTTTGTGTTGAGTAATAAGAGGACGTAAATGATTTTGGGTAGTAGAACCCCAAGCACAAATACCATAGTTGAGATATGGATAGATGAGGGAGTAATAGAGAGTCACCAGGGCAGGGCGGGTACATAATATCTGATCTTAGAAAGAATGCCAACAGTTTTTGAAACTTTTTTTGATATATTTTAGAATGTGTCCCTGGAAATTAAGCTTGTGATCAATGAGAACGCCAAGGAATTTGCCATCTAATTTGTTACAAATTTGGGTATTGTTAATCTTGAGATTTATTTGATTAGAGGATTTATTGCCAAACAGAATATAGAAGTTTTGTCAATGTTAAGGGTGAGTTTGTTGGCAGTTAGCCAAAGATGGACTTTATTAGCTCGGTATTTACTGTGGCATTTAGAGCAGGGGGTCAGGACTGGAGTAAATGAAGGTTGTGTCGTCAGCAAATAGAATTGGTCTAAGGTGTTGGGAGGCATTTGGAAGGTCATTAATGTAGATGAGAAAGAGGAGAGGGCCAAGTATACTGCCCTGAGAACACCAATGTTGATGGGTAGGGTAGGAGAAATTGAATTGTTCACAGAAACATACTGGAGTCTGTCAGTAAGGTAAGATTTGAGGTATTGCAGGGAGAGTCCTCTGACTCCATAATGATGTAATTTAAGAAGAGGTTTGGTGGTTACAGTGTCAAAAGCCTTACGCAGGTCCACAAATAACCCACAGGGAACTCATTTTTATCAAGAGCTGCATGAATTAAGTTAATCATACTAATAAGTGCATCGTTAGTGCTTTTTTTAGGTCTGAAGCCATATGGCAAGAGCTAAGTATATTGTGCTGGCTAGATAGAGTATAGCTGCTTGTAGATTAGTTTTTTCAAAATTTTTTGATAAGTTAGGCAGATTG
>WNGS01004946.1:27938012-27951128 GCA_020271785.1 Procambarus virginalis
CATATAGTGGACAGTATTGGGCAGCGTCACTCATCCTGTGAGTGGACACACCGCCATAGTGACAGTATTGGGCAGCGTCACTCATCCTGTGAGTGGACACACACCCCTATAGTGACAGTATTGGGCAGCGTCACTCATCCTGTGAGTGGACACACCGCCATAGTGACAGTATGGCGCAGCGTCACTCATCCTGTGAGTGGACACACCGCCATAGTGACAGTATTGGGCAGCGTCACTCATCCTGTGAGTGGACACACCGCTATAGTGACAGTATTGGCAGCGCACTCATCCTGTGAGTGGACACACCGCCATAGTGACAGTATTGGCAGCGCCACTCATCCTGTGAGTGGACACACCGCCATAGTGACAGTATTGGGCAGCGCCACTCATCCTGTGAGTGAACACACCGCCATAGCAGCATGTACAACACTCCCCAATAGGAAGAAAACCCGCTGGGTTGTTCATCCTGTCACTTGTACCCAGACACAGCTGGGACTTGCTTAACTGTCTCAAGTGAACAGCTTGAATAGGGGGGGGGGGAGATGGGTAAACTCTTGACCCCTGAAAGTCAAGAGTTTATACATAAAATTGTGTAACCGCAAAGGAAAGATGAAAACAAGAAATTACTCAAATTCCGCACGTTATATATATATATCTATATATATATATATATATATATATATATATATATATATATATATATATATATATATATATATATATATATATATATATATATATATATATATATATATATATATATATATATGCAGTAAAATGGAAGGATATATGGAAGATGGAATAAACAATGTCTTTGTGATAATGGTACATGAACACCCACCAGTCACCCTGCAAAGTTTATAGTGAGACTAGCTCTATACATCTGGCGCAAATACAAAATTTGCGAATTTAATATATAATATAAATTTATTTGAAGATTTAATTATACAGAAGTTTCTCTAAGACCAACAGATCCAAACAAATCCTAAAATCATAAAAACTTAATAAAATATACTTAAAACATCTTGAGAAATATTCTTCAATGATCATGCTAAATATTCTTAAAGAACTCCAGTAAGTTTCAGGACGCTGATGAAAGACTTAAAAAAAAATAGTAACACAATTGCACTAAATTTAAAATACAATTAATTTAAGAGTCGCCAGCATGAAATCATGACCATTAATGATATCTAACCACAGAGGAATTACCGACAGATGTGCAGGACACAGCTGACCACAGAGCAGCCACCGCCGGCACCGGTCTCAGACCAGAGCGGACCACAACAGCTCACAACAGCACCACAAGAAAGCACAACAGAACCGGAAAAGGTCAGACCACAATAGAGAACAGCTCAGACCACAGCAGAGAACAGCAGACCTCGACAGTATCGAAACAGACCGCAGTAACCAGGAGAGCTTAACAGGATCATTAACAGACCAACAGAGTACAACAGAGCCCCGAAGAGCTCACAACAGGACCACAAAGAGCTCAACAGGAGCAAAAGAGGATCCTTTTCCATTTACCGTTCTTCCTGTGATTTATCCCTCTCTCTAATTCTTCTCCACTTCCTTATCTCCTTTTTACTTAATCCTCCTCTTCCTTCTTCAACACCAAACTACACAAACGAAGGTCGACATCGAACACCATACTTAAGTAAAGGGTTAAGAATGTTACTTCATTTTTTTTCATTTCTTTCATTCTGCTTTCACACACCAGGAGGGGAAGGTACCCCTGGACACTGCTATAGTGTGTATTCTTAAACATCAACGATACATACTACACAGGGACACATACAACACTGGGACACATGCAACACTGGGACACATATAACACTGGGACACATACAAGACTGGGACACATGCAACACAGGGACACATGCAACACAGGGACATACAACACAGGGACACATCCAACACAGGCACACATGCAACACTGGGACACATGCAACACAGGTACACATGCAACACAGGGACACATGCAACACAAGGACACATTCAACACATGGACACATGCAATACAGGGACACATACAACCGGGGACACATACAACACAGCAGGACACATACAACAAAGCAGGACACATACAACACTACAGGACACATACAACAAAGCAGGACACATACAACACAGCAGGACACATATAACACAGCAGGACACATACAACACAGCAGGACACATACAACACAGCAGGACACATACAACATTCTTCACCACGGGTGGGACACGAACAAGGGACACAGGTGGAAACTTAGTACCCAGATGAGCCACAGAGACGTTGGAAAGAATTATATATTTTTTTTCTATAGAAAGAATTTTTTCAGTGTCAGAGTAGTTAATAAATGGAATGCACTAGGAAGTGATGTGGTGGAGGCAGACTCCATACACAGTTTGAAATGTAGATATGATAGAGCCCAGTAGGCTCAGGAATCTGTACACCAGTTGATTGACAGTTGAGGCGGACCAAAGAGCCAAAGCTCAACCCCCGCAAGCACAATTAGGTGAGTACAATTAGGTGAGTACAACACAGCAGGACACATACAACACAGCAGGACACAGCCAACACAACACGACACATACAACACAGCAGGACACATACAACACAGCAGGACACACATAACACAGCAGGACACATACAACACAGCAGGACACATACAACACAGCAGGACACATACAACACAGCAGGACACACATAACACAGCAGGACACATACAACACAGCAGGACACATACAACACAGCAGGACACATACAACACTATAGGACACATACAACATAGCAGGGCACATACAACACAGCAGGACACATACAACACAGCAGGAAACATACAACACAGCAGGACACATACAACACTATAGGCACATACAACAGCAGGCACATACAACACAGCAGGACACATACAACACAGCAGGACACATACAACACAGCAGGACACATCCAACACAGCAGACACATACAACACAGCAGGTCACATCCAACACAGCAGGACACATACAACACAGCAGGACACATACAACTCAGCAGGACACATGCAACACTACAGGACACATACAACACAGCAGGACACATACAACACACAGGACACATACAACACAGCAGGACACATACAACACAGCAGGACACATACAACACAGCGACACATACAACACAGCAGGACACATCCAACACAGCAGGACACATCCAACACAGCAGGACACATACACACAGCAGGACACATACAACACAGCAGGACACATCCAACACAGCAGGACACATACAACACAGCAGGACACATCCAACACAGCAGGACACATACAACACAGAAGGACACATACAACACAGCAGGACACATACAACATAGCATGACACATTCAACACAACAGGACACATACAACACAGCAGGACACATATAACACAACAGGACACATCAAACACAGCAGGACACATACAACACAGCAGGACACATACAACACAGCAAGACACATACAACACAGCAGGACACATACAACACAGCAGGACACATACAACACAGCAGGACACATACAACACAGCAGGACACAAACAACACAGCAGGACACATACAACACAGCAGGACACAAACAACACAGCAAGACACATCAACACAGCAGGACACATACAACACAGCAGGACACATACAACACAGCAAGACACATCCAACACAGCAGGACACATACAACACAGCAAGACACATACAACACAGCAGGACACATACAACACAGCAGGACACATACAACACAGCAGGACACATACAACACAGCAGGACACATACAACACAGCAGGACACATCCAACACAGCAGGACACATACAACACAGCAGGACACATACAACACAGCAAGACACATACAACACAGCACGACACATACAACACAGCAGGACACATACAACACAGCAGGACACATACAACACAGCAGGACACATACAACACAGCAAGACACATACAACACAGCAGGACACATACAACACAGCAGGACACATACAACACAGCAGGACACATACAACACAGCAAGACACATACAACACAGCAACTCATACAACACAGCAAGACACATACAACACAGCAAGACACATACAACACAGCAGGACACAAACAACACAGCAGGACACATACAACACAGCAGGACACATACAACACAGCAGGACACATACAACACAGCAAGACACATACAACACAGCAAGACACATACAACACAGCAGGACACATACAACACAGCAGGACACAAACAACACAGCAGGACACATACAACACAGCAGGACACATACAACACAGCAGGACACATACAACACAGCAGGACACATACAACACAGCAAGACACATACAACACAGCAAGACACATACAACACAGCAAGACACATACAACACAGCAGGACACATAGAACACAGCAGGACACAAACAACACAGCAGGACACATACAACACAGCAGGACACATACAACACAGCAAGACACAAACAACACAGCAGGACACAAACAACACAGCAGGACACATACAACACAGCAGGACACATACAACACAGCAGGACACATGCAACACAGCAGGACACATACAACACAGCAGGACACATCCAACACAGCAGGACACATACAACACAGCAAGACACAAACAACACAGCAGGACACATACAACACAGCAGGACACATACAACACAGCAGGACACATACAACACAGCAGGACACATGCAGCACAGCAGGACACATACAACACAGCAAGACACATCCAACACAGCAGGACACATACAACACAGCAAGACACAAACAACACAGCAGGACACATACAACACAGCAGGACACATACAACACAGCAGGACACATACAACACAGCAGGACACTGGACCACCCTCCACCGGAAGTGGACAATCAGTAGCGACCAACCCCTCCCTCTTTTGTTTGTTTCATTCTTTGTCAAGTTGATTGCTAGTTATGGTGGTTGAGAAGCTCATAGTCCCGTGTGCTACAGTACTGTGTTTGTGTGTTGTTCCTCGTGTGTATGTGTAGGCCAGAGTGTACATGTGTGTATGTGTAGGCCAGAGTGTACATGTGTGTATGTGTAGGCCAGAGTGTACATGTGTGTATGTGTAGGCCAGAGTGTACATGTGTGTGTATGTGTAGGCCAGAGTGTTCATGTTTGTATGTGTAGGCCAGAGTGTACGTGTGTGTGTGTGTAGGCCAGAGTGTTCATGTGTGTATGTGTAGGCCAGAGTGTTCATGTGTGTATGTGTACGCCAGAGTGTACATGTGTGTATGTGTAGGCCAGAGTGTTCATGTGTGTATGTGTAGGCCAGAGTGTTCATGTGTATGTGTAGGCCAGAGTGTTCATGTGTGTATGTGTAGGCCAGAGTGTTCATGTGTGTATGTGTACGCCAGAGTGTTCATGTGTGTATGTGTAGGCCAGAGTGTTCATGTGTGTATGTGTAGGCCAGAGTGTTCATGTGTGTATGTGTACGCCAGAGTGTACATGTGTGTATGTGTAGGCCAGAGTGTTCATGTGTGTATGTGTAGGCCAGAGTGTTCATGTGTATGTGTAGGCCAGAGTGTTCATGTGTGTATGTGTAGGCCAGAGTGTACATGTGTATGTGTAGGCCAGAGTGTACATGTGTGTGTATGTGTAGGCCAGAGTGTACATGTGTGTTTGTGTAGGCCAGAGTGTACATGTGTGTGTATGTGTAGGCCAGAGTGTACATGTGTGTGTATGTGTAGGCCAGAGTGTACATGTGTATGTATGTGTAGGCCAGAGTGTACATGTGTGTGTATGTGTAGGCCAGAGTGTACATGTGTGTGTATGTGTAGGCCAGAGTGTACATGCGTGTTTGTGTAGGCCAGAGTGTACATGTGTGTGTATGTGTAGGCCAGAGTATACATGTGTGTATGTGTAGGCCAGAGTATACATGTGTGTATGTGTAGGCCAGAGTGTACATGTGTGTGTATGTGTAGGCCAGAGTGTACATGTGTGTTTGTGTAGGCCAGAGTGTACATGTGTATGTATGTGTAGGCCAGAGTGTACATGTGTGTGGGCCAGTGTGCATGTGTGTATGTGTATGTGACTGTCCCATATCTACTTATCTACTTGGGCTTCCTCTTCTATTTCATTACTATTCTACTATTACTTCTACAACTACTCGCACACTTAACATATATATATAATATATATATATATATATATATATATATATATATATATATATATATATATATGTATATATATATATATATATATATATATATATATATATATATATATATATATATATATATTATGTATATATATATATATATATATATATATATATATATATATATATATATATATATATATATATTAACTTACACATCTATGACTCATCTGCGTGCCAAGCTTATACCCGTCATTTGTTTGTTTGTCCTCCATTTTAAACACTAACTCCTTCTCAACTGTGTTAATTCTTTTAACATTTTACTGTTGCTGTTGTTGTTGTTAAAGATCCGCTACCTGGAACAAAAAGTTCCAAGCAGCACGGGCTATGGTGATCCCGTAGTGGGTTTTTTTACTGTAATACTCTAATGTCTAGTTTCTTGAGCCCTCCTTCGTACCCAAACCCACCTTGCCTAAACGTTTCTGAGTGTGCTTGGGTGCTCGTTTCCTAAGTGTACTTGGACGCCAATCACTGACCATTCCTCTAGATCCAATCCCAAATTGTCCAAAACTCCCAACTACTAATTATATTGCAAGGTGAAGAGTGGCATCAGGTGAAAGGAGAGATAACCAAACGTTTCTGCCATGCCCGGTGATGCACCTTTGTATTGGTCTTATATCTTGAGCTGCGTGTGGGGGAGAGGCCACCCTTCACTGTCTACTGATCAACTCATCTATTGTGTCCCTTCCCCTGTCTTGTGTGGGGGTCACCTTACACTTACTGAAGTTAGTTGTACTGATATCAGCTTTACATTATAGATAACAAGACTCTATCCATATAGTCACCCGTTCAGTTACAGGCTTGACCCAGCCACACTTCACCGTACACAATTAACTCTACACTCTTAGCAAAACATCAATAAGTTGACGTTTATTTTGCAACAATTTCTCTCTTTTGCATTAATTACTTCGTCGCTTGTGATCGATAAGAACCAATTACGCAATGAATACAAATAATTTGGGTGTCGGTGTTAAATATTATTATTAACATCTTTATTGACAAAATTAAATACAATTTTGCCTAATCTGAGGATTTCAATTAAGTCCTATTAAAGTGAGGATAATGGAGAAAATCTTATTAGTATGGATAATAAGATGCTAGTGGTGGTAGTAGCGCTGCTAGTAGGAGTAGTGGTTGTGGTGGTAGTAATATTAGTGGTAAGGGAATAGGAAAATAATTGTCGTAGTATTTACAATAGTAACGGTAGTAATGGTAGCAGTAGTAATACAAGTAGTTGTGGTGGCAGTAGTGGTAGAATGGTAGTAGTTGTGGTGGGAGTAGTGGTAGAATGGTAGTAGTTGTGGTGGGAGTAATGGTAGAATGGTAGTAGTTGTGGTGGGAGTAGTGGTAGAATGGTAGTAGTTGTGGTGGGAGTAATGGTAGAATGGTAGTAGTTGTGGTGGCAGTAGTGGTAGAATGGTAGTAGTTGTGGTGGGAGTAGTGGTAGAATGGTAGTAGTTGTGGTGGGAGTAATGGTAGAATGGTAGTAGTTGTGGTGGGAGTAGTGGTAGAATGGTAGTAGTTGTGGTGGCAGGAGTGGTAGAATGGTAGTAGTTGTGGTGGGAGTAATGGTAGAATGGTTGTAGTTGTGGTGGGAGTAATGGTAGAATGGTTGTAGTTGTGGTGGGAGTAATGGTAGAATGGTTGTAGTTGTGGTGGGAGTAATGGTAGAATGGTAGTAGTTGTGGTGGGAGTAGTGGTAGAATGGTAGTAGTTGTGGTGGGAGTAGTGGTAGAATGGTAGTAGTTGTGGTGGGAGTAGTGGTAGAATGGTAGTAGACGTGGTAGCAGGAGTGGTAGAATGGTAGTAGTTGTGGTGGCAGGAGTGGTAGAATGGTAGTAGACGTGGTAGCAGTAGTTGTGTCGTCACCTGCAGAAACACTCTAGAATTCGATCATGAAACTATGAACTGTTTGTGAATGAACCCTTCATGAATGAAGGACGTGTGAATGAAGGACTTGTGAATGAAGGACTTGTGAATGAAGGACTTGTGAATGAAGGACTTGTGAATGAAAAAAACGAGTGCATAAAACCTCCCGCGGTTGAGAATACACACACGCCCTTCACCACTTCCGGTCGGCGGGTGTAGGTGTACTGTGTGTGTACTCACCTAGTTGTACTTGCTGGCTGGGCCGGGGGGGATGAGCGGCGATTCTTGGGTCCCGCTTCTCAACCCCTTAATCGACCAGTGTGTACTCACCTATTTGTACTCACCTATTTGTGCTTGCGGGGGTTGAGCTTTGGCTCTTTGGTCCCGCCTCTCAACTGTCAATCAACCGGTGTACAGATTCCCGAGCCTACTGGGCTCTATCATATCTACCCTTGAAACTGTGTATGGAGTCAGCCTCCACCACATCACTGCCTAATGCATTCCATCCGTTAACTACTCTGACACTGAAAAAGTTCCTTCTAACGTCTCTGTGGCTCATGTGGGTACTCAGTTTCCACCTGTGTCCCCTTGTTCGCGTCCCCCCAGTGTTGAATAGTTTGTCCTTGTCTACCCCCTTGTCCTTGTCCTTGTCCTTGTCCTTGTGTGTGTGTGTGTGTGTGTGTGTGTGTGTGTGTGTGTGTGTGTGTGTGTGTGTGTGTGTGTGTGTGTGTGTGTATGTGTGTGTGTGTGTGTGTGTGTGTGTGTGTGTGGTGTGTGTGTGGTGTGTGTATGTGTGTGTGTGTGTGTGGTGTGTGTGTGTGTGTGTGTGTGTGTGTGTGTGTGTGTGTGTGTGTGTGTGTTGTGTGTGTGTGGTGTGTGTTGTGTGTGTGTGTGTGTGTGTGTGTGTGTGTGTGTGTGTGTGTGTGTGTGTGTGTGTATTCACCTAGTTGTGCTTGCGGGGGTTGAGTTCTGCTCTTTCGGACCGCCTCGCAACTGTCAATCAATCAACTGTTACCAACTACTAACTAACTATCTTCCACCCCCCCCCACACACACACATTCAGGAAGTACCTCGAAACAGCTGTCTACCTCCCAGGTACCTATTTACTGCTAGGTAACAGGGGCATTCAGGGTGAAAGAAACTTTGCCCATTGTTTCTCACCGGCGCCGGGAATCGAATCCCGGACCACAGGATTACGTGTACAGTGTGCTGTCCACTCAGCCACAGGCGCCCTGTGCGTGTGTGTGTGTGTGTCCTCTCTGACTCGTCTGTTTCCCTTCCTCCTGCCGTCAGTCATCTTCCTTCCTCCTTCAGGAAGCTGATTAATGACTGGGTGAAGATAATGCTGGCGGAGTGTTCACTCCCAGGTCTTGCTCTTATGACTCTCGCAGAAGCCTACTTGTCATGCAAGGTCCTTCTGGCCTCATGCCCCCCCCCCCCCACTCACCTGGTTGATACCTGGTTGATGGGGTTCTGGGAGTTCTTCTACTCCCCAAGCCCGGCCCGAGGCCAGGCTTGACTTGTGAGAGTTTGGTCTCCTAGGTTGTTGCTTGGTCTGGTACTCCTTGGAGGAAACAATCTAGTTTCCTCTTGAAGATGTCCACGGTGGTTCCGGCTATATTTCTGATGCTCGCTGGGAGGACGTTGAACAACCGCGGACCTCTGATGTTTATACAGTGTTCTCTGATTGTGCCTATGGCACCTCTGCTCTTCACTGGCTCTATTCTGCATTTTCTTCCATATCGTTCACTCCAGTACGTTGTTATTTTACTGTGTAGATTTGGTACTGGTTTCTCCAGTATCTTCCAGGTGTATATTATTTGACATCTCTCTCGTCTTCTTTCTAGTGAGTACATTTGGAGAGCTTTGAGACGATCCAATAATTTAGGTGCTTTATCGCGTCTATGCGTGCCGTATATGACGTATCACAGTCTTCATCACACATACACGTGCTGGAATTAAACTCCAGAAGCCATGTTGGCTGACCAAGCTTGCTTGCTAAGTCCTGGTGTGGTACCTTGAGACCTTAAATCATTGCCCTTCTCATCAGCTTACCGGAAAATACGGTTGTTTTTTATCATACCTCCTCGGGTGGGTCATTTATGTCTATAAGAAATAGTCGGGGTCCAAGAACCGAGCCCTGTGGGACCTCACTTCTCCCTTCCGTTCACCCTAACATTTCCTCTCTAACTTTAACTCTCTCATTCCTGTCTGTCAGATAATCTCTGATCCAGTCTAATATATTCCCACGTAGCTCAGCCTACTTTTCCTATATGTGAATCAGACCTGTATGACGACGTCAAGGGCTTTTTCGCAGGCAAAGAAAGTGCAATTCCTCAAGCCCTCTTTCTCTTGCCTTTTCTTGATGACCCAATCGTCAGGCACGAATTGCCACCTCAGAACCCGTGCTGCCTCTCAATGATAAAGTCTATCCTCTCCAGATGTTCCACGACCCTCTTTCTAATCACTTTGACGGTACTTTGCAGGGGCTGCACGTCAGTGACGCTGCTCTGTAATTTAGAGCCTTCTGTCTCACTCCTTTTGGAGTACTGGTTCCCCGTCTACATTTCTCCAGATGTGCGGCAGCTCCCCTTCCACCCACGTTTCGTTATCGCCTCCGGGTAACGGGTTAAACTGTATTCCTGCAGCATCTTTCCGTTGCCATGGCGACATCTGGTGTGGTTCTACCGCCTCTAAGTCCACTTCGTATATTGTGTGTGTACTGTGCATTGTATATTTACCATTTTTATATATACAATTTGTGCCTAGAGGATCGAGTTATTAGCTCAAGGACTCCGCCTTTCTAACCGTCGGTTGTCTAATTCTTTTCGATCAATATCTACTACATATGTTACTCTCTCTCGCACACATGCTCCTCAGCATGCAGCCCGCAGCAGCTGTCTAACTCCCAGGTACCTATTTACTGCTAGGTATCAGGGTGAAAGAAACTGCCCATTTGTTTTCCGCTATTGCCGGGGATCGACCCGGACCCCTAGGATTACGAGTCCCAAGCGCTGTCCACTCAGCCACAGGCCTCGTGGGTGTATGTGTATGTGTGTATGTGTGTGTGTGTGTGTGTGTGTGTGTGTACTCACCTAATTGTACTCACCTAATTGTGCTTGCGGGGTTGAGCTTTGGCTCTTTGGTCCCGCCTCTCAACTGTCAATCAACAGGTGTACAGATTCCTGAGCCTACTGGGCTCTATCATATCTACACTTGAAACTGTGTATGGAGTCAGCCTCCACCACATCACTGCCTAATGCATTCCATTTATTAACTACTCTGACACTGAAAAATTCTTTCTAACGTCTCTGTGGCTCATCTGGGTACTAAGTTTCCACCTGTGTCCCCTTGTTCGTGTCCCACCCGTGGTGAAGAGTTTCTCTTTGTCCGCCCTGTCAATTCCCCTGAGAATTTTGTAGGTGGGTTATCATGTCTCCCCTTACTCTTCTGTTTTCCAGGGATGTGAGGTTCAGCTCCTTTAGCCTTTCCTCGTAGCTCAATCCTCTCAGTTCCGGACGAGCCTGGTGGCATACCGCTGAATCTTTTCTAACTTTGTCTTGTGTTTAACTAGGTATGGACTCCAGGCTGGAGCTGCATACTCCAGGATTGGTCCTTACATAAGTGGTATACAGGGTTCTGAAAGATTCCTTACACAGACCTGGCTCCCATGCGGTAGGTACTCCCCCTGACAACCGCTCGAATGTCAAACAAGCTTAATTGAAAAATTCTTAAGTGTTTGTGCACGTGTGGCCCGACCCCCCCCCCCTTGCATTTTTGGTGTAAGTAGCAACAGCAAATCTCCCCCTCCCCCCCCCCTTTTGGAGAGTATATATTGGTCCTGTAGAGACTTAGTGGAGAGAGAGTCTTGAGAAGGAGAACTTGAGACACTTGAGGCAGCGTTCCAGCTGTGAGTAGCCACGTCAACTGTAGTCGGAGCATTATTAATTACCAATGATTATTATTGCCGAAGACTTATTTTTGGTTACCAATAATAAAACTTATTATTTCCAGTTATTTTCCTTATTATTTCTAGTATTTCCAGTTTTAATGTTATCAGAATTGAGGCTTATTATTTCAGTCGTAAAGTTTATTATTGCCAGTAATAAGGCTTGATACTACCAGTAATAAGGCGTATTATTATTATCAGTAGTGAGGGTTATTATTATTACTAGTAGAAAGGCTTATGATTACCGATAAAAAGACGTATTACTTCCAGTACTAAAGCTTATTATGAGTAGCAAGGCTTATTTCATTATTTGCAAGGCTTGCTACCAGTAGTAAGGCTTATTATCAATAGTAAGGGTTTAATCATATTAGTAAGGCTTAATAAGAGTGGTAAGGCTTATTACCAGTAGTAAGCCTTATAGGTTAATTATTATTACCAGTAGTAAGGCTTATTATTAACATTATTAAGGCTTATTACTACACATAATAAGGTTTAATCTTCCTACTTATCTCTGAATTCTTCCTGTCGCTTGTGAGAGAGAGAGAGAAGGAGAGAGAAGAGAGAGAGAGAAGAGAGAGAGAGAGAGAGAGAGAGGGAGAGAGAGAGAGAGAGATAGAGAGAGAGAGAGAGAGGAGAGAGAGAGAGAGAGAGAGAGCCTTCATATCGCTCACTCAATCTTTGTGGTATGGATTAAAGTTCAGGGTAGGTACACTCTCTCTCTCTCTCTCTCTCTCCCGGATAACTTAGTCGAGGGCCGTTCGTTCCTCTGTCATTCACGCATATGTCGTGCATACGAACGCACACATTCCTTTGTGCATGCACAGCTGTCATACAAGTGGACACACCTGTATGCATGCGCACACATTTCTGCATGCACGCGCGTGCACACTCCTGCTTGAATGTTCGCCTCCACCTGCGTGCATGCGCGCGCACACATCCACGTTCTGAAGCGGACACAACGTGAATCGTTTGTAAATGCTTACTTGGACGTGCTCATGCACGCATTTTTGACACGCATGCACGCGCGCGCGCGTGCATGCACCACACACACACACACACCACACACACACACACACACCACACACACACACACACACACACACACACACACACACACACACACACACAGAAATT
>WNGS01004946.1:27967736-27980293 GCA_020271785.1 Procambarus virginalis
AGACTAAAGAAAACATCAATATAGATGATAATGCAAAATATTCATAGAATCCAACGCTCTTCTCACACGCTCTTCACAACCCTTATAACTCACTAAGCTTGTTTGGAAGAAAAATAAGAGTAATCTAATAGGGTTAAACTTCCATAATCTTGAAGGACCCGAGGTCTTTCGCCGCCCCTTATCAAAGAGACTGTTGGCCATTAAGTAAATAATACCCAACAACTTGAGCACACTGGCCAGGGTCTTGAAGTCCCTTTAATTGATTTTCTAACTAAACTGCTATGGCTTCTTGTCTGACAATAATTAAGAGAAGCGCCACATTGGACATCAAAGCTCAACAGTGGCTTTTATGTCCAGTCTGGGAGGCTCTTCTTAATTATTCTTTCTGCCGCTTTAGACCCTTGAGGCTGTAGATTTACACTCTAAAATACTCGTTGTTTTTGTTTATGTAGAGCCATCGCCAGCGTGTCATCATCAACCAATCACAAGAGACTTGGTGCGGTTACCATGGTGATGGGACGCGCCACAGGGTCGAACCCTGTCCCGGCATGAACACTGTGACGTCACACATCTACTGGACACCATGTATGTGACGTCACGCATGTATGATGAACTCTATCTCATATTTCGTTAGGGTGATAGATCACGTTGGGTCAGGTGGGGTTAGACTAAACTGGGGTTCCGTTAGGGTATATGGTATGTTGGGTTTGGTTGGCAAAGGATAGGAATTAAGTTTGGGTTGGGTTAGGTTAAGGTAGGAATAAGTTAGGTTATATTAAGTGTGTTTAAAGAGCAGTGGGGACTTAAATAGGTGCATACATTTCACAGGTTGTAAACCCTACAACTTACAACTTTTGTCGAAAATTTTCATCGTTTAGTTAGCCCAGGCACAAAATAACACTTTCATTTATTTTTTAAACAATACACTGAGTTCGGGGACAGGCAGCCAGTATATATATACATATTAATCTTATATCGACGTTCCCCCCCCCTCCAAGACTGAACTACTGACCCCCCCAGGATACAGCCCACGTAACAAGCTGACTAGGATCAAATCCTTGCACTGTATCCATATTTCGCTTCCAGTACATAAACCACACATGAGACTAAGAAACAAGTAGTGTGTTGGGAAGACTAATAATAACAACAGCAGCTCCTCTATAACCCTGTAATATCTCCATAGCACAAACAATTATGTATAAGCGAAAAGACTTACCATTAATGAATAATGATTAACTGCAAATACATATCTATATGTATCCCTTTCAATACATATCTATTGAAAGGGAACATTCTCTATAACTACCTGACATTATAAGGTGTGAAGGATAGATGTAATTGTTAATGTAATAATCTCCGTTGAATCCTGATGATGAACTTTTGTGCCCTCTGTAATCCTTCTTTTGCGCTACCGCTCACAGGATGAGTATGGGGTGCACAATAAACTAGCCGCCTCCGGCGGCAACAATCAATCAAATCAACCAGCTAATTCCTGGGTACCTATTTACTGCTAGGTGACCAGGTGCATTAGGGGGATAGAAAACGCGTCCAGCCATTTCTGTCCCGCCCGGGATTCGAACCCAGAATTCCCGATTGAGAGTCGAGAAATAACCCAGACGGTACTACCGGATGACGTGAATTCCAAAGAAAACAAACAAAATCACGTCAAAATAATTGCTCGTATGACCTGCGCCCATTGTCCTAAAATAATTAGGCCCATGACATTCATCAGCCTACTTAGGCTGTTTCAGGAACAACGTTGTAGCAGTCAACCAGACCATTGTCTCCATTCCCCCACTCTGTAAAACTGCAACTACTGGCCTAACCTAACGTACCAACCCAAGCATCCCACCTAACCTAACCTAACCCACCTAACAAATTTTAACCGATGCATAGAGAAAAAAACCCGTCAACATTACGTCGCTTTTAAATTTGAATAATACGTCGATTCCTCAAAAGAATGCGACGCATTAGGTTAATAAAGAGAACGTTTGTATTCGTCGATAGGGAGCTCACCTGGTTTTAGCATTATTAAATAAACCTGACAACATATATAACCTAATATATAGCTGTCAGTTACTATAAGCCTCGCCAAGAAGACGCTAGAGGAGCCAAGGTAGTCGTCCGCATCAGTAGGCGATAATATATATACCCAAAGACCAACAATAACTTTGGACTCACTAACTCGAGAGAAGCAAGAGGTAAGGAGCAGTGCCCCCAGGAAACAAGCTCTCCTGCACGAGGCTATAACAATAGTGTATGAGTCAAGCCAAAGGTGCGTGAGCGAAGCCTAAGCCACGAGTGAGGACAGGCATAGAAACGGGTTCTGGATGTTGCCATATATTCTGCTTTACAGCACCGATATTATTATTAGTGCTAACTCTTGAAAAAAATATCTAAAATGCATATATTTTATGTTACTGCTAGGTAACAGGGGGATAGGGTGAAAGAAACTCTGCCCATTGTTTCTCGCCGGCGCCTGGGATCGAACCCAGGACCACAGGATCACAAGTCCCGCGTGCTGTCCGCTCGGCCGACCGGCTCCCGACCGGCTTCTGTCGATGGAGGACAGAAAAAAAAGATGTATATATATGCTGCTAAGCATTGTAAATGTCTGGCCACGTCTGTGGTAGAAAAAAAAACACTATTCTGTTGACCCACATTGACCTTGTAAGGCTCGATATAAGCCTTACAAGCATATATACACTGCTGCCTGTCCCCTCCGACACAATGCCTTATTATTATTTGTTCTTTGAAGAAGAAGTCTACCTTTGCTCCGGAAATATTTTTCGGAAATACTTACTGGGAAAGAACTGAAGACCTGTGGTCCTCTGATGTTCAGACAGTGTTCTCTGATTGTGACTATGGCACCTCTACTCTTCACTGGCTCTGTTTTGCCTTTCCTTTCGTAATTACCGTGCAAAATTTGGGACCTGACCTTCCAGTATTTTCTAAGTAAATGTTATTTTGTGATACTTCTTTCGTCTTTCTAAAGCGTACATTTTGAGAGCTTTGAGACGGTCCCAATAATTGAGGTGCTTTATCGTGTCTAAGCGTGCCGAATACGTTACCTTGAGGTTAGCTTGAGGTGCTTCCGGGGCTTAGCGTCCCCGCGGCCCGGTCGTCGACCAGGCCTCCTGGCAACGTTCTCTCTATCTCCCTCCATTTCAGCAACCTCTCCTGCTCTGAAGGGAGAAGCGAGTATCTAACAGTACTCAAAGCGGGATAGTACAAGTCATTTGAGAAGTATGAGCATCGTGATGGCATCCCTGGAGTTGTTGAGCGAAAATTGTTCACGGAATTCGAGTAATTTTCTGATCTGTGTTTTGTTATTACCAGGTATAATATTATTGTTTGTTATTCTCCATTTTAGACTGGGCAGATTAAAAGACGTCTCCAAGGACGATAATCTCTGGTATTGTGTTTGACAGATTATGGAGGCAATTCTCCATTTTGTCTCTTCCCCACAGTACCAATCACCCACCATTCTCTTCAGCAGGTCACCACAATACAGTCTCTTGTATCATGTAGTACAATACAGTCAGAATATGTGGTGGCTGTACATACCATGAACCACAATCTTGAGCCAACTACAATCCTCGCGGGGTTGAGGCAACACGCTCACTTTCCACAGCAATGTGGATTACAATTGTGAATTGACAATTGTAAATTGTTAACAATTGACAATTTACTATAAAACCAAAAAAACGGCCAACCTACTCATGAAAAGATCCCCAGACACCAAGCAGAACGCCCTGAAGGAGACCAACGTCGTCTATGCCGTTAAATGCCCACTTGAGGACTGTAAGCCCCAAAGAACTCAGTATATAGGCAAGACAACAACGTCTCTTTCCAGGCGACTAACAATGCATAAGCAACAGGGAGCCATCAAGGAACATATAATCTGTTCTCACAACCAGACCATCACCAGAGAAATCTTAACAAACAACACAGAAATCATCGATCGGTACAGCGATAGCAGGCGGCTCTACACCAGCGAGACACTACACATCAAAAAGTCAACACCAGCAACCAACAGCCAATTAATGCACAACTATATTCTACCCACTTCAAGACCCCGAACCAATATGGAAGCAGCAAGAGGACGTATGGGCCAATAGGCCTTCTGCGGTTACTTCTATTCTTAAGTTCTCATATCCAAGTTATACCCATTGTTTCGTGTTCTGTCTTGTGTTTGTCACAAGTTTGTTCACCTCACCCAAAATTTTTGTACCATATCACCTCACCCAATAGCGTAAAAGTGCGATGAATTTGTATGTAAATTAAGTCTTTGAAAATGTAATAAGCCATTACGAAACGCGTTCAGGCGTCAGACCATAAATAAAAATGAATTTTGGGGAATTGATATTTCCATTACCACCGACAGTGAAGAAAAACATAAGAAGTATTGAGAAAATTCGTGTTAGAATTATTAATCATACATTTTCGTTCATATTCAACAACATATGCTTACAAGAAAGACTGCTACCAATATATATATATATATATATATATATATATATATATATATATATATATATATATATATATATATATATAAAACATATACATTATAGAGCTCAAGAGGCATCTTGTTTACTTATGTGGGTAGAGGCTACAAGGACGCCGGTGTCATGTGCCCTATTTGACAGCATTCAAAGGTCATCTTTTCCTGTCACTGTGACCCCCCCCCCCTCACACAGTGGCACTACAACATCTCCCCCCTCACACAGTGGCACTACAACATCTCCCCCCCTCACACAGTGGCACTACAACATCTCCCCCCTCACACAGTGGCACTACAACATCTCCCCCCTCACACAGTGGCACTACAACTTCTCCCCCTCACACAGTGGCACTACAACATCTCCTCTCACACAGTGGCACTACAACATCCCCCTCTCACACAGTGGCACTACAACATCTCCCCCCTCACACAGTAGCACTACAACATCTCCCCCTCACACAGTGGCACTACAACATCACCCCTCACACAGTGGCACTACAACATCTCCCCCTCACACAGTGGCACTACAACATCCCCCCTCACACAGTGGCACTACAACATCCCCTCTCACACAGTGGCACTACAACATCTCCCCCTCACACAGTGGCACTACAACATCCCCCTCTCACACAGTGGCACTACAACATCTCCCCCTCACACAGTGGCACTACAACATCCCCCCTCACACAGTGGCACTACAACATCCCCCCCTCACACAGTGGCACTACAACATCCCCCTCTCACACAGTGGCACTACAACATCTCCCCCCTCACACAGTGGCACTACAACATCCCCCCCTCACACAGTGGCACTACAACATCTCCCCTCACACAGTGGCACTACAACATCTCCCCCTCACACAGTGGCACTACAACATCCCCCTCTCACACAGTGGCACTACAACATCTCCCCCCTCACACAGTGGCACTACAACATCCCCCCCTCACACAGTGGCACTACAACATCTCCCCTCACACAGTGGCACTACAACATCTCCCCCTCACACAGTGGCACTACAACATCCCCCTCTCACACAGTGGCACTACAACATCTCCCCCCTCACACAGTGGCACTACAACATCCCCCTCTCACACAGTGGCACTACAACATCCCCCTCACACAGTGGCACTACAACATCTCCCCCCTCACACAGTGGCACTACAACATCCCCCCCTCACACAGTGGCACTACAACATCCCCCTCTCACACAGTGATACAACCCCCCACCCTCCAAATCCTGATAGACGGGCATAATAACCACCACAGATAGACAGAGGGGACAAAACTACCAGAGACAGAGCAACAGCGACGAGGCAGACAGTCAGAGACAGACAGACAGACAGACTGACTTCGAGGACTGGCTGGTGGCCTTGGGCGACGCGGCGCGAGCCGTGGCACCCTGGAGGCTTGGCACTCTGGCGCCGGAGGTGCCACGGAGCTAAGAAAGAGGAGAGGTTAGTAGGCACTTAAAATGAGGTGAAGAATGCAAAGAACAGGGCGGATGAAGGGCAGGGTGGATGAGGGGAAGGGAGAAGAGGCCTAAGGGGTAAGGGGGAGAGAAGGGGAGGAGGATTAAGGGAAGTTGAGAGAGAGGGCAAAGAGGGGAACGGCAGCGCCCAGAGCGTCACACGTCGGCGCCAGCGTTGGTCTATTTTGGTGAGACAGCATGGATGCCTCCCCTTATCTTGGTGACCACTATCCTGGTCACTACTAGCAGCGTGGTCACCACTATCCTGGTCACCACTATCCTGGTCAATACTAGCAGCGTGGTCACCACTATCCTGGTCACTACTAGCCGTGGTCACTACTAGCAGCGTGGTCACCACTATCCTGGTCACCACTATCCTGGTCACTACTAGCAGCGTGGTCACCACTATCCTGGTCACTACTAGCAGCGTGGTCACCACTATCCTGGTCACCACTATCCTGGTCACTACTAGCAGCGTGGTCACCACTATCCTGGTCACTACTAGCAGCGTGGTCACCACTATCCTGGTCACTACTAGCAGCGTGGTCACTACTATCCTGGTCACTACTATCCTGGTCACTACTAGCAGCGTGGTCACCACTATCCTGGTCACTACTAGCAGCGTGGTCACCACTATCCTGGTCACTACTAGCAGCGTGGTCACCACTATCCTGGTCACTACTATCCTGGTCACTACTAGCAGCGTGGTCACCACTATCCTGGTCACTACTAGCAGCGTGGTCACCACTATCCTGGTCACTACTATCCTGGTCACTACTAGCAGCGTGGTCACCACTATCCTGGTCACTACTAGCAGCGTGGTCACCACTATCCTGGTCACCACTATCCTGGTCAATACTAGCAGCGTGGTCACCACTATCCTGGTCACCACTATCCTGGTCACTACTAGCAGCGTGGTCACCACTATCCTGGTCACTACTATCCTGGTCACTACTAGCAGCGTGGTCACCACTATCCTGGTCACTACTAGCAGCGTGGTCACCACTATCCTGGTCACTACTAGCAGCGTGGTCACCACTATCCTGGTCACCACTATCCTGGTCACCACTATCCTGGTCACTACTAGCAGCGTGGTCACCACTATCCTGGTCACTACTAGCAGCGTGGTCACCACTATCCTGGTCACCACTATCCTGGTCAATACTAGCAGCGTGGTCACCACTATCCTGGTCACTACTACCAGCGTGGTCACCACTATCCTGGTCACCACTATCCTGGTCACTACTATCCTGGTCACTACTATCCTGGTCACTACTAGCAGCGTGGTCACCACTATCCTGGTCACTACTAGCAGCGTGGTCACCACTATCCTGGTCACTACTAGCAGCGTGGTCACCACTATCCTGGTCACTACTAGCAGCGTGATCACCACTATCCTGGTCACTACTATCCTGGTCACTACTAGCAGCGTGGTCACCACTATCCTGGTCATCACTATCCTGGTCACTACTACCAGCCTGGTCACCATACCGGTGTTTCAGTTTGTACTTTTACGTTTGTAGATGCTATGAAAAAAAAAGTTTTGTTGATTCAACAGTACTTGAGACCTGATACCTGGTTGATGATGATTCTGGGAGTTGTTCTACTCCCCAAGCCCGGCCCGAGGCCAGGCATGACATGGAGGCACGTTCAAGCAAGCAGTTGGTACCTGCACTCCAGGAGGATGGCTGAGTTACACACACACTACCTCGTAGCTATCTTGAGGTTATCTAGAGGTTATCTTGAGATGATTTCGGGGTTTTTAGTGTCCCCGCGGCCCGGTCCTCGACCAGGCCTCCACCCCTAGGAAGCAGCCCGTGACAGCTGACTAACACCCAGGTACCTATTTTACTGCTAGGTAACAGGCGCATAGGGTGAAAGAAACTCTGTCCACTGTTTCTCGCCGGCGACTGGGATCGAACCCAGGACCACGGGATCACAAGTCCAGCGTGCTGTCCGCTCGGCCGACCGGCTCCCTGTTAGCTGCTGTTGTTATTGTTTTAGATTTAGCTACTCAGAACGAAGTGTCCATGTAGCACGGGCTATGGTGAGCCGTAAACCTCGTAGCACTTTGGGACCTCACGAACGGTTTAATAAGAGTGAGGAAACACGTACAAGTTTTCCTCCTCAAGTGAAACGAGGCCCAGTTTGCCTCAGGTTGACCTGGGGCCAGATTCACGAAAGCACTTACGCAAGCACTTACGAACGTATACATCTTTCCTCAACCTTTGACGGCTTTGGTTACATTATTAAACAGTTTACAAGCATGAAAACTTCCCATTTCAACTGTTGTCATTGTTATAAACAGCCTCCTGGTGCTTCGGAGCTCATTAACTGTTAAATAATTGGAAACAAAGCCGGCATAGATTGAGAAAAGATGTACAGGTTCGTAAGGGCTTGCATAAGTGCTTTCGTGAATCTGGCCCCTGACCCCCTAGCAATGGTACCTCACTGTGAGGTAACAGCGGATGGTACCTCACAGTGGTACCATTCGCTCCATCAACACACACGATAAGTACTAACAATGGTCGGTTACACCACTTTACCTCTTCTGTCTGGAGGTAGTTAACAGGAGGCATTTACTATACTACAAAGCTTACATAATCATTCACTAACATTATACCAGCACTTATAATAATAAAATTAACAAAAAAAAGAATCTAGCTCAACAAAAAACTTGCAAGTCAGCGAAGATGATAATATTTAAGCTCGCCAAAATGCTAGGCTTAAGCATTTAATCAACATTATATACGAATACAACACTGAATTACCCATTGTTCTGAAAATATATCACTCTCATTGATATTAATGCCAAGACTATCATTACTGCTTTGGAGCAATGGTTTCTTTGCTTAGTTTCTTAGTTAGTAGGTTTCTTAGGGAGCCGGTCGGCCGAGCGGACAGCACGCTGGACTTGTGATCCTGTGGTCCTGGGTTCGATCCCAGGCGCCGGCGAGAAACAATAGGCAGAGTTTCTTTCACCCTATGCCCCTGTTACCTAGCAGTAAAATAGGTATTTGGTTCACGGTATTTTGGTCAGCTGTCACGGGCTGCTTCCTGGGGGTGGAGGCCTGGTCGAGGACCGGGCCGCGGGGACACTAAAGCCCCGAAATCATCTCAAGATAACTGCAATAAGAGTCTCATGGATTGCTGGATTGATCAACCAGGCTGTTGGACGCGGCTGCTCGCAGCCTGACGTATGAGTCACAGCCTGGTTGGTGCCCCTATGGTGCATATAGTTACAAAAAATACCATCTAACCAAGAGGCTGGGTTACAATGACGCACAAGAGCTCAAGCATTAACAGCGAAGCCTCGTATGAAAATAATTTAGAATCAATAAACTCCTCATCTTGATTACGTACATAGCACCATACAGCACCTCTACTGACGGGCACCGCTCCTGTGCCAGGTAAGTCCACTACGGGCTCACCATAGCCCGTGCTACTTGCCCCGCTCCTGTGCCAGGTAAGTCCACTACGGGCTCACCATAGCCCGTGCTACTTTCCCCGCTCCTGTGCCAGGTAAGTCCACTACGGGCTCACCATAGCCCGTGCTACTTGGAACTTGTTCCGAGTAGCTGAATCTATAACAACAACAACAACCACTACTAAATTCAGCCATGCCCGTGCCACCTCTTGGGGTGGCTTAATCTTCATCAATCAATCACTACTGAAAGACTGTAATAACCCACACAAGCTCATGTGTGAGTTATCCACACATGGCTGTGTAAGCTGGAGAGATAAGCTGGGATAACTGGAATGACACAGAGTTGATTAAGGGAGCAACAGTAGGGCACACAACAGAGCGCGAGAGTCTAGATGCGGCAACCCGTCCTCGCAAATTCGTATAGTCAATATTGACTTATTAAATACGTGCATAGGTGACATACTAAACATAATAGTTTACCTTGAAAAGCTTCATAGAAAACACCGACCTTACCTAACCTTGTTAGTATGTTAAGATAAGCATCGTATTACTTCGTAATTACAATTATTACTTAACCTATACCTATAATAGGTTAAGTAACAATTGTAATTACGAAGCTATAAGATGCTTATCTTAACATACTAAGTAGGTTAGGTAAAGTCGGTGTTTTCTATGAAGCTTTTCATGGTAAACTATTATGTTTAGTATATCACCTATGCACGTATTTAATAAGACAATATTGACTATACGAATTTGCGAGGACGGGTTGGATGCGAAGGGTCGGGACAAGCGGGCTCCTCTAGGCTCCTACCTACGACTGGTACAGTTTTTCATGTGTGTGAATGAGTTACCCAGTTAAATGATCTCGCACATGTTTGTTGATGAGGGGAAGGGAATTATCAAGGTGAAACCGCCAAGCCATTACGACTATACAGCACTGGGAAGGGGATCAGGATAAGGATTAGGGATGAGACGGGAGGGTATGGAATGGTTCCCAAGTACTTGGACTGTCGGGGATTGAACGCCGACCTGTAAGAAGCGAGACCGTCGCTCTAACGTCCAGTCCCAGTGGTTGGACGTGGAAATAATTCCAACACTAACACGAGAGACACACATAAACAAGGTAACAGCAGCAACATATGAGCAGCTGGCAAACATTAACACGGCAGTTAAAAGCCAATTATGGACTTTTTTCAAGGCAATCTGTCCAGTCCAAGAGTTCTACTAGAACCTGCAGCACCAGCACGAGGTCAGCACCTGGTGAAGCACACAGCTACAAGTTCAGGTTACCAACAAGATTAGTGACCAGCCTGGACACTAAAAAGACCCGAAATCATCTCAAGATAACCTCAAGATATCTTAGCCTATATGAACGTTTACATAGTTTATGTCAAGAGTTTGATTTCAAGTGTTTAAAGTCTTTTTTTAACCTATCTTAAGATGATTTTGGGGCTTTAGTGTCCCCGCGGCCCGGTCCTCGACCAGGCCTCCACCCCCAGGAAGCAGCCCGTGACAGCTGACTAACACCCAGGTACCTATTTTACTGCTAGGTAACAGGGGCATAGGGTGAAAGAAACTCTGCCCATTGTTTCTTGCCGGCGCCTGGGATCGAACCCAGGACCACAGGATCACAAGTCCAGTGTGCTGTCCGCTCGGCCGACCGGCTCCCTATGATGTAGATCGTTTACAACCTAGGTTTTTGTGCTGCTCACATGTTTCACTGTTCTGATTGTTGATTTTGAAAGCTAGAGGAACAATGATTTTGTTATAGAGATAATAACACCGCATTCAACGCTTTTTAGAACCAAGAAGATTTTATGGGTATGCAAGGGAAACAAGTAGAGTTTACAATATTCGGCAAGAAGGTTTGAAGCAAGTTGTGGTTTCAAACCAAAGAAGGTTTGAAACAAGCTGTGGTTTCAAATGAAACAAGCTAATGCGAAACATTAGCTTGGCGAGTATAATGCTCTCAAAAACTTTGCACATACAGGATGTCAAAGAAATAGATCTGACTGTTCTTGCGAAATTGGAATAGGTATGCGTTATCCGGGACGCCTGACAGCTGAGTGCACAGCGCTTTGGATTCGTTATCGTGAGGTTCCGGGTTCGATCCCCGGTGGAGGCGGAGACAAATGGCCAAAATGTTTCTATCACCCTGATGCCCTTGTTACCTAGCAGTAAACAGGTACCTGGGAGTTAGACAGCTGCTACAGGCTGCTTCCTGGCGGGAGTGTAACAAAAAAGGAGGCCAGGTCGAGGACCGGGCCGCGGGGACGCTAAGCCCCGAACTCATCTCAAGATAACCTCAATATGTGCATTATGAGTGTATAATGTGCCTCGTGCTGTGATTAAATAGTTTATTATTATTATTATTATTATTCTACCACAGACGTGGCCAGACATTTACAATGCTAACCAGCATATATACATTTTCTTCTGTCCTCCATGGACAGGGTGAGAGATTTATCAAACATACAGTTCAGGGATTTATTGAACAACTTTATCAGAGGACTGTTTGACAGCTCAGCTAGTACTGGCATGGTATTATGCCATCCTCTCCAGGGGAAAGTCGCCTTACCTGTTGTGAGTACATTTGTAAACTTTTCAAAAGGGATTATGTCATAGTTATCATCTGGAACTATGATTCATCATCTATCATCTGGAACTATGATCCATCATCTATCATCTGGAACTATGATTCATCATCTATCATCTGGAACTATGATTCATCATCTATCATCTGGAACTATGATTCATCATCTATCATCTGGAACTATGATTCATCATCTATCATCTGGAACTATGATTCATCATCTATCATCTGGAACTATGATTCATCATCTATCATCTGGAACTATGATTCATCATCTATCATCTGGAACTATGATTCATCATCTATCATCTGGAACTATGATTCATCATCTATCATCTGGAACTATGATTCATCATCTATCATCTGGAACTATGATCCATCATCTATCATCTGGAACTATGATTCATCATCTATCATCTGGAACTATGATTCATCATCTATCATCTGGAACTATGATTCATCATCTATCATCTGAACTATGATTCATCATCTATCATCTGGAACTATGATTCATCATCTATCATCTGGAACTATGATTCATCATCTATCATCTGGAACTAT
>WNGS01004946.1:27991472-28011477 GCA_020271785.1 Procambarus virginalis
CCCGGCGCCCGCGGAAAACAAACGGGCAGAGTTTCCTTCACTCCTGATACCCCCCCCCCTGTTACTAGCAGTAAATAGTTACCTGGGAGTTAGCTGCTTCCTGTGTGTGTGTACTCACCTAGTTGTACTCACCTAGTTGTGCTTGCGGGGGTTGAGCTCTGGCTCTTTGGTCCCGCCTCTCAACCGTCAATCAACAGATGTACAGTTTCCTGAGCCTATTGGGCTCTATCATATCTACACTTGACACTGTGTATGGAGTCAGCCTCCACCACATCGCTTCCTAATGCATTCCATTGTCAACCACTCTGACACTAAAAAAGTTCTTTCTAATATCTCTGTGGCTCATTTGGGCACTCAGTTTCCACCTGTGTCCCCTAGTGCGTGTGCCCCTGTGTTAAACAGCCTGTCTTTATCAACCCTGTCGATTCCCCTGAGATGTGTGTGTGTGTGTGTGTGTGGGGTGGTGGGTGTGTGTGTGTGTGTGTGTGTGTGTGTGTGTGGTGTGTGTGTGTGTGTGTGTGTGTGTGTGTGTGTGTGTGTGATAACATAATAGATATCTAGATATCTACAAACAAAATCATGGCGGGAGTCTGTACATTAGCCAACCGACATTTAGAAAAGAGAAAACCAAGATCTAACAGCTCGATTCTGCCAGAACAAGTAGTGAACACCCCCCCACACACTCCCATACTCTCACCCACACACCCACCCCCACACCCACACACTCTCACACACCCACTCCCACACCCACACACCCTCACACACACCCCCATACAAAGCTAATAGGCGGGGCATGATGAGGTAGAGCTCGCCCCGTACTCACAGAGAGGCCAGTGCACACCCCGCTGCTCCACCCTCACTTGTAGAGAGTGTATAGCCTCGTAGGATCCCGCCCGAACCATCGTAGCAAGCTGATACCATCCCTTTCTACGTCTTGATGTTCTATGAGGAATGGAGTTACAAGGTTCATGCCATCAGGAGGTGGCATGATGCTTGATGTGGGGGTGACATGATGGTATCTACTGGCGAGTGGAATGGTGTTTTGTAGAGGCTAGTAGAACGATGTTATCCAGAGGGTAGTGGAATGCTATGTTGAGGAAAGTGGAAAGTCGCTACGTAGATGGGAATGGAACGCTTCCTCGTAGAAAGGGATTGGAATGATTGGGTCTCCAAGACAGATCGTAACAATGGAGAACCATAACACCAATCTTCTTGAGGTTATCTTGAGATGATTTCGGGGCTTAGTGTCCCCGCGGCCCGGTCCTCGACCAGGTCTCCCTACCCCCCAGGAAGCAGCCCGTGACAGCTAACTAACTCCCAGGTACCTATTTTACTGCTAGGTAACAGGGGCATCAGGAGGTGGAAGAAACTCTGCCCATTGTTTCTCGCCGGCGCCCGGGATCGAACCCGGGACCACAAGATCACGCGTCCAGTGTTCTCTCCGCTCAGCCACCTGCGGCAACAATCAAAGCAAGAGCAACAATCTCCTAGGGTCTCCAGCAGTGATCTAAGACAACATCACGCTCTATGCTATGGCTCGCTGGTGAAAGGTCAGGTGCTAGACGAAAGGTCAGATGTGAAAAGGTCACAGTGAAGGGTTAAAGACCAGGAACAGCCTCAATGTGCCACTAATCGTGGCGGTGGGCGAGGTTCTCGGAACAACCCCCTCCCCCCCCCCCCCGCGCTGGAAGGTTGAGAGATAAGAGAGTAGAAATGGGACTTAGGATAGAGGTCGTGGGAGGGAGGTCAGAGGTCACGCGGAGGTCAGCGGTCAAGAATAAGAGGTCAGAGGTCACGCGGAGGTCAGCGGTCAAGAATAAGAGGTCAGAGGTCAAGAATAAGAGGTCAGTGATTCATGGTGTAAAAGGTCTAGTGAATACTAGCATTATCCTCACTTTAATCAGACTATCAAAATCCTCAGATTAGGCAAAATTGTAATTAATTTTGTCAATAAAGATGTTAATAATAATAGAGCAGTAGTAGCCGAGGGTGAATTCAAAACATGTAGAGCAAGAGGAGCCAGGGATAAACATCTTCAAACTCTTCTGTCTTCTCTTCATCTCTTGATAAACTTTTTAAAACATCTAGAGTAAGAGTCGGGGATGAAGTCAACAGTTGGAACAAACTGTCGAAACGCTGCGCGTACTTGTGGCTTTACAAGAATGTAATTACTGTACTATGTATCATCACAATCCCAATGTACCTTCTTGTATATATATAAATAAATAAATAAACTGAGGCTTCCTCCTCCTCTTTACCTCTCTTCCCCTTCCTTCACTATCTCATATTCCTTCTATTACTTCTCCCTTTGGTCTTCCCCCCTTATCCTCCATCTCTTCATCCTTCTCCCTCTCTTTCTCCTTATCCTCCAGATCCTGCTCCACTACCGTCTTCAGCATTCCAAAGTCAAACATCTTTCTATCTAAACAATTCCACAAAGGGGCCGTGAAGAGGGATCGAACCTACGTCCGAACTTTCTTATTCTATCTGTTGGTTTTCACCTCACCAGCACCTCCGCGCCTCGTATGGCATTTCTTCCTAGGTAGCAACATCGCCTCTGCTTCATTACATTCACTCGCACTGTCTGGGATAATTCGTCATGGTTAATGCTGTTGGAACACGCCTGCATATCCTACTGAGGTCAACGAAATACCCGCGCCGAGATAAACTATTCACCCATGGTAGATAAACTGTGGGAGAGGAAGACCAGTGTAGAGAGAATACTGTGGGAGTGAGGAAGATCAAAGTAGAGAAAACGCCAGTATGATCAATATGGCAACTGCATACTGTGTGTGACAAATTAATAAATATTTGTTGGAATTGACTAATATATATATATATATATATATATATATATATATATATATATATATATATATATATATATATATATATATATATATATATATATATATATATATATATATATTAGCAACTATTGAATACACAGGAATACATACAGCAGCCGACGTGTTGTGCCCTAAATGAATCCCCACAAAACAGTTGGCATCTCTCAGAGCATGAGGCCGGCGGAAGCGTTTATCAGTGAGTGTATGAGCGGGTGCTTATGGAAGCGGGTATATATATGGCCCGCGTGTGGGTATCCTCTGTGAGTGGGTGCTGCCAATTATGTGAGGCTGCGGGCGGTACTTCAGTGACTCTGCGGTGATCGGAAATTGATAGCGGAAGGAATCTTCTTGAATCTAAGGCACAACAATGGACTTGTTTCGGAAGACCAGAGGGCATGTCACAGATGTTGGGGCAGGGGGATGGCATATTGCCTCAAGGAAATGGAAGGAAGTAGTTCTGTTCGCAAACCCATCGCCAGGGTGACGTGTCCAAGACGGTAGAGCTCCATATATTAATTGCAGCAGTGCCGACCTGTGTGTCACGGGAGACATCTCCTGTCCACGAGGCTAACCATAGCCCGTGCTTCTTGCCCAGCTCCTGTGCCAGATAAGTTATGGGCTCACCATAGCCCGTGCTACTTGGAACTTGTTCCGAGTAGCTGAATCTATAACAACATGCCGACCTGTCGTGGAATTCGTGAGTGGATATCATAAGTGGAGTTTAGGCGTGTGTTATGTAGTTAATAACATTGGGTCAGTCATTGGATCTGGGTATACAAGGAAGGTATATTGGCTAGCATTGTGTAGTCCCATGATATGAACATTTCGTGATGGTATATTGATGACAGTAATTACAACAGTATATAGTGACTAACAAATACACATAGCAACTGTCGCACACATGTGACAACAAATACATATGACACCTGACAAATTTTTGCAAACTGATACAGGGATATGGCAGCAGGCATATGGCACATGGCAGCTGAGAAATTTATGGCAACTGACGATTATATATGGCGAATGAATTTCACAGATCAGTTTTGAATTAGTAATATGTATATGAGGGACCTGGATGTCCCCGAGTCGAGCTCCAAGCTCTTGGGCTCCAAGTTGTGGGCGTAAGGGGGGGGGGGAGGGGGCTGTCTTGTTGGCATAATCATTCTAGCATTAGATCTTCCAGCGGGGCTCTGTTGCAGACCCTATCAGTGCTTTGTTGCAGAATAAGGCTCATTGTTTAAAGTAAGAAGTGTGCAAGGAAAAAAAACATTTGGGGAGGGGGGGAAGCGGAGAGAGGGGGGATTGTGGTGAGAAGAGGGTCGGGTGATGGGGAGTGGGGTTAGTGGGGAAGTAGATAGGTGGGTGAGAGGGGGGGGGGAGTCATGGTGGGGGGAGGTGGGGGTGGGGAGCCAGGAGACAACCTTCCCACTCCTGTTTATTAAGTCATATTTCTATCACGGGTTGACTCAGTGGTGGGTGTGGCGGTGACACACGCACGCACGCACGCGCGCACACACACACACACACACAAAACACACACACACACACACACACACACACACACACACACACACACACACACACACACACACACACACACACACAAACACACAAACGCACACTGGAGTATGCGGCTCCAGCATGGAGTCCCTATCTAGTCAAGCATAAGACTAAACTGGAAAAGGTTCAAAGGTTTGCCACCAGACTAGTACCCGAGCTGAGAGGTATGAGCTACGAGGAGCGACTGCAGGAATTAAACCTCACTTCGTTGGAAGACAGAAGAGTTAGAGGGGACATGATCACCACATTCAAGATTCTCAGGGGAATCGACAGGGTTGATAAAGACAGGCTGTTTAACACAAGGGGCACACGCACTAGGGGACACAGGTGGAAGCTGAGTGCCCAAATGAGCCACAGAGATATTAGAAAGAACTTTTTAGTGTCAGAGTGGTTGACAAATGGAATGCATTAGGAAGCGATGTGGTGGAGGCTGACTCCATACACAGTTTCAAATGTAGATATGATAGAGCCCATTAGGCTCAGGAAACTGTACACCTGTTGATTGACGGTTGAGAGGCGGGACCAAAGAGCCAGAGCTCAACCCCCTCAAGCACAACTAGGTGAGTACAACTAGGTGAGTACTATAGACAGGAATTTCCTAACACAGCATGTGAAGGAAGACACAAGGGAAAGAGGAGGAGATGCACCGAGCCTATTAGACCTGATTTTCACCCAGAACGTAGATATCGAGAATTTGGAGCATGAAACACCTCTAGGGGCCAGTGACCATTGTGTCCTAGTCTTTCACTATCTGATGGAATTCAAACTTATGACCATGGGACAAGAGATCTGGGAAAGGAGAGTTCACTACAGGAAAGGGGACTATAGGAGGATAAGGGACTATCTGGGAGAAGTGCAGTGGGAGGAAGAAATTAGAGGAAAAACAATCCAAGATATGATGGACCTAGTCATACAGAAATGCCAAGAGGCCGAAGAGAGATTTATACCAACAGTAAAGGGAAAAAATAAGAAGGAATATAATAACCCTTGGTTTAATATACAGTGTCAGGAAGCAAAAATGGCCAGCAGGCGGGAGTGGAGGAAATACAGAAGACAAAGGACAGAGGACAACAGGATCAGATGCAACAGAGATAGGAACGATTACATTAACATAAGACGAACATCGGAAAGGGACTATGAGAACGATATTGCAATCAAAGCGAAAAAACAACCTAAGCTACTACACAGTCATATAAGAAGAAAAATGTCGGTGAACGACCAAGTGACAAGACTAGGAAGGCAGAGGGGACATATACTGAAAGTGACAAGGAAATCTGTGAGGCACTGAATGCCAGTTTCCATGGAGTGCTCACTACCGAGCCCGAGCAGCTCCCATTGTTGGAAGGGGTTACCCTAGATGAAAGACTATCAGATATAGAGGTGACAGCAGAGGAGGTAATGAAACAATTGACAGCTCTAGATGCATCTAAAGCAGTAGGACCAGACAAAGTATCACCGTGGATACTAAAAGAAGCAGCGCAGGCCCTCAGCGTGCCTCTGGCAATGATCTTTAATGAGTCACTTATGTCGGGAGAATTGCCCAGTTGCTGGAAGAAGGCAAATGTCGTGCCGATCTTCAAGAAAGGCGATAGCGAGGAGGCACTTAACTATAGACCTGTATCACTGACAAGCATCCCCTGCAAAATACTGGAAAGAATAATTAGGCTACGCCTGGTTGCACACCTGGAAAACGTTAGGTTTGTGAACAAACATCAACATGGGTTCTGGACAGGGAAATGGTGCCTAACAAACCTTCTGGAATTCTATGATAAATAACGAGGATAAGACAGGACAGAGATGGTTGGGCAGACTGCATATTTCTGGACTGCCAAAAAGCCTTTGATACAGTACCGCACATGAGACTGCTGTTCAAACTCGAGAGGCAGGCGGGGGTGGGGGAAAGGTCCTAGCATGGATAAGGAACTACCTAACAGGAAGGAGCCAAAGAGTTACGGTAAGGGGCGAGAAGTCGGACTGGCGACCAGTAACAAGTGGAGTACCTCAAGGATCGGTGCTGGGACCAATTCTATTTCTTGTATATGTTAACACCATGTTTACGGGTGTAGAGTCCTACATGTCGATGTTTGCGGATGACGCAAAGTTGATGAGAAGAGTTGTGACAGATGAGGATTGCAGGATCCTCCAAGAGGACCTGAACAGGTTGCAGAGATGGTCAGAGAAATGGCTACTGGAATTCAACACGAGCAAATGTAAAGTTATGGAAATGGGACTAGGAGATAGGAGACCAAAGGGACAGTACACAATGAAGGGGAACAGCCTACCTGTGACGATGCGCGAAAGAGACCTGGTGTGGACGTAACACCTAATCTATCTCCTGAGGCACATATAAATAGGATAACGACAGCAGCGTACTCTACACTGGCAAAAGTTAGAACCATCATTCAGAAACCTAAGTAAGGAGGCATTTAGGGCGCTTTAAACTGCCTACGTGAGGCCAGTCTTAGAGTATGCCGCCTCATCATGGAGTCCCCATCTGAAGAAGCATATAATGAAACTGGAAAAGGTTCAGAGGTTTGCAACGAGACTCGTCCCAGAGCTACGAGGGATGGGGTATGAGGAGCGCCTGGGGGAACTATGCCTTACACAATAGAGAGAAGAAGGGAGAGGGGGGACATGATAGGAACGTATAAATACTCAGAGGGATTGACAGAGTGGACATAGACGAAATGTTCACACGGAATAGTAACAGAACGAGGGACATGGATGGAAGCTAGAAACTCAGATGAGTCACAGAGATGTTAGGAAGTTTTCTTTTAGCGTGAGAGTAGTGGGAAAATGGAATGCACTTAAGGAACAGGTTGTGGAAGCAAATACTATTCATAATTTTAAAACCAGGTATGATAGGGAAATGGTACAGGAGTCATTGTTGTAAACAACTGATGCTCGAAAGGCGGGATCCAAGAGTCAATGCTCGATCCAGCAGAACATATAGGTGAGTACACACACACACACATTTGAAACTTGTGTAAGGAATCATTCAGAACTTGTATACCACATATGTCAGACCAATCCTGGAGTATGAAGACCCAGCATGGAGTCCATATCTAGTCAAGGATAGGACCAAACTGGAAAAGGTTCAAAGGTTTGCCACCAGACTAGTACCCGAGCTGAGAGGTATGAGCTACGAGGAGAGATACGGGAATAAACCTCACTTCGCTGGAAGATAAAAGAGTTAGGGGGACATGATCACCACATTCAAGATTCTCAAGGGAATTGATAGAGTAGATAAAGACAGTCTATTTAACACAAGGGGCACACGCACTAGGGGACACAGGTGGAAACTGAGTGCCCAAATGAGCCACAGAGATATTAGAAAGAACCTTTTTTAGTGTCAGAGCTGGTGGTTGAACAAATGGAATGCATTAGGCAGTGATGTGGTGGAGGCTGACTCCACTACACAGTTTCAAGTGTAGATATGTAGAGCCCATAGGCTCAGGAATCTGTACACCTGTTGATCGACAGTTTAAAGGCGGGACCAAGAGTCAGAGCTCAACCCCCGCAAGCACAATTAGGTAAGTACACCACACACACCACTTCAGTTGATTGGACAGTTGAGAGGCGGGACTAAGAGCCAGAGCTCAACTCCCGCAAGCACAACTAGGTGAGTACAAACGTACCCAACCGTTTCTGTCCTGCCTGGAGATTGAACCCGAGTCTCTCGGTTGTGAGCCGAGAACGTAGACTACTGTGCTACAGGACCAGTATGTAAATACGTATATGTACTATAATATATATTTACTTCGTTATGGGTGTAATCTGAAATGGTGGAGGGAGAGTGGACAGTGTGGTGGAGAGTGTCAGTACTGCCTCTCACCAGTGTGGAGGACAGTGTCAGTACTGCCTCTCACCAGTGTGGTGGACAGTGTCAGTACTGCCTCTCACCAGTGTGGTGGACAGTGTCAGTACTGCCTCTCACCAGTACTGACACTGTGGTGGACAGTGTCAGTACTGCCTCTCACCAGTGTGGAGGACAGTGGCAGTACTGCCTCTCACCAGTGTGGAGGACAGTGTCAGTACTGCCTCTCACCAGTGTGGTGGACAGTGTCAGTACTGCCTCTCACCAGTGTGGTGGACAGTGTCAGTACTGCCTCTCACCAGTGTGGTGGACAGTGTCAGTACTGCCTCTCACCAGTGTGGTGAACAGTGTCAGTACTGCCTCTCACCAGTGTGGAGGACAGTGGCAGTACTGCCTCTCACCAGTGTGGAGGACAGTGACAGTACTGCCTCTCACCAGTGTGGTGGACAGTGTCAGTACTGCCTCTCACCAGTGTGGAGGACAGTGTCAGTAGTGCCTCTCACCAGTGTGGTGGACAGTGTCAGTACTGCCTCTCACCAGTGTGGTGAACAGTGTCAGTACTGCCTCTCACCAGTGTGGAGGACAGTGGCAGTACTGCCTCTCACCAGTGTGGAGGACAGTGACAGTACTGCCTCTCACCAGTGTGGTGGACAGTGTCAGTAGTGCCTCTCACCAGTGTGGAGGACAGTGTCAGTAGTGCCTCTCACCAGTGTGGAGGACAGTGTCAGTAGTGCCTCTCACCAGTGTGGTGGACAGTGTCAGTACTGCCTCTCACCAGTGTGGTGGACAGTGGCAGTACTGCCTCTCACCAGTGTGGTGGACAGTGGCAGTACTGCCTCTCACCAGTGTGGTGGACAGTGTCAGTACTGCCTCTCACCAGTGTGGTGGACAGTGTCAGTAGTGCCTCTCACCAGTGTGGAGGACAGTGTCAGTAGTGCCTCTCACCAGTGTGGTGGACAGTGTCAGTACTGCCTCTCACCAGTGTGGTGGACAGTGTCAGTACTGCCTCTCACCAGTGTGGAGGACAGTGTCAGTAGTGCCTCTCACCAGTGTGGAGGACAGTGTCAGTAGTGCCTCTCACCAGTGTGGTGGACAGTGTCAGTAGTGCCTCTCACCAGTGTGGAGGACAGTGTCAGTAGTGCCTCTCACCAGTGTGGAGGACAGTGTCAGTAGTGCCTCTCACCAGTGTGGTGGACAGTGTCAGTACTGCCTCTCACCAGTGTGGTGGACAGTGGCAGTACTGCCGTCTCACAGATCAACACTAATGATAACACCTACTTTACTGGGCAAACAATATTCTAATCGCAAACAACTCCAACAAAACACCATCAAAATTGAGAGGATAAGTAGTAGTAGAAGCAAGAACATCACCAGCAGTAACAACAACAACATAAGTAACAGCAACAGTAACATCATCATAATCATTATCATCATCATGATAAGTAACAGCAGCTGATTTAACGTAAAAATAATTGTAATGTTTTTTTTCGGTGCCTGATCAGGCATTTGAAAGCCAAAAACGTACGAAAGCAGAGCTCGGCAACAGAGTATAACGGATGAGTTCGAACCAGCCAGGTCCTTAAACTTGTGTTGGGAAGTACAGGAGGAAGTCAGTTATCAGGGGGGGAAAGCGCCAAGATATTACGATTATATAGAACTCGGGAGGGGATCAGGATAAGGATTAGGGATGGGACGGGGGGGGGGGGAAAGGAATGGTGCCCAATCACTTGGACGGTCGGGGATTGAACGCTGACCTGCATGATGGGAGACTGTCGCTCTACCGTCCAGATCAAGTGGTTGGGCAAAGGTAAACAAAAGTAGGTCATTCGATTGTGAATTATTTCTTGAAGGGAAGATGAGGACATGAGGCCAGGTAGGGAGTCACAATGAGTAGCAGAATGAATAATTATGATATATATAAAGCATTTCTTCCATTCACAATTTCGCTTACCAAAGTCAATAATTTCGTAGTTACCATATTTCACAAATATATATATATATATATATATATATATATATATATATATATATATATATATATATATAATAGATTATATATATATATGTGTGTGTGTGTGTGTGTGTGTGTACTACATTAGGCTGCAGATAGCGCGTGCATTAAGGGTGCTGGTGGCTGAGCGGACATAACACTCTACGCGTGATCTTGTAGTCCCGGGTTCGATCCTGGGCGCCGGCGAGAACTATGGGCTGAGTTTCTTTCACCCTGATGCCCCTGTTACCTAGCAGTAAATAGGTACCCGGGAGTTAGTCAGCTGTCACGGGCTGCTTCCTGGGGGTGGAGGCCTGGTTGAGGACCGAGCCGCGGGGACACTAAAGCCCCGAAATCATCTCAAGATAACCTTCTTGTACAGCCACCAGCACGCATAGCGTTTCGGACAGGTCCTTAATCCTAATATTCCCCGGAACACGACCCTGCCAAACCGTTTATCAACCAGCTACCCCATTTACTGTTGGGTAAACAGAGGCTACAGTTAAGATTGGCGCCCAGTAAACCAGGATACGAACCAGGGCAAAGTGCTCGGGAAACGCCAGGCGAGTGTCGTACCACAACACCACGGGGACAGTAGCTAAGCTAAGCCACACAGAAATCACAATAGCGTCATGTATCAAATGAACAAAGATTAAGGCAGCGTCTGGGATCCTCTCGGACGCAGGTTCGAACCCTCATCACGGCTCTTGTGGATTTGTTCATAAGCCTGCTCTAATTTTGTCAGGGAGCTGGAGCGGTTGTAAGATTCTTGACCAGTAAGATTTGTATGATTTTGTAAGGGTCTTCCACATATGGTAATGTGCTTAGATGAATGTTTTGGGGCATTAATATATATACGCACACGCGAGTACTCGTGTACTCACCTATACTAGCGCTTGCAGGGGTTGAACTTCGGCTCTTTGGTAACGCATTTTTTATGGAATTAACCAATACGTTAAAAATGCGACGTAATTTTAAAAGTAAAACACTGTAATATTAACGTTTTTTATGCCTCGGCGTCGATAGGTTAGATGGGTTGCTTGGGTTCGTACACATCTGGTTAGACAAAACAGTTGTGTTTCTTACGGAGTGACAAATCGAGATAATTTTGCTGACTACACTCATCAAGGGGAGACTAATTGAAAAGCTATTACAAAGTAATTTTGATTTTAAACAATATTCATCCGCTTGGACTAGTCGGTACAGCTTCTCGCAGTCTGCGTTCGATCCCCAATGGTCCACCTGGGAGGACGAGTCCTCAGGGTTTGCACAGCTCACTTGCCTCTCAACGTGGTAAAGACATCACACATGTGGATGACATAACTCAAGGAAGGTTTACACAAGACTATAATTTTTATTTGAGTAAAGAGGAAGGAGAGGCATAGGTGAAGGGAAGTATAGAAGTGGGAAGTACAGTGAGAGGTATGAAAGCAGGCGGGCTGTCCGCCTTGCTGACACGATGTGTGGGTGTTGGCAGCTAAGCTAAGCTGGCTCCCTCTTGTCAGGGAGCTGTGAGTGTGTGAGAGGTTCTTCACATGTGTTTCACCACATATGGATGTCTATAGATGAATACTGTGTAGAATTTATATATACACACTCCGATGCTTCTGCTCTATAGTGCGGCCTCATCCGGAATACCCTCCCTGTACCCAGGGAATACCCAGGGTACAGGGAGGGTATACCCAGGGGGATAATACGTATTCCATCGCCAGGTTCCTGGGGGAGAGCAGGTCCCACGCGGCAGGGAATCGAACCGCGTGTGTTTGTGTATGTATGTCGTGTTTGGAAAGAAAGTTCTACCCATTTAACAAATGGTAGAGATGTGCAATAAGGAACGGCGCCAGAATTAGTGTCCCTTCCTGTAGGTGCTGTCTTCAGGAGGACACTGACCGGGACCAAGGAGCCAAAGCTCAACCCCCGCAACCACAACTAGGTGAGTACTCCCGGTCATACCTCTGAGGCCCGAGACACCGAGGCCAGGCTTGACTTGTGGCCTCGGGCCGGGCTCGGGGAGTTGAAGAACTCCCAGAACCCCATCGAGCAGGTCCCTCAGAGGCCGTACACACACCCAGTGTGACGGTGGCCGCCATCACAGCCCCGATGATTCTCACACTTCCGTCTGGCATACCAAACAAAACCACGTACAGGATACCAGGTTAAAATTTGACTTGCGTATTAGCTGCTACAGCTCCATTTGCCGGCTCGCTGGACGAAACAGTGACATCCGGTGCGCGTGCGTATAGGCGTGACGGTGCGTGACCTGGGTACGCACCGCCACGCTAACACAGCCTTGCTAACGCACAGTTAGACACTACGGGCTCACCATAGCCCGTGCTACATGGACACTTCGTTCTGAGTAGCTAAATCTTAAAAAACAGCAACAGCACAGTTAGAGTTTCCCATACACTCGTGGGTCCTTGTGTTTCACACCTTAGATGGTACAAGGGTGAGTATCTGTTTACTCTTGTTTCTCAAGGCTCTACACCCATTCCTTAGAGCTCCACTTTCCTCTACGTTACACTCCAAGCCTTATTCCTCATCACAATCGACTTGAGAATGGTCCAGGACGGACCGAAACGTCGTCGTCCCTTCAGCTTCTATTGTGTGGTCTGGTCAACTCCAAGCCTTAGCTTTCTTATTGTCCTCAATGTACGATTCGTCAGTAGTTTTACAACCAGGTCCCAAGTTTATTGCTGGGTACAGAGGGGCATCCGGCGAAGGAACGGGTTTTTTATTATTATTATTATTTTCTACCACAGACGTGGCCAGACATTTACAGTGCTAACCAGCATATATACAGTTTCTTCTGTCCGCCATGGACATCGGTTAGAGATCTGTTAATCATATAGTTCAGGGTTTTATTGAACAATTAACCACAGAAGGTGATTGTAGTGTTTTTAAAACGCTAATCTAACCTAGAAACATAAATGCACAGATTTACGTCTATCCTACATAAACAGTGCTCGAGATATCTTTTTACATAGCGTCATTACTGTGCGTTTACAAAGGTGATATGCTGAGACAGATTCACGAAGCAGTTACGCAAGCACTTACGAACCTGTACATCTTTCTCAATTTTTAATGGTTTTGTTTACAATTAATGATCTCCGAAGCACCAGGAGGCTGTTTATAACAATAACAACAGTTGATTGGAAAGTTTTCATGCTTGTAAACTGTTTATTAAATGTAACCAAAGCCGTCAAAGGTTGAGGAAAGATGTACACGTTCGTAAGCACTTGCGTAACTGCTTCGTGAATCTGACCCCTGGTTAGCATTGTAAGTGTATGGCCAGGTCTGTGGTAACAAAAAAAAAAAAAAAGAAACCAGTGGACTCAATGTTTCGTAATAACAGTGTATCAACTACGCCACTGGAAAAGGCATGTACTCACCTCACCTATTTGTGCTTGCGGGGGTTGAGCTCTGGCTCATTGGTCCCGCCTCTCAACTGTCAATCAACTGGTGTACAGATTCCTGAACCTACTGGGCTCTATCATATCCACATTTGAAACTCTGTTTTGAGTCACCCTACACCACATCACTGCCTAGTGCATTCCACCTGCATGTGCATTTGTAACTGTGCAATATTGATACCATTTTGAAATGCAATTAGTAAACCTTGTGAAATGTCCAGTTTCTGTCATTTGCTGGTCACTTCTGTCCTCGACCAGGTAATGTATTTCACCGAGTACCTTATAGGAAACAGAAATTATTATGTGATCTCTATAGCCATGTGTTTTCTAGTGAGCACTTCATATTAAGTCTGTCTCCCAATACATAGGTCTGAGTATCCGTTGTATACAGTCTTTTATCGTTTGGACATTGGATATATTTGCATCCGTTATCTTTGCTAGTACTGCCTCCCAACATGATTTGTCCAGCATTCAACTCTCCCATGTATATTGTCCCGTGATTGTCTGGATGTGGGGGTCTAGATCTGATTGTTTATCAATGATTGGGGATTGTCTAGATCTGGACACTCAGTGCAACAGATTTAGATCTGTTGCATTTAGTGTCTGACTTCTGATATACATTAAGGAATGAGAAGGGACCTGATGTAGTTTGTGTAGACTGACGACTGTGTAGCCCTTGGAAGAGGATATGAGGATTAGGAATTAGAATAGGAGAGAGGGGAATTGTGCCCAATCTCTTGGACGGTCGGGGGATTGAACGCCGACCTGCAAGAAGTGCGACCGTCCCTATACCGAACGTCAGTCGGCTGTTATTGCTGTTCAAATGTTCCAACTGAGAAACCTAATATTCTGCGTCATTCTTCAGTGTGGTAGCATTGTTATTGTTATTTTAGATTTAGCTGCTGAGAACAAGATGTCCGTGAATCACGGGGCTGTAGTGAGCATGTATCTTGTTATTTTGAGGTTATCTTGAGATGATTTCGGGGCTTTAGTGTCCACGCGGCCCGGTCCTCGACCAGGCCTCCACCCCCAGGAAGCAGTCCGTGACAGCTGACTAACACCCAGGTACCTATTTTACTGCTAGGTAACAGGAACATAGGGTGAAAGAAACTGTGCCCATTGTTTCTCGCCGGCGCCCGGGATGGAACCCGGGACCACAGTATCACAAGTCCAGCGTGCTGTCTGCTCGGCCGACCGGCTCCCCAAGCCGCTGTAAGTTGTTCCTCTCTCTCTGCTGGTCCTTTGTTGCAGTAGGGTCTAACACACCAGAAAATTATGCACCCCTATACGTCATCACTGCTCTTTAAACAAGCCTATTCCCATCCCATCCTAACGTAAGAGAACATTTTTTTTGTATACTGGATGGTGTAAAACGAGGATTATGACGTCACTATAACGTCATACTTTTCATACAGTCTTGGTGTCCTCGGGCATTGTTGTGGTGGTGTGGTTGTGACCAGGGGCCAGATTCACGAAGCAGTTACGCAAGCACTTACGAACGTTTAAATGTTTCCTCAATCTTTGACGGCTTTGGTTACATTTATTAAACAGTTTACAAGCATGAAATTTGCCAATCAACTGTTGTTATTGTTATAAACAGCCTCCTGGTGCTTCGGAGCTCATTAAGTGTTTACTTTTTTTTTGAGATATATACAAGAGTTGTTACATTCTTGTACAGCCACTAGTACGCGTAGCGTTTCGGGCAGGTCCCTGGAATACGATCCCCGCCGCGAAGAATCGTTGTTACAACCAAGTACACATTTTACTATTGAGTTAAACAGAGGCTACAGTTAGGATTTGCGCCCAGTAAATCCTCCGCGGCCAGGATACGAACCCATGACAAAGCGCTCGCGGAACGCCAGGCGAGTGTCTTACCACTGCACCACAAAGACTGGTGATTAATTATTGTAAACAAAGCCGCCAAAGATTGACAAATGATGTACAGGTTCGTAAGCGCTTGCGTAACTGCTTCGTGAATCTGGCGCCAGGACAGCACCAGCCCGTCTGCGCTGTACAGTAGCGCCTGGCGATGTCATCACCCTTGATCAATGAACACCGGATGACCCGTCATCTCCGGCAATTTTCATCAACTTTATCACACAGTCGAGTGTCATTTTCACCATGGTACTGGACTTGCAGTCGCTCGTCGCACGCTTCAGTATTTGTTGTGATATCTGTTTGCAGCGTGTCACTGGCTTCAACACGGGGTTGAGCAGGGACCCCGCCGCCGGCTCCGCTGTCGTAACCGCTGTCGTCGCCGCCGCCGTTGTGTAGTGTCGAGTTTGTGTCGTGTGGAGCGTTGCTACGTTAGGCTGCATGTTCGGGCTGGTGGCTGAGTGGACAGCGCTCTAGACTCGGGGACCGGGGTTCGATCCCCGGCGCCCGCGGAAAACAAACGGGCAGAGTTTCCTTCACTCCTGATGCCCCCCCCCCCTGTTACCTAGCAGTAAATAGTTACCTGGGAGTTAGCTGCTTCCTGTTGTGTGTGTGTGTGTGTGTGTGTGTGTGTGTGTGTGTGTGTGTGTGTGTGTGGTGTGTGTGTGTGTTGTGTGTGTGTACTCACCTAGTTGTACTCACCTAGTTGTGCTTGCGGGGTTGAGCTCTGGCTCTTTGGTCCCGCCTCTCAACCGTCATCAACAGGTGTACAGTTTCCTGAGCCTATTGGGCTCTATCATATCTACACTTGAAACTGTGTATGGAGTCAGCCTCCACCACATCGCTCCTAATGCATTCCATTTGTCAACCACTCTGACACTAAAAAAGTTCTTTCTAATATCTCTGTGGCTCATTGGGCACTCAGTTTCCACCTGTGTCCCTAGTGCGTGTGCCCCTTGTGTTAAACAGCCTTCTTATCACCCTGTCGATTCCCTGAGAATCTTGTATGGTGATCATGTCCCCTAACTCTTCTGTCTTCCAACAAGTGAGGTTTAATTCCTGCAGTCGCTCCTCGTAGCTCATACCTTCAGCTCGGGTACTAGTCTGGTGGCAAACCTGGTGGTTGTGTTGTGTGTGTGTGTGGGTGTGTGTGTGTGTTGGTGTGTGTGTGTGTGTGTGGTGTGTACTCACCTAGTTGTACTCACCTAGTTGTGCTTGCGGGGTTGAGCTCTGGCTCTTTGGTCCCGCCTCTCAACCGTCAATCAACAGGTGTACAGTTTCCTGAGCCTAATGGGCTCTATCATATCTACATTTGAAACTGTGTATGGAGTCAGCCTCCACCACATCGCTTCCTAATGCATTCCATTTGTCAACCACTCTGACACTAAAAAAGTTCTTTCTAATATCTCTGTGGCTCATTTGGGCACTCAGCTTCCACCTGTGTCCCTAGTGCGTGTGCCCCTTGTGTTAAACAGCCTGTCTTTATCAACCCTGTCGATTCCCCTGAGATCTTGAATGTGGTGATCATGTCCCCCCTAACTCTTCTGTCTTCCAACGAAGTGAGGTTTAATTCCTGCAGTCGCTCTCCTCGTAGCTCATACCTCTCAGCTCGGGTACTAGTCTGGTGGCAAACCTTTGAACCTTTTCAGTTTAGTCTTATGCTTGACTAGATAGGGACTCCATGCTGGAGCCGCATACTCCAGGATTGGTCTGACATATGTGGTATATAATGTTCTGAAAGATTCCTTACACAAGTTTCTAAAGGCCGTTCTTATGTTAGCCAACCTGGCATATGCTGCTGATGTTATCCTCTTGATATGAGCTTCAGGGGACAGTCTGGCGTGATATCAACCCCCAGGTCTTTCTCTCTCTCTGACTCTTGAAGTATTTCATCTCCCAATGATACCTTGTATCTGGTCTCCTGCTTCCTACCCTATCTTCATTACATTACATTTGCTTGGGTTAAACTCTAACAGCCATTTGTTCGACCATTCCTGCAGCTTGTCCAGGTCTTCTTGAAGTCTCAAGCTGTCCTCCTCTGTCTTAATCCTTCTCATAATTTTGGCGTCGTCAGCAAACATTGAGAGGAATGAGTCTATACCCTCTGGGAGATCGTTTACGTATATCAGAAACAGGATAGGTCCAAGTACAGAGCCCTGTGGGACTCCACTGGTGACTTCACGCCAGTCTGAGGTCTCACCCCTCACTGTAACTCTCTGTTTCCTATTGCTTAGGTACTCCCTTATCCACTGGCGCCCTACCTGTTACTCCTGCCTGTTTCTCCAGCTTATGCATCAACCTTTTATGGGTACTGTGTCAAAGGCTTTCCGACAGTCCAAAAAAATGCAGTCCGCCCACCCTTCTCTTCTTGCTTAATTCTTGTCACCTGATCGTAGAATTCTATCAATCCTGTAAGGCAAGATTTACCCTCCCTGAACCCATGTTGATGGGTTGTCACGAAGTCTCTTCTCTCCAGATGTGTTACTAGGTTTTTTCTCACAATCTTCTCCATCACCTTGCATGGTATACAAGTTAGGACACTGGCCTGTAGTTCAGTGCCTCTTGTCTGTCACCCTTTTGTATATTGGTACTACATTAGCAGTCTTCCATATTTCTGGTAGTCCCCGTTTCCAGTGACTTACTATACACTATGGAGAGTGGTAAGCAAAGTGCTCCTGCACACTCTTTCAATACCCATGGCGAGATTCCATCCGGCCAACAGCTTTTCTCACATCCAGCTCCAATAGTTTGCGTTCTTTTTGACTCATCTCTTGTAATTTCGAACCTATCCAAGGTCACCTGGTTTGCTGCCATCTCTCCAGCGCCGTGATATCTCCCTGTTCTATTGTAAAGACCTCCTGGAACCTTTTGTTGAGTTCTTCACACACCTCTTTGTCATTCTCTGTGTACCTGTCCTCGCCCACCCTAAGTTTAATCACCTGTTCCTTCACTGTTGTCTTCCTCCTGATGTGACTGTGTAGTAGCTTTGGTTCAGTCTTGGCTTTGTTAGCTATATCATTTTCATACCTTTTCTCAGCTGCTCTTCTCACACTACATACTCGTTCCTGGTTCTCTGGTATCTCTCTCTACTTTCTGGTGTTCTGTTATTACGAAAGTTCCTCCATGCCTTTTGTTCAGCTCTTTTGCTTCCATACATTCCCTATTAAACCACGGATTCTTCCTTTGCTTCTCTGTTTTTTCCTGTTGGGCTGGGACAAACCTGCTTACAGCCTCCTGACATTTTTGGGTGACATAGTCCATCATATCTTGTAGGACTTGGTTCGAGTTCTGTGTCCCAATTGTATATCCCATAGGAATTTATTCATCTCCTCATAGTTTCCCTTTTGTCGACCAGCCCTTTGGTTCCCAGTTCTTTTTGGGGGTGATAATTCCTAGCTCAACCAGGTACTCAAGAGCTACATACACTATGATTCACTCATTCCAAGGGGGCTTCCAACTTAACTTCCCTTATATCCGACTCATTTAGAGGTAATATCAGAACGCAGCAAGGCTGGTTCAGTCCCTCCTCTCATTCTTGTCGGTCCCTTGACGTGTTACTTAGAAAGGGATTCTTGTTGCCACATCCAGAGCAGCTTAGCTCTCCACTGTGTCTGGCCTCCGATGTGGTCTCTGTTCCCACCAATCTATCTTCCCATGGTTGAAGTCTCCCATGATAGAAGTCGGATCCGTTCCTGCTTAGCCACAGAAGCTGCTCTCTCTATTATATTGATGGTGGCCATGTTGTTTCTATCATATTCCTGTTGGGTCTTCTGTCATTCTGGTGGGGGGGTTATATAGGACTACATTACTAACTTTTCTGTCCTCCAGTTGCATATGGTGCTGATATGGTAGTCACTGAAACCTTCACAGTTCTACATTACCATCTCTTCTAAACAATCCAACCTTCTCTGTTATCAGCAAGCCACACCACCCCTCCTCTCCTTCTTCTCTTTCCTCATACATAGATAGCCCTGTGGGATTCACTGCATTTGTTATTGTTTTCGTAGCTTTGTTTCTGTGATGCTATTATGTCTGGGTTTTCCTCTAGTGCCACTTTCCAAGTTCATGTTGTTTATTTGTAATCCCATCTATGTTAGTGTACATCGCCTTGAAGCTCACTTTCTTCTGTTCATTTACATATCCCTTTCTTGGCGAGTATTCTACTGGTGTGGGAAGCTGTTCCGTGGGTGAGAGGATCTGTGAGGTGGTTTGCAGGGTCGCAGAGGGTTTTGGAGTGGGGGGTGGGGGTTTAAGGGAAGGGGGAACGGGTAGGGTGTGGTTAAGGAGATAGGGGGACATGGAGGATACGGGGTGAGGGGGGGAGGAGGAATAGGGAGGGTAGGGATGAAGGGGGAAGGGGGACTTGGGGGGAAATGTGGGAGGGGGGACATGATGGGAATGGGGATGGGTTGTCGGGGTCAGAAAGGGGGTTGGGGGGGGAGGGAGGGTTGGGTGGGGGCAGGTAGGGTGAGGAGAAGGAAGGGTTTCTATGCAGAGGGGTTAG
>WNGS01004946.1:28028653-28043483 GCA_020271785.1 Procambarus virginalis
TGTGTGTGTGTGTGTGTGTGTGTGTGTGTGTGTGTGTGTGTGTGTGTGGTGTGTGTGAGCGTGAGTGGAGGAGCTGTGTGCGTGTCTCTGACAGTATGATCCCAGCATGGTGGTGAGGCAGGGTGTACCCAACATCCTGCTGCTGCTGGTGCTGCTGGTGTAATGATGGCAGCTCCTCGGCCCCTCCCTCTCTCCCTCCTCACTCTCCCTCCTTCATACACTCCACTGCTAAATGTTCTGCCTCATATCCCCAATCGTCCCAAGATTTCATTTTTACTTCGGTCTCGTTACAGTATAAACCAAAAGGACTAAAGTTACACATTAGGTGTAACAACTCAAGGTGTAACAACTCAAGTTGTTACACCTAATTCACCCTTTCATCTAGTAGTATCTATATCTAGCAGGTATCTATGGGAAAGGTAACTGTTGTCAGCTGCATTCTTTAAAAGGTCAGCCGTTGACCTAACACGACCTTGATAAGTCTAACAGGCTTCCTGTTGGCAACAATGGGAGTCATTACAATGGAACTGAAACAGCAAACAGATCGCGTCTCCTGACATAGCAATATGTGTGTATGGAAGCGCATGGTAGTACAATGTGCTTGTATTGTAGTTGTTGAGACTTGATTAGTCTGTTGTACGTGGATTCACCGTAATACTGTGAATAATGTCACGGTAAACTGTTCCATATGTTTGTCAGTCGAGTGAAGGAAAAAACATTTTCGTTAGAATTTGCCTAAAATTATCACGCCAATGTTAAGTATCATGTTTGTACGATAATACAGAATTTTGTGAATCAAGATTGTCTTAATCTTTAAATATTTTAAAGGTTTGTATTAAATCATTTACTTTTTTTCGTTTCAGAGGTGAGAAGTAGTTGTATTGTAAACGGGCTTCACATGATTTATTTCAGTCTTTATTTCAGTCTCTTTGTTACCACTCCAACTACCTTCCAGTTTGCCAATATCAAAACTGAAAACAATATTCAGCAATGAGAAACACTAATTTTAGTGTCGTGTCGTGAAGCGACACGAGATTACATCTCCCAAGCTATGTAACATGAATTGTTAGTAATGGTCTCTACACGATCGACCCATTTTTTAATGGACCAATTACAAAAATGATCTTAGTAACATGTTCAATAGACAACGATAGGGACATTAGTTTTTGGAACTGACCCAAGAGCGATAGACCGGTACTCCTCTCTTCTTCATGTTCATGAACCAATAGTATATTGTTTTTCACCTCACATGTCACACACACACACACAAGTGCTGTCATCAGTGGTGTTACCAGTGGTGTCACCAGTGGTGTTACCAGTGGTGTTACCAGTGGTGTTACCAGTGGTGTCATCAGTGGTGTTACCAGTGGTGTCACCAGTGGTGTTACTAGTGGTGTTACCTGTCGATGAATGATTCTGCATTCAATTTACGGTGCTTGAAAGATTGCAGCCTATGGTAATTGCTCTAAACAGTTACTCATTGCCAATTTCTCTTTTAGGCAAACTGTTAAAGGATTGAAATATTTCCCTTGGTTCTGATTAATGGCTTTCTTAAATGAGACAATATTGAAGCCATACATTGGGATCGAACTGCCATATGTGTATTCCCCCAGACACTTGCAATACCAACTATTACTAAACCATGATGAGCTCAAGTCATGATTGTGTTTTCATTCCTAGCTGTAAGATTTTGAATGTTGCAAATACTATCTTCTTCCTTCCTTAGCACAGAATATCCTATCCATATTTCTAACTTAAAAGTCCCCCAACAAAGAGGTATATTGTGTACCTGTGTTTATTTCCTTAGCTGCCCTACCTTTGCTCTACCAGCCTACACTCCCTCGATACACCCGTCCACGGCCACAGTTAACCCAACCCTCCCAACACATCAATAGTTATATTCATTAGGTTTATTGTTTTTCTTCTATTTCTCACCACCTTCCAACTGTTATGTTGGGCGCCTCGCCCCCTGACCACACTTGTGCCCACACTCACACACACATGGTACTTCCTTCCTTCCCCTCAGTCAGCTATTCTCATCCTGTAGGTAAGTCTCGTGCAATGTCTGGGAGGAGGCCAGCTCCTTGCTGTAACTATCACTGCCCAAAACATTTAAGAAAAAAGAGTTGACTCAAATGCCCGTTTTCGTTCACATCATATAGTCCGCTGTTTTTAGTCTTTTTAATTTTGGGTGGGATTTTGAGCCGTAGTGAGAAAAGGTCCACGAACACATGGCTTGGTCTGGAGCTATTTACGGTAAGCTGACCACAGATACAATAGAGGGTTTGTTGTTGTTGTTAAAGATTCGCTACCTGGAACAATGTTCCAAGTAGCACGGGCTATGGTGAGCCCCACAATAGAGGGGACAACAAGGAAGGAATAATGAATAAACAATACACGCTTGCTTCCATTGTTGGTTCACCTCCCCACTCCCCTTTCCCCCCCCCCACCCCCTTCGTCTGTCCCCTTACCCTTTACTCCTAGTTCAGCCTCCCCTTACAACCTACCTCTAGGTGGGTGTAATTATATATACAGTACTGTAATATTGTTAAAATTTTTAAAATCATTTTAACACGTATATATGAAAGAAAGTTTTTAAGGAATCGTGGTAGATTTTCTCTTATACCAAAAATGTGTAATTTAGTCGAGATATGATATTTCCAAGTAGAGTCAAACGTAATGTTAAGGTCCAAAGGTATCCACACCACTGATTTACTTGTAAACCAAAAAAAATCTGATTTACACATCCATTTTTAGGTCCAGGACGGACCGAAACGTCGTCCTTTCTTCATTCTCTTATGTGTGGTTTGGTCAACATATCTGTTGTGGTCTGACATTTGCGAATGCATTAATGATATGAACATAATAGACTAATTATGTTGGTGGAAGGTGTCAATGTACACCTGAATATGTAACACAGTAAATGTATTACACATTTTATGCCATTATATGTATTTGGCCGAAATGTCTGCGACACCATGAGGATTTATTTATATGTGTGAGAGATGGCATTTCCAGAAAAGATATTCTAAATCCTTTATTTTGTGCAGCTAGCAGATTCAGTTGTTATTAAGAGGGTTTTTTGCTGTATATACAGATTATTTGACCGTTCAGAGGTAGGTACCTGGAGCTTTGCAATCACTATTACCTCTCGTGTTCTTGAGGCTATCCTCATAACCTACCCTCAATTCGTCAGTTTAGGCTACTTACTGACCGCATGATTCTATATGACTTTACCAGCCTGTGAAATAAATAAAAAAAAATTGTATCGTGTAACTCATCATAAAGTCTTGGGGTAACTGCATAAATGACCGTCTACTTAAGTAACAAATGAAGGATAACGACCGCAATTTGTACTCAGGCGATACTGGTTCAATCTGCAGCTGACCCGCTTCACGTTGGTCTGGTTAATACTAGGATATAACGGCCCGCTTCACGGCTGGTCATGTTAATACTAGGATATAACGGCCCGCTTCACGGCTGGTCTTGTTAATACTTGTTTTATATATGTCTCACAAGGTGTTTACGGCACTATGACACCATAATTTATTCCGGCTCAGGTTTTCGATCCCAATGTTTTATGCTTGCCTTCATACTAGGAAATAACATTACATTGACATAGCCGTTCATTTTATTCTACCTTTGTTAATACTATGACAATATTGAATTTATTACATGCGTTAATTGATCATATTATTCTATGCATTCTGTCTTTTATTTCCTGACGAAGTTGCTGAAAAAAATATCGTAAATATGATTTTGATATTGTATATAATTTAATAAAGAAAAAGAACAAACAATCAAAGTTCGTTTTCTGTTGTTTGGACACAAAGGTTGGCAGGCCTGGCGCCGCCGCGAAGGGCTGGCGCTTTTAACGAAGGTCGGCTGTGGCTATTTTTACTGACGGCTATTTGCGGCAGCAAGGTGGGCCCAGGAAAAGATGTTTCGTTGGATTACACGCTTAGGGTGGAAAATCATTCTGTGTGCTGGATAAAACTGTGAAAGCTGACTGTCGTGTACATTTGTAACTGTGTTTCATGTATTATGTACCCGATACCCACCTCGTGGGTGGCGGTGGATAGGTGACAATAGCACATAATGGGCTCATGAACTGAACCCCAAAGTTCATTTGCCTAAGCAAGTAACAAACTCGTCTCTCGTGTGACTGGACATATGTCCAATAGGTTTGTTTGTGTTTTGTCTTGTTAAGTTGATTTGAATTGACTATATGTCTTGTTGAAAATGCCTTGTGCAGTTTTGTTAGCCGCCAACATGTGACTTTATATGTTTGCCAGTGTTCTGTTTACGATATATTAGCTAAATAGTCTTCCAGACATGGCGCCTTCTTTTGATAGTTACTAACATACTTACGATGTTTTATCTCGTTAAAAAGAAGATGTAACTCTTTGCCCACTATTGACGAACGCTCCAGGGATGAGCTGTGTATAGTTTTATTGTTTGGGCTACTGTTTTTGTTGTTAAAGTTTCGCTACCTGGAACAAGAAGTTCCAAATAGCACGAGCTATGGTGAGCCCGTAGTGGATGATATTATTTTGGGCTACTGATTCCACTCTTACTATTCGCTGGAGCAATTTTGTACCTTGTCGTGCTTCTAGGGGGCTTTCCGTGAAAATGTTTCAGATATTCAGGTCTGGAACCATCTATTTTTAAAATGTAGATTATCATATACTTGATATTGATAGTTCTTCAGATCAGTTAGGAAATTGACGTTCCAGCTTCACTGTTGTGGTATTTGAACGAATCCTCGTTTGGCGTTACGTTATTTGCATACAGGCTTACGTTATAACCTAATATATAACGTAGTAGTAGCAGCATTAAAAGCTAACTAGCAAATTTGTCAACAATAGTATGATGCTTTGTGAAGTCTCCTGCATGTCTGCCAGGCGCCAAGTTTTTAGTAACTTAATCTAACCTAGCATTACCTAACTTACTCTAACCAAGCATAACCTCTCCTTGCATAACCAAACCTAGTCAAGCTTATTTAACCTATCCATAACGTAGACTAAAATGGCGCAATATAAATTAATCTAGCCAAAAAGCATTATGACCTAAACTTTCTAGGTCTTGCCAAATATATAAATATATCCCACGCTACTCTATACCAACTCAGCCTATCCCTGCCTAACCTCAGCTACCTATAATAGGTTAACCTAACATATTCCAATCTTATCTCATCTAACTTAACCTTACTTAACGTATCGTAACTTAGCCCAACTTTTTATAGACAAGTTTTTCCTAGTATAATTTAACCTAACTAATAACAGAACTGACCTAACCTAACTGATTCGAGCCAAACCCAGAGTTTGCCAGTGCAGACTACTTATCACATGACTGTATGACTAATCATCCTGTGTGTGTGTGTGTGTGTGTGTGTGTGTGTGTGTGTGTGTGTGTGTGTGTGTGTGTGTGTGTGTGTGTGTGTGTGTGTGTGATGAGGATTTTTAGCATCACGCAGTAGCGAGTTTTTTGACACACTAAACTCCCCTTCATTTAGTCTAGGGTAGCTGCACAAATGCAGATGTACCTAAATGTGTTAATAAAAAGAAATAAAAATAAACTCGAGCCAAATCTTGCCTAACCTAACTTAATATTGTTCAATACGATTTTTATATTGTATATTATTAATAAAGAAAAAAATTGTCTCAGAAAGAAAAGGTAAATCTTTGTGTGTCTTAAGTGTAGAATATTGGATCCATGAGTTCTCAACGATGGGTAAAACCTTTGTTGCAGGTGGGGTTATGTGTGTGTGAGGCAAGATAATTAATTACGTTCACGTTGAACGAAATGCAATTTAACTAAATGATGACACTTTGTAAATAATTAATATTGCCGTCTCTTTGGTCTGTCTGGCATTATTTTAGCTATGTGCAGAACCGTTTAGTTATGGTATATTTAATTTATATTTTGGTTCAGTGTGTCGCTTCCTGGGTGTTCATCAAAGAAATTTGGTGGGTGGAACGTTACTTCATTTACCATTCATTAAACTATGCATCCAATAATAGTTTTGTTACATTCATATTTATTAAAGTTCGCACTAGTGTTACACAAAGCCCAGAATTTAATAATGACACACCGTAATATGGTACTAATTGCCAAATCTTGTTTTTGTCAACAGGGTGTGGTAGGCGAGCCTAAACTGTTGCAAGGGTAGCAGCTGGGTCTTCTACCCTGCTGCAAAGGGAGTAGATGGTCCCCCTACTCTGGTTGCAAAGGGAGTAGATGGTCCCTCTACTCTGGTTGCAAAGGGAGTAGATGGTCCCTCTACTCTGGTTGCAAAGGGAGTAGATGGTCCCTCTACTCTGGCTGCAAATGGGAGTAATAGTCCCTCTACTCTGCTGCATGGAGTAGATGGTTCCTCTACTCTGGCTGCAAATGATAGATGGTCCCTCTACTCTGGTTGCAAAGGGAGTAGATGGTCCCTCTACTCTGGTTGCAAAGGGAGTAGATGGTCCCTCTACTCTGGCTGCAAATGGAGTAGATGGTCCCTCTACTCTGGTTGCAAAGGGAGTAGATGGTCCCTCTACTCTGGTTGCAAATGGAGTAGATGGTCCCTCTACTTGGTTGCAAATGGAGTAGCTGGTTCTCCTCTGGCTGCAAAGGGAGTAGATGGTCCCTCTACTCTGGTTGCAATGGAGTCTGGTTCCTCTACTCTGGCTGCAAAGTTAGTAATTGCTGACCTCGACTTAGCGGGCCCATCACCGAACTGTAAGTAACCTAACTTGAGATACTGTTTGCCTTCTTTGTACTGTATGTACACTGTATTTTATTTTGTGTACACCCTTCTTGGATAAATATATTTTATACTGGACTATGTGTACTATGGTTATATAAACAAATAAAGCAAGCTTAGCTGGTCCTCCTGTGTTGGTCATGCTGGCTCACCTCTGTTGGCCATGCTGGTCCACCTCTGTTGTTCCCCTGTTGGCCATGCTGGTCCACCTCTGTTGGTCATGCTGGTCCACCTCTGTTGGCATGTTGGTCCACCTCTGTTGGTCATGCTGGTCCACCTCTGTTGTCATGCTGGTCCACCTCTGTTCTGTCATGCTGGTCCACCTCTGTTGGTCATGCTGGCCCACCTCTGTTGGTCATGCTGGTCCACCTCTGTTTGGTCATGCTGGTCCACCTATGTTGGTGCACCTCTGTTGGTCCTGCTGGTCCCCCTCTGTGGTCCCTGCTGGTCCACCTCTGTTGGTCATACTGGTCCACCTCTGTTGGCCATGCTGGTCCACCTCTGTTTGGTCATGCTGGTCCACCTCTGTTGGTTCATGCTGGCCCACATCTGTTGGTCATGCTGGTCCACCTCTGTTGGTCATGCGCTGGTCCACGTCTGTTGGTCATGCTGGTCCACCTCTGTTGGTCATGCTGGCCCACCTCTGTTGGTCATGCTGGTCCACTCTGTTGGCCATGCTGGCCCACCTCTGTTGGCCATGCTGGCCCACCTCTGTTGGTCCTGCTGGCTCACCTCTGTTGGTCATGCTGGTCCACCTCTGTTGGCCATGCTGGTCCACCTCTGTTGGTCCTGCTGGTCCACCTCTGTTGGTCATGCTGGTCCACCTCTGTTGGCCATGCTAGTCCACCTCTGTTGGCCATGCTGACCCAACTCTGTTGGCCATGCTGGCCACCTCTGTTGGTCATGCTGGCTCACCTCTGTTGGCCATGCTGGCCCACCTCTGTTGGTCATGCTGCCCCCTCTGTTGGTCATTGCTGGTCCACCTCTGTTGGTCCTGCTGGTCCACCTCTGTTGGTCATGCTGGTCCACCTCTGTTGGCCATGCTAGTCCACCTCTGTTGGCCATGCTGACCCACTCTGGTTGGCCATGCTGGCCCACCTCTGTTGGTCATGCTGGCTCACCTCTGTTGGTCATGCTGGTCCACCTCTGTTGGTCATGCTGGCCCACCTCTGTTGGTCATGCTGGTCCACCTCTGTTGGTCCTGCTGGTCCACCTCTGTTACCCATTCTCATGCTGTAAATCTGGGGTATCTTGTGTGAATGAGTTTTCCCCAAATTATTCCATCTAGTTGCACCTGCGTATCTACGTTTAAAATTATTTAGGTCTTCGACTGCATAATGACGCTCAACGCAAGAACGATTGGCAGCAATAATAAGTATGGGTACTGATGATCATGCACCTTAGCTTGTAGCAGTAATGAGAACGTTCTTAGCACCATCTTGAATTGACTTACAGAGTGGCTAGGTTACTCTTGGTCAATTTTAGCTCATCGCTAGATTACTAAGGGAGTAAGTTAGATGTTTAAATAGATCTTTGCTTATTGCTGGGCTATAAATTCAAGTTTTTTCAACAAAAAGGTACACCAAGTGTCTATAAGTGTACACTCATGGCCGTAGCCTAACAATAACAGAACCCATCCTCCGGAAATGATAATACTTACTAGTACCAATTTGGTGTAAAGTGCCAATATGTAGTGATGGACCGCCTGTAATTCACTTTTTGTTCTTTTAATTTTATAAGAGCCCGTAAAAAAAATAAAAGTAAAACCACACTTAGTATTTCTAAGCCTAGTATAACACATATATGTGTCATATTAGGCCTAGAAGAGTGTGTATTAGGCTTAGGATTGCTAGAAAAGGTGGTGAGGTTTCTGTGTTGCAGTTACAAGTTTCTGCATTTGACCCTTTTAGGAGGACGGGCTGCGATAACATGCTATTTACAGAAGGATCCTCCAACTGTTCTANAAGAAACTCTGCCCATTGTTTCTCGCCGGCGCCTGGGATCGAACCTAGGACCACAGGATCACAAGTCCAGCGTGATGTCCGCTCGGCCGACCGGCTCCTAATTATCCTAATTATCTGCGACGTTATTGCAATTCTTCACTCCAACATCCCTTGTAACAACACTGACGAGTGGTTGTAACTCGGTGGTGTGTGTGGTTTGAAAAAAATACTACTAGTGATTACAACATTACCCATTATTGTGGAATAATCAAATCAACAAGGGCCGTGACGAGGATTCGAACCTGCATCCCAGACACTGCCTTAATCGACTGAGCTACGACAGGGTCAAAAAGAATGCCTATTGCGACGTCGATCCCCCCATCTAGACGCCACCAAACCGACACCATGGAACTGGATGTTCACAGTTCAAACAGGAAATACTTCAGCCTTGTGAGCAATCCATCAGTTCTCCGGAGCTACCGTGGAATGTACAGATAACTCCGGTTAGCTGCGAGTGGTGCAAGACCCTGGACTCTCCCCCCGGGGCGAGGCAGCCACACCCACGCCACCGAGTAAACCTGTTAACATCCAGTGTGAAATGAATTAATTTTTGCTTAGTGTATGCTGAGGTAAGTGGCGTGTATATTTATGTGTATAAATTCTCGGGAGTCGCTACGTTTCATTAGTTCAATTGATACTTCTGTTTATGGTGTTCTCGGTACAGTGGTAGATTCCGTAAAAAATGAGATGTATTAGGTTAGGACGGTTCTTCAATATACTTATATAAATATATGTGACTGAAAACTCACCCCAGAAGTGACTCGAACCCATACTCCCAGGAGTAACGCAACTGGTAACTACAGGACGCCTTAATCCGCTTGACCATCACGACCGGACATAAGGAAGTGATAGCCGAAGCTATTTGAACCACTTCCCCGCCGGCACTCGGATGGTAATCTTGGGCATAGCATTTTATCAAATCACCTCATTCTTTGGGGCACACGTGAGGAACACCTCTTCTGGGGTGTGAGTTTTCAGTCGCATATAGTCCTGGGGACCATTCAGGCTTGTTTGCATATATATATATATATATATATATATATATATATATATATATATATATATATATATATATATATATTATAATTTTGCCAACAAATGAAAGTTTATTGGGCATTGGGTTTATTGAGTGGACACACCGCCATAGTGATAGTATTGGGCAGCGTCACTCATCCTGTGAGTGGGCACACCGCCATAGTGACAGTATTGGGCAGCGTCACTCATCCTGTGAGTGGACACACCACCATAGTGACAGTATTGGGCAGCATCACTCATCCTGTGAGTGGACACACCGCCATAGTAACAGTATTAGGCAGCGCCACTCATCCTGTGAGTGGACACACACCGCCATAGTGACAGTATTGGCAGCGTCACTCATCCTGTGAGTGGACACACCGCCATAGTGACAGTATTAGGCAGCGTCACTCATCTTGTGAGTGGACACACCACCATAGTGACAGTATTGGGCAGCATCACTCATCCTGTGAGTGGACACACCGCCATAGTAACAGTATTAGGCAGCGCCACTCATCCTGTGAGTGGACACACCGCCATAGTAACAGTATTAGGCAGCGCCACTCATCCTGTGAGTGGTCACACCGCCATAGTGACAGTATTGGGCAGCGTCACTCATCCTGTGAGTGGACACACCGCCATAGTGACAGTATTGGGCAGCGTCACTCATCCTGTGAGTGGACACACCACCATAGTGACAGTATTGGGCAGCGTCACTCATCCTGTGAGTGGACACACCGCCATAGTGACAGTATTGGGCAGCGCCACTCATCCTGTGAGTGGACACACCGCCATAGTGACAGTATTGGGCAGCGCCACTCATCCTGTGAGTGACACACCGCCATAGTGACAGTATTGGGCAGCGCCACTCATCCTGTGAGTGGACACACCGCCATAGTGACAGTATTGGGCAGCGCCACTCATCCTGTGAGTGGACACACACCGCCATAGTGACAGTATTGGGCAGCGCCACTCATCCTGTGAGTGACACACCGCCATAGTGACAGTATTGGGCAGCGCCACTCATCCTGTGAGTGGACACACACCGCCATAGTGACAGTATTGGCAGCGCCACTCATCCTATGAGTGGACACACCGCCATAGCAGCATGTACAACACTCCCCAATAGGAAGAAAACCCGCTGGGTTGTTCATCCTGTCACTTGTGCCCAGACGCAGCTGGGACTTGCTTAACTGTCTCAAGTGAACAGCTCCTCAAACAAGAAGATTAACATTCGTCAAGTCTTAAAAACTTACGTTATCTTGCGGTGCAAAAGGAGGAAATATTTTAAGAACAGTATCTATTTTTGACAAATATTGTTTTCCTAACTCAAACAATGTGGGGTTTATTATTCTACACATATTTCTAATGCCTCTTAGATGTTCACATTCTCTCAGGTAGTGGTCAAGGCGTTTTTTTTTCTACAACGGTGTCCGTCACTCTCATCACAGATTCCGCTGATCAACTGTTGTTTCCATTCCAAATCTCCATGGATATTTGTATCTAGGACGGATTCTCGCTATTACTGATTCTCTCCCGGGGCCCCTCCTCTTCGCCCATAATGATTGGGATTGCCAGCTGCAACCACATTGTACCATCGTACAGATTCACTGGTTTGTTCTTCTGTCCTCCTTTCCTCAGTTACCTTGTCACGGTGATAATGCCTGATGATGCCTCTTATTTGTAGAAGAGTCTTGGGTATGAAGTATTCAATATGGTCTCCTTCAGCGCCTTCAGCAGCCAGCACATCTGCTCGTTCATTCCAACAGATTCCAACATGGGAGGAATCACAGAAACTTGACTTTTCTCTGAGTGGTTAGGACTCTCACAGCTCTCTTGATCTCAGCGACTATCGCAGGATTTTCTGCCCGATTTTTACTAAAGCTTTGTAGTGCTGCTTGTGATTCAGTGGAGATCACTGCACCATTAGTGTTTTATATATGTTTCTACTCCATATGTCTGTTCGAGGTTGGAGGCCACACATTTGGAGCTGGTTTCACCCAATTTTTCACGGTAATTGCTGTCGGATATGCGCCCAACAGGACGGAAGATATCAGGAAAAAGGGCACGTGAAAAGGGAATAAAAAAAATGGCACGAGACACGTGCCAATGCGACCCCCCCCCCCTCCATAAATCTTTCAATATCATATTTAATTGACCGAAATTATTTCTTTCTTTATTTGTTATATGAATATTGTTAACGTTATGAACTCATTTCCACAAAACCCTAAAAAAAAAATACATTTTTCCTGTAATTAGCTGTAATATGTTGTTGGGTTGTGGGGGGGGAGGGGGGTTGTGGGGGGAGGGGGTGAGGAGTGACACATCACCCTCCAACACATCACTGCTTCAGCTTCGATGACCAAGGGTTTGGTGAGGATGGGGGAGGGGGAGGGAGGGATAGGGGATCAGAAATTCATGAAATAGGATGGGGGGGGGGGTGGGGGTGGAATGAGTGGGGAGAAAGTTCAGTGGTCTGTCCACCTTGGGTTGGCGTTGGGTGTGGGTCTGTTATTGTTGTGGTGGTGGGTTTGTCAGTACATTGGCATGGGCTGGCTGGTGTGGGTGTGGGTGTGGGTGTGGGTGTGGGTGTGGGTGTGGGTTGGGTGTCTTAGTTAATGTCTGGGTTGCCTCGAGCCGGCCACGGTGGTTTTATGAAGTGCTCCTATCAACGTGAGCCTTCCTGCACTATTGGCAACAGAGAAATTGATGTGTTGTTCTTAGGTATTTAAGTTTTTATGTATTTAGTTTAAGCCTCGGAGAAAATCACACATAACGCATTAGAGGGAATGTTTAGGTCCCCTCCAATACAGTTTGTGTGTGTTTTTCTCCTACCACCCCCTTCCTTTTTGTGTTTTGTTGTGCTTTATTAGATATTTAAAGGTTACAAGATGTACATGAGTTAATACAAGGGGTTTAAAGGTTATGGATCTCTTGGATCTCCTCTGCTTCCGGACAGGAACCAAGGACGCTGTAGGCGTTTCCCTCTGGTGTTGGGTGATGGGTCTTGGATCCCGTAGTCGCTTGTTGTGTTGACGACTTCTGGGGGGGGGGGAGGAGGTTCTCCTGGACTTAGAGATGCTTCATTCAGTAGAGTTGTTTTCTGATAAGTAGGTGACCGCGTCACGCTTGAATTGTGAGAGCTTGGTCCACTAGGCTGTTGCTTGGAGCGGCCCGCAGGCCCACATACCCACCACAGCCCGGTTGGTCCGGTACTCCTTGGAGGAAACAATCTAGTTTCCTCTTGAAGATGTCCACGGTTGTTCCGGCAATATTTCTTATGCTCACTGGGAGGATGTTGAACAACCGTGGACCTCTGATGTTCATACAGTGTTCTCTGATTGTGCCTATGGCACCCCTGCTCTTCACTGGTTCTATTCTGCATTTTTTTCCATATCGTTCACTCCAGTACGTTGTTATTTTACTGTGTAGATTTGTGACCTGTCCCTCCAGTATTTCCCACGCGTATATTATTTGATACTTTTCTCGTCTCCTTTCTAGTGAGTACATTTGGAGAGCTTTGAGACGATCCCAATAATTTAGGTGCTTTATCGCGACTATGTAAGCCGTATATGTTCTCTGTATTCCCTCTATTTCAGCAATCTCTCCTGACCCTCTGTCCTGCGTGACAGTGAATACCCGCATTATCCTCACTTTAATAAGACTTAATCGAAATCCTCAGATTAGGCAAAATTGTAATTGATTTTGTCAATAAAGATGTTAATAATAATAAATAATCCTGCTCTGGAGGGGGAAGTGAGTACTGAGCAGTACTCAAGAGGGGACAGCACAAGTAATTTGTATAGTACAACCACTGTACAACCGGAGATACACTCCGGCCTCTAATGGCCTTTCTCTACAACAACCTCCCCCCCCCCTTCCAGTGCGAGAAATTGGCACCCGTAACTTTTTAACAGAGTAAGATTTGATGTTCCCTCTCATCTCTGGGATTTCTCCTTGCTCTGAAGTGAAGACCTCCTGGAACTTCTTATTGAGTTCTTATTGAGTTCTTATTGAGTTCTTATTGAGTAATCAGAAACAGTATAGGTCCAAGGACTGACCCCTGCGGGACTCCACTCGTAACGTCTCGCCAATCTGAGACCTCACCCCTCACACTGACTCGTTGTCTCCTGTTGCTTAGGTACTCCTCTATCCAACGGAGTACCTTCCCTTTCACTCCAGCCTGCATCTCCAGCTTTTTCACTAGCCTCTTGTGTGGTACTGTATCAAAGGCTTTCTGACAATCCAAAAATATGCAGTCTGCCCACCCTTCTCTTTCTTGCCTGATTTTTGTGCCTGGTCGTAGAATTCAAGTAACCCTGTGAGGCAGGACCTGCCATCCCTGAACCCATGTTGATGCTGTGTTACAAAGTTCTTTCGCTCCAGATGCTCCACTAGTTTTTTCTTCGCACAATCTTCTCCATCAGCTTGCATGGTATGCAGGTTAGGGACACTGGCCTGTAGTTCAGTGCCTCCTGTCTATCCCCTTTCTTGTATATCGGGACTACGTTAGCTGCTTTCCAATTTTCTGGCAGTTCCCCTGTTTGCCAGTGATTTGTTGTACACGTTAGAGAGTGGTAGGCACAGTTCTTCTGCTCCTTCCTTTAGTATCCAAGGGGAGATGCCATCTGGGCCTATAGCCTTTGTCACATCCAACTCTAGTAAACACTTCCTTACTTCCCCGCTGGTAATCTCAAACTCTACCAGTGGTTCCTGGTTAGGTATTCCCTCTCTTATCTCTGGATTTCTCCTTGCTCTAAGGTGAAGACCTCTTGGAATTTCCTTATTCAGTTTCCTCACATACTTCCTTGTCGTTTGTAGTGAATCCTTCTGCCCCTATCCTTAATTTCATAACCAGTTCCTTTACTGTTGTTTTTTTCTCCTGATATGGTATGCAACAATTTAGGCTGAGTCTTTGCCTTGCTTGCGATGTCATTTTCGTATTGTCTTTCTGCCTCTCTCTCATCCTGACATAATCATTCCTGCATTCTGGTATCTTTCTCTGCTCTCCAGTGTCCTGTTATTCTTATAGTTTTCTCCATGCCCTTTTACTTTGTTGCTT
>WNGS01004946.1:28073154-28084521 GCA_020271785.1 Procambarus virginalis
CGAGTCCTAGTGGGGCAGGGGGGGGGGGGAGGGGAAGGTCTCGTACCCAGTTTGATAATGGTTCAAGACGGACCGAAACGGGGGGGGGGGCAAGAAAGGATGCCGTTGCAACTGCCATGGGAACATTCCCACACTGGGAATCCCACCGTGACGTGTTTCACCTGTGTGCAGATGCTGCCATTCCCATATCCAGGATGCAGAGACCTCCAACGGCATCACTGACCGTAGCGCGCTTCTTATACGGGGGCCCTCACTAGCTAAAAAAAAAAAAACCTCACCCATCATTCCTGTTACCTAACCTTCCATCACTCTAGTGGCCGGCTGGCTCCACCACCACCACTTCTAGCACCACCACTAGAACCACCACCACTAGAACCACCACCACTAGAAACCACCACCACTAACATTAGCCACACCACTAACACTATCGCCACCACCATTAGCGCCTCCACCAGCAACCGCACATTCTTGGTTGACCATCTACCAACCCGACTGCCCAAGTACCTGGAACCACCCACCTACCACGCTGGCTACCACCTGCATACTTGCACGCACCTACCTGCACCAATCTCCTCCCCTCCCCCTTCCTTCCCTTTGTTGCTCACCTTCCGTTACCTAGCAGGTGGCACGAAGGCAAAGGAACAGAAGGGATGGGAAAGGGGGTATGAGAAGACAGAGGGAAAAGGTATGGGAGTTGAGTTCTCAGTCTCAAGCCGTCAATCATTTCAGTAAGGGGAAGCTGGGAGATTAGGGGCAGGAGGAAGGAACCTGGGAGACGGGGGGGGGGGGGGGTGGAATCATGCGACACAGTTCTTTCTGGAGAGGGTAGATACAGCGCAGTAGAGATAAGGCATACGGGCTCACCATAGCCCGTGTTACTTGAAACTTTTTGTTCCAGGTAGCGAATCTTTAACAACAACAACGGCAGTAGAGCAGGAGGTGCCGCGCTCACTCAACAACCTCTCTGGATTACACTGGAGATGATGATGATGGTAGTAGCATGCCCATGTGAACTTGTGAACTATGGCATGGAAGGTAATCAGGAAATGGGTATGTATCTCTCTCTCTCTTCTCTCTCTCTTCTCTCTCTCTCTCTCTCTCTCTCTATCTCTCTCTCTCTCTCACATGTTGCCTCCACCTTCATAACTTTCTATTTACACCGCTATTTATTTCATTCCTCTTCAATTCCTCTGGGTCCCCCTTCCTTTCGTATATATATTCTCTTTAGTCTATTTCGTTTCTAGCACAGTGGTCTAGGCCCTCGACTCACACTCGAGCGAACTAGGTTAAATCCCGGCATGACCGAAACACTTGTACATGTTTCTTCATGTGATATATATTTGTATTGAGGTAGCAGTAAAACAGAGCAGGTCCCCGAAAGGTTGGCACCTCTCCTGGCCCTCCTGGGTCAGTGGCTGACACACAGGGGCACCCTGATGAGTGTTGTGTAGTTGTGGCTTCTGACAATGGGAGTTTATCCACAACAACCCGGTTGGTCCGTCGCTTCCTAAAAGAACTTGGTCTCTGGAGGATGACACACACACACACACAACACAATAGTAGTTAGTAACAGTTGATTGACAGTTGAGAGGCGGGCCGAAAGAGCAGACCTCAACCCCCGCAAGCACAACTAGGTGAATACAACTAGGTAAATACACACACTTGTGTTGAAGTCACTATGTAAAAGACACATCGAACACTTTATGTAAGGCATACGTAAATCTTTGTATCTATGTATTTACGTATGTAGGTTAGCTTAGCATTTTAAAAGCACCGACTCACCTTCAGTGGTTGATTGTTCAATAAACCCTTGAAATATATGTTTAACTCATCTCTAACCCTGTCCATGGAGGACAGAAGAAAATGTATATATGCTTGTTAGCATTGTAAATGTCTGGCCACGTCTGTGGTAAAAATAATAAATAAAAAAAAAAACTATCCCTTCAACTTCCTGTGGGAGCAGGTTGAAGAGCTCTGGACCTGTGATGTTCATACAGTGTTCTCTGATTATATCCATAAGGCGCCTGACAGCTGAGTAGACAGCGCCGCGGATTCGTAATCCTGAGGTTCCGGGTTCGATCCCCGGTGGAGGCGGAAACAAATGGGCAGAGTTTCTTTCACCCTGATGCCCCCTCTTACCTAGCAGTAAATAGGTACCTGGGAGTTAAGACAGCTGCTACGGGCTGCTTTCTGGGGGGGTGTGTAACAAAAAGGAGGCCTGGTCGAGGACCGGGCCGCGGGGACGCTAAGCCCCGAAATCATCTCAAGATAACCTCAAGAACATGGCACCTCTACTCTTCATGACAGTTACTCTATATTTATGACCATATCAGTCGCTCTACGCCCAGACGCTGCCTTGATTAATGATGTTAAGGAACTGTAAACCTACTTTACCCCGGCTGACATATTACCCCAAAAATCCTCACTATGAAATTGGTAAATGTGAAAGAAAATGGCGTCTATATATCCTTAATAGAGCAAATGAGTTCCCTCTAAAGCTCTATGTCCCAAGTCAATATAAAATAAATTAATTACTTGCAAACAATCGATTGTTGCAAAAAATTTCAGAGTATATATATATATATATATATATATATATATATATATATATATATATATATATATATATATATATATATATATCTAGGCGGGTGTGGAGTGGAAGAATCTAGAAAGATTGAAGATGAGAATGCAGTTATCTAGAGAAAGTAGAGGTGAGTACACCCATATATGGAGAGTGAAAGTGAGTGTATCCGCCTAGAGAGAGTGACGCTCCGAGTGTAGGCGAGAATTAGAAAGTGAGAGTAGACACAAATGTGACGGTGTCTAGAGAGAGAGAGAGAGAGAGAGAGAGAGAGAGAGAGAGAGAGAGAGAGAGAGAGAGAGAGAGAGAGAGAGAGACAGACAGACAGACAGACAGACAGACAGACAGACAGACAGAGAGAGATTGATTTTTTTACAAGCTAAATACAATTCTGACGTCGTCGAACAACTACGTCAAAATCCCGGGGCACTAGTGAGAGTAATACCACCGTGAAACTGACGAGCTGCGGACCTCCTTTGGGTCAGGCCATAAACCACCTCAGATTTGACGTTTTGCCAAAAAACAGTGACAAACCCGTTCTCCCCACCCCCCCACGTTCGTCAAAGGAAAACTTTAGAGGGATAAACGCCACCAGTCCCGTCATATTAAAAAAAGAAACACCGGTCAACTTTGGTCAAGCTTCGTAAAGCAGTTTGGTCAGGAAGCTTGATCGACAGGCTTACAGTACGGGCTTTCAGTAAATACAAGGCTTGGTCAGTGGCCTTATAGTATACAAGGGCTTTAGTACACCTGCAAGCCATGTAGAAGCTTAAAAAGCCAGTACACACCTGCAAGCCATGTAAAAGCTTAAAAAGCCAGTACACACCTGCAAGCCATGTAGAAGCTTAAAAAGCCAGTACACACCTGCAAGCCATGTAGAAGCTTAAAAAGCCAGTACACACCTGCAAGCCATGTAGAAGCTTAAAAAGCCAGTACACACCTGCAAGCCATGTAGAAGCTTAAAAAGCCAGTACACACCTGCAAGCCATGTAGAAGCTTAAAAAGCCAGTACACACCTGCAAGCCATGTAGAAGCTTAAAAAGCCAGTACACACCTGCAAGCCATGTAGAAGCTTAAAAAGCCAGTACACACCTGCAAGCCATGTAGAAGCTTAAAAAGCCAGTACACACCTACAAGCCATGTAGAAGCTTAAAAAGCCAGTACACACCTGCAAGCCATGTAGAAGCTTAAAAAAGCCAGTACACACCTGCAAGCCATGTAGAAGCTTAAAAAGCCAGTACACACCTGCAAGCCATGTAGAAGCTTAAAAAGCCAGTACACACCTGCAAGCCATGTGGAAGCTTAAAAAGCCAGTACACACCTGCAAGCCATGTAGAAGCTTAAAAAGCCAGTACACACCTGCAAGCCATGTAGAAGCTTAAAAAACCACTACACACCTGCAAGCCATGTAGAAGCTTAAAAAGCCAGTACACACCTGCAAGCCATGTAGAAGCTTAAAAAGCCAGTACACACCTGCAAGCCATGTAAAAGCTTAAAAAGCCAGTACACACCTGCAAGCCATGTAGAAGCTTAAAAAGCCAGTACACACCTGGAAGCCATGTAGAAGCTTAAAAAGCCAGTACACACCTGCAAGCCATGTAGAAGCTTAAAAAGCCAGTACACACCTACAAGCCATGTAGAAGCTTAAAAAGCCAGTACACACCTGCAAGCCATGTAGAAGCTTAAAAAAGCCAGTACACACCTGCAAGCCATGTAGAAGCTTAAAAAGCCAGTACACACCTGCAAGCCATGTAGAAGCTTAAAAAGCCAGTACACACCTGCAAGCCATGTAGAAGCTTAAAAAGCCAGTACACACCTGCAAGCCATGTCAGAGCTTAGTAAGCCAATATAACTCATGCAATTCCATTCACAGTCCCCCCCCCCTCCCCAAAATGTCTGTAAATATATATCTGGCTTTGCTTGCAAAATTAAATTGCATCACCCAATTACCGACACAAATAGTAGTAATATTAAAACTTACTATAATTATACATTATATATTATATATTTACATTATACATCGCAACGCGGTAATACCCATTACCGCGTTGCGGTGATGGGTATTACCGAATGGGTATTAATGGGTATTGCGGTAATGGGTATTAACCACGTCATTGTGGTTCAAACTGTGAACCACAATGACGTGAGTAATACCATTTCATGCATTAGGAACCTCGAACTAGGGGCTGCCAAAGCGTCAGTAGATGACTCTACCGATCGCGCCACGAGCACTCACAATAAGGAAGTCTCTGAGGAGTCCCTAACCGGTGCCCAACTGAGTCTTGGGCACGTGGCAAGATGCCTCTAAGAGGCTTATGGTGAGTGCTCTTGGTGGAGCGGGGGCTCGAACTCTTGCAAACCGTCACAGATTATACGATCTATAACCAGGAGCCAGATTGACGAAGCAGTTACGCAAGCACTTACGAAACTGTACATCTTTTCTCAATCTTTGGCGGCTTTGTTTACAATTATTAAACAGTTAATGAGCTCCGAAGCACCAGGAGGCTGTTTATAACAATAACAACAGTTGATTGGCAAGTTTTCATGCTTGTAAACTGTTTAATAAATGTAACCAAAGCCGTCAAAGATTGAGGAAAGATGTACACGTTCGTAAGTACTTGCGTAACTGCTTCGTGAATCTGGCCCCAGAACTGTTGAAGGAGCTAAATCTGAACGCTACAAATCTGAACGCTACAAATCTGAACGCTACAAATCTGAACGCTACAAATCTGAACGCTACAAATGTGAACACTACAAATCTGAACGCTACAAATCTGAACGCTACAAATCTGAACGCTACAAATCTGAACGCTACAAATCTGACCGCTACAAATGTGAGAAACGGGTGACAGCTTCTCGTCACCCTGGGTCAAGAAACTTGTGGGAAATGCAACACAGATGAGACAAATCTAAGAAAATTGTGAACTAAAATAAAAAAAAATTACAAAAAAATCTAGGAAACCATGGAAAGATTTTGATTTTTTTTGGTAGACAATTAGGCAAAGTCATCGATGGTGGCTAAATGGTATACATACCATTTGCATGGTATGGGCCTTTTGATCAACCAGGCTGTGACTCATACGTCAGGCTGCGAGCAGCTGCGTCCAACAGCCTGGTTGACCAGTCCAGCAACGAGGAGGCCTGGTCGACGACCGGGCCGCGGGGTCGCTGAGCCCCGAAATCCCCTCAAGGTAAGATGGTAGTTCCCCACAATGCTCACATTTCATTCCTTCTCGAACCCGTAGGCCTATTTTCTATACACACACCTATCGAAGTCCGAATTTAATTGAACTATCAGGGGGAAAGCGCCAAGCCATTACTACTATATAGCACTGGGAAGGGGTCAGGACAAGGATTTGGGATGGGACGGGGGAAAGGAATGGTGCCCAACCACTTGTGGACGGTCGGGGATTGAACGCCAACCTGCATGTAGCGAGACAGTCGCCCTACCGTCCAGCCCATGTGGTTGGGCTATCGAAGTCCGAGTAGTTGGTGTATGGCTTCCCTCTTGTGCCCTACGAACAAAATGTTGGATAATGTGTCCAATTCTTGTACCATCGCGTAGATACAGCGGCTGCTGTACCACTGTACTGTCTTGGCTCTAATTGGTTTGTTAATCTGTGCAAGACTGTGTGGCATGTTCAGGTCCACGTTCCTCCGAATTGTTGCTGTTTCTGCAGCTTCATCTGTAATGTCATTCCCTGATGTTCTGACGACCATGATGTTATACTAAAGTACTTCTAAACTGTTGTGGTCGTCTGAAGGTCCTCAGATTGATGCCTTTGTTGCTCCGTCTCCAGTGGCACCATCCTGCATCTGTATGTAAAGTGGTGGTGGTGGTGGTGGAGAGTAGTGGTGGTGAAAGTGTAGGTGGGGGGGCCAAGAGGAGCCAGGTGGTGCTGTAGTGGTGCCCAGGCAGGTGGCTGGGAGTGCCACCTGACTCTTAAAGTCTGAAGGGCCGGCGGGATAGGTGGAGACGACCATGGGTTAGATTAGATGGTGGGAGGAGCGACGATAGAATTGACGAGTTGATTCGGGGTCTCCACAGTTCCTCAGATTCAGTTTTTAAGAGTTTGTCTGCAGAGGGGGTTGGGTTGGCCAGCCCCGAAGCCGTGCACGTATAAAGAGACTGTAGAGGCGCGTGTTCACTTGTTCCCTCCTCACTCCAGCCTCCACACAAGAGCTAGACTATCAGAGTGCCTCCTTCACTGGCCCTCAGCGTCCTGCTTGCACCTGCAACCCTCAACCCATCCTCGGGCCGGGCTCACCCACACAACGCTCTTCATCACATACTTCTTCAGTACTGTCTAATCCAATGCGGTGTCCTTACATCACGGAATTAATAATAATAATAAGAAGAATAAGAATAATAATTAAATTAATATTAATAATGATATTATTTGTTGGCAATTATTTTTATGCTATTTACAGAACGTGGCTGCAGTATTTCCAGGCCGTCCTCATGAACAAAGACCCCCAAAGACCATTCCATCCACCGGCCAAACCCCCAGCTGTTTATGAATGAAAAAAACGGTTTACACACGACTCACAACTCCTGACGTCCGAACACTTCCGGAACAAATGCTTCACTGACGAATTTGTTCGAACCACAACGCTGTAAATGCTTCACCCACGTACCACAAGCATAAATAATCGCCAACAGAACCTAAACACCTAACCTAATCAATGCCTAAATGTGCTCAGTATGCCAATATATATAATAATATTAATTTATATTTGAGAAAAGTTCCGTTTTAGACGAACAGCATGATACAAGTGATGACTGCGTCATTGGGGTCGACTGCTGGGTGGAATGGACTTAATCTAAGGACGGGTTGTGTCATCGGTTGAGAGTCGTGTGTAGCAGCCCGTCCTCCAAACAAAGATCCAAAAGTGATTCCATCCACCCGCCAAACCCCCTGTTTATGAATGAAAAACGGTTTACACACGACTCACAACTGATTTCGTTCGAACACTTCCGGAACAAGTGCTTCACTGACGAGTTTCGTTCGAACCACATCGCTATAAATGCTTCACCCACGTATTACAAATGCAAATAATCGCCAACCGAACCTAAACACCTAACCTAACCTAACCTATGCTTATATATGCACAATATGCTAATATATTTTAATATTAATTTATATTTGAGAAAATTCTTGTTTTGAATGAACAGCATGTTAAAATTTATGAATGCGTCTGTGGGGGCGACGGCTGGATGTAATGGACTTGAGTCGAGGACGGGTTGTGTGTAGAGGGATTTTAGTCATAAACAGCGGGTTTGGCGGCTAGATTAGTGACGAGGACGGGCTGTGGGACCAGGACTGGCTGTAGGACAAGGACAGGCTGACGAGAACGGGCTTTGGGACGAGGACGGGCTGTGGGACGAGGACAGGCTGTGGGACGAGGACGGGCTGTGGGACGAGGACGGGCTGTGGGACGAGGACAGGCTGTGGGACGAGGACAGGCTGACGAGGACGGGCTGTGGGACGAGGACAGGCTGTGGGACGAGAACAGGCTGTGAGACGAGGACAGGTTGTGGGACGAGGACGGACTGCAACTAATCTGAGCCCAGAAGTCATGACACTTCTCCTGGCCCCTCCTCGAGGCCAGCAGAGGTGCCAGAGGCCGGCCTCGCCAGGCTGGTGAACACTCACTCAACACACCGTGAAATATAACCTATAATAACAATACACCTGTATATAATGGCACTTCACTACATGTATACATAACTTATTATATAACTTATATGCTGCGGTATAACATACTGCAGCAGGGGGGGGGAAAGGTATGATAAGAGGTGCAATAACAATTACAGGTATGACCTTAGCGTATACTGGAGGAGTAAGGGAAGGGGAGCAGGAGTAGCAAAGGGATAAGAGGAAAGGGTTGAGTGGGAAAGACAATTGGGGCGTGGAGAGGGGGGTGTATAGTGGAAAAGGAAGGGATAGGGTGGGGGGGGGAGGACATGGGGCGGGAGGAAGGGGGAGGGGGAATAAAGGAATTGACGAAAGCTTTGTATGCACTGGACAATGAGGCTACCTACCATACCTCTCCCAGCTCTCTCCCTCCGTCCCATCTTGCGTCCTTCCCTCCCTCCCTCCCTCCCTCCCTTCCTCTGTCTCTCATAGACCCTATATAAGGCTCTAGTTCGGCCGCATCTAGAGTATCCCCCAGTACCACTACACACCATAAAGAAAATTAACATGCAGAAACTGCAAGCAGTGCAAATAAGGCGCTAAGGAGAGCAGCAAAACACCGTCCACCATATGATCAGACAATCCAGGAGCTCCATGAACTCCTGAACATACAGCCACTAAATATCAGACTGCAGCACCAAGCCATCAGGGTGTGGAACACCATCGAAGTGTTAGAGGACCCAATGTTAGAAAGATTACTCCAAGATGTGACGCCCCGCTCCCACAGCTGGTGGCCCAAGATGAGACGCCCCGCTCCCACAGCTGGTGGCCCAAGATGAGACGCCTCACTCCCACAGCTGGTGGCCCAAGATGAGACGCCCCACTCCCACAGCTGGTGGTCCAAGATGAGATGCCCCACTCCCATAGCTGGTGGCCCAAGATGAGACGCCCCACTCCCACAGCTGGTGGCCCAAGATGAGACGCCTCACTCCCACAGCTGGTGGCCCAAGATGAGACGCCCCGCTCCCACAGCTGGTGGCCCAAGAGCCTCGATTCACTAGATGAAAACCCCGCCCACAGTACATAATTTCCAGATGAAATACTGACCTGATATCCTTCCCCCATAATTGGAAAAAATGAGTATGTATGTGTATATATGTATTGTTGTGTATATGCATATGTATATAGGCATATATAGAAATGTGTATGTATGAATAAGTCAATAAATAATAATAATAAAATAAAGAGACTTAAACAGAACAACATGTGTGGAAGCATCGGAGTGTGTATATATGAATGCTACACAGTATTCATCTATAGACATCCATATATGGTGAAACACATGTGAAGAACCTCTCACACACTCACAGCTCCCTGACAAGAGGGAGCCAGCTTAGCTTAGCTGCCAACACCCACACATCGTGTCAGCAAGGCGGACAGCCCGCCTGCTTTCATACCTCTCACTGTATTTCCCACTTCTATACTTTCCTTCACCTTTGCCTCTCCTTCCTCTTTACTCCCCCCCCCCCCAAAAAAAAAACACGGGATGGGTATGGGGTCCACCACCACCCACGGGATGGGTATGGGGTCCACCACCACCCACGGGATGGGTATGGGGTCCACCACCACCCACGGGATGGGTATGGGGTCCACCACCGCCCACAGGATGGGTATGGGGGTCCACCACCCATCCTTCTTCATCTCGTAAGTGAAACGCAACACAGAATTCTGTCAAATGCCTCCTTCAGCTCCTGCAGATGTCTGACATCAGGTGCCTGTGTAAAAATGTCGTCAACATACCTGCAGTATATGGCCGGTTTCAAGTTCATGTCGAACTCATCGAACGACACTCAAACGACATGAGATGTCCATCTCATGTCGTTTCACTTACGAGATGGAGAAGGATGGGAAGCTGCCCTTTCTAGATGTAACAGTCATGGAAAGGAGCGGAGGTTTCCACACTGCAGTCTACACTAAGGAAACAAACATAGGATGTGCCTAAATGCCAACAGTGACTGCCCAGACAGGTACAAGAGGAGTGTTGTTAACACTTATGTCGACCGTGCTCTCAGCCACAGCTCAGAATGGAAGCAAGTCGACGAAGAACTCTGTAGGGTAAGGCAGGTCCTAGTCAACAACGGCTTCTCCAATGGTTTCGTTGAAGACATCATAAGAAGGAAAGTGAAACGCCATGCAACCTCTGAAGAGACAACTAATACAACACCTATACCCCCTATTAGACTATTTCACAAGAACTTCTTTTCCACAGCTCATAAAACGGAGGAAAGGGTCCTGAAAGATATTGTTAATAGAAACGTTATCCCTACAGACAAAAATCAGAAGATACAACTGACGATTTACAATAAAACCAAGAAAACGGCCAGCCTACTCATGAGAAACTCTCCAGACACAGAGCAGAACGCTCTAAAAGAGACCAACGTCGTCTATGCCTTCAATGCCCTCTTGAGGACTGTAAGCCTCAAAAAACTCAGTATATAGGCAAGACAACAACATCTCTTTCCAGGCGTTTAACGATCATAAGCAACAGGGCTCCATAAGGAACATATAATCTCTTCCCGCAACCAAACCATCACCAGAGAAATCTTAGCAAACAACACAGAAATCATCGAAGAGAACAGCGACAGCAGGCGGCTTGACATCTGCGAGGCACTACACATCAAGAAGTCAAGACCAGCCATCAACAGCCAATTAATGCACAACTATATTCTACCCACTTCAAGACTCCGCTCCAATATAGAAGTATCAAGAAATAGGGCCAATAGGCCCTCTGCAGTTACTTCCATCCTTCCCTTTAGCTCATACCCCGACTATACCCCGACTCATACCCGTTCTGGCTTGTGTGAAAATTTTTTTCACCTCATCCAATACTATTGTAACATGTCACCTCACCCAAATGCAGGTATATAAAATCGAAGATGTTTAAGCTCTATTCAGTTATAGTTGGGGTGTGGTGTAAACTAAAGTCTTTGAAATGTAATACGTTTTACGAAACGCGCTCAAGTGTCGCGTCAGACTAGAAATAAAAATGAATTTTGGAGAATTGATTTTCATTTACCATCACAGTGAAAAGAAACATAAGAAAGATCGAGAAAATTCGTGTTAGAATCATTAATCTTACTTTTT
>WNGS01004946.1:28110530-28121268 GCA_020271785.1 Procambarus virginalis
GTGGTGGAGGCTGACTCCATACACAGTTTCAAATGTAGATATGATAGAGCCCATAGGCTCAGGAATCTGTACACCAGTTGATTGACAGTTGAGAGGCGGGACCAAAGAGCCAAAGCTCAACCCCCGCAAGCACAATTTGTGAGTACAATTAGGTGAGTACAAGCCAAAGTGACATTGTTTCCTCAGCAGAGAGCGACACCTTCACCAGGGGGGGGGGGTGAGAAGAGACAACACAGACGGCACATTAGGAGACCCGAGCCCACACTACTAACCCACAAGTACATACAGCAAGCGTGTGGTACAAATATGTCATTATTGGACCGCCAGAAACGTACATCGCTTTTTTTAGTACACATTTGCACAAACCGGAAAGTATGACATTCATGCTGCTAATAAAACCTAACTTTGCTTAACCACCTTAGGCCTAATACACGCTATATGTGGCCTAGTATAACACATATATGTGCTATACTAAGCCTAGGAATATTTAATTAAGATTGGTAAAAATATAAATTAGTTCTTCAAATATTTTGCAGAATAGGATATAAATTTAATGGTTAACTGTTCAGATGCTTCAGCATTAAGGTCTCGCTAAAACACCTTGTGTGAAGGAACGCAATATATCACGGGGGGAAAGCGCCAAGCCATTACGACTATATAGCACTGGGAAGGGATCAGGATATATATATATATATATATATATATATATATATATATTATATATATATATATATATAATATATATATATATATATATATATAAGGATTTGGGATGGGAACGGGAGGAAAGGAATGGTACCCAACCACTTGTGGACGGTCGGGGATTGAACGCCGACCCGCAAGAAGCAGGACAGTCGCTCTACCGTCCAGCCCAAGCGGTTGGGCATAAAGATCTTCCATGAACTAATAAGGAGCTTCGTTCCTGGCTGACGAATATACAATTTCTAGCGAGTTTTTGAATTTATTGAAACTTTTTGGGTCGTAAATGTCTTAACAAGTAGTTAACATCGTCTACGGGCTCACCATAGCCCGTGCTACTTGGAACTTTTTGCCCCAAGTAGCGAATCAGTTTTAATTCTATAACTTACGGGTTATATTTTAACACCAAAACAGCAAGAACAACACAACCACTGATGGCACTGACCTGGTGAGAAGCCTCGTGCTCGAGGTCACACAACTTCCTGCGAAGTCAAGATTATCTGACGTTAGCATTTTGTACAAGGAAAGAATTCTCAGCCAATATTATCTCCTTCTCAAAGCAGCTGACACAACGAGTGCTTATTGCGTACTGTGTTAGCATATTACAAACACAAACACACACATACAACCAAAAAACATAGAACCAAAAAATAAAACATAGAACCCAAATAATCAAACATAGAACCAAAAACCCCTAGACCGAAAAAGGCTGACAATCTACTACACCAGGAGACACAAAGTAGACTTGCCCATATTATGTATATATATATATATATATATATATATTATATATATATATATATATATATATATATATATATATATATATATATATATTAATTCACAGATAATTAATATTATCTGAGCCCGTTGGCCACCGAGTGGAGTTAGCAATTGGGTTAAAAAAGTCTTAACAACTTCCAATTCTTTTTAACAGTCAGTTGTGGTCTAGTGGGTATGGTACTGGATATGCTTAAGGTGTATGGAGCGCCTATAGCTACCCGGGGTTCGAACCCTTCACGGGAGAAGAGTTTACAAATACAAATACCCTGTGTACGGTAATAGATCTCCATCTTTGTCTATAGAGGATAGAAGAGGGCCAGCAAACTAGCTAGTAAGCAAAGGAAGGAGCCAGCAAACAAGGATGCCAGCAAGCAAACAAGGATGCCAGCAAGCAAGCAAGCCACGGGACCAGCAAACAAGCAAGCAACGATGCCAGCAAACAAGCAAGGATATCAGCAAGCAAGCAAGCAAGCAAGCAAGCAAGCAAGCGTGTTGGCCAGCCAGCAAGAGGCAACCAGCAGGACAATTCCCACATCCGGCTAGGTGGGTGCGGACGGACGGGGTCAACAATCAAGGTAGTTTGGGCCGCTTGCTCAACCACAGTGAATCACGGTAAGGTGAGGGGCGGCTCGCTGGCCCACCAGGCGGGTGCTTCAGTGGCTGAGACCCTCCACTAGCCCACCAGGTGAGTGCTTCAGTGCTGAGACCCTCCACTAGCCCACCAGGTGAGTGCTTCAGTGACTGAGACCCTCCACTAGCCCACCAGGTGAGTGCTTCAGTGCTGAGACCCTCCACTAGCCCACCAGGTGAGTGCTTCAGTGACTGAGACCCTCCACTAGCCCACCAGGTGAGTGCTTCAGTGCTGAGACCCTCCACTAGCCCACCAGGTGAGTGCTTCAGTGGCTGAGACCCTCCACTAGCCCACCAGGTGAGTGCTTCAGTGCTGAGACCCTCCACTAGCCCACCAGGTGAGTGCTTCAGTGCTGAGACCCTCCACTAGCCCACCAGGTGAGTGCTTCAGTGACTGAGACCCTCCACTATCGCGAGACACCCTTTGTATATATATATATATATATATATATATATATATATATATATATATATATATATATATATATATATATATATATATATATAAGTACATTGCAGTGCAAGACAAACGACGACATGCGCACCTGCAAGTATGTGTTATGGAACACAATGGTCAACATAGTCGTTGTTTCACGATCGGGGGACCCGGGTTGAACCCCCGGCCACGACAGAAACGGTTGACTAAGTTTCCTTTCACCTGAAGCAGCTGTTCATATGGGAGTTAAATAGGTTTCAAGGGAAACAGGTGCATTTTGAATACCTTATTGTTGCTTGGTATAGAACACCTAGTACACTGCGCGTGACAGGACACCTAGTACACTGCGCGTGACAGGACACCTGGTACACTGCGCGTGACAGGACACCTAGTACACTGCGCGTGACAGGACACCTGGTACACTGCGCGTGACAGGACACCTGGTACACTGCGCATGACAGGACACCTGGTACACTGCGCATGACAGGACACCTGGTACACTGCGCATGACAGAACACCTGGTACACTGCGCGTGACAGGACACCTGGTACACTGCGCGTGACAGGACACCTGGTACACTGCGCGTGACAGAACACCTGGTACACTGCGCGTGACAGGACACCTGGTACACTGCGCGTGACAGGACACCTGGTACACTGCGCGTGACAGGACACCTGGTACACTGCGCGTGACAGGACACCTGGTACACTGCGCGTGACAGAACACCTAGTACACTGCGCGTGACAGGACACCTGGTACACTGCGCGTGACAGGACACCTGGTACACTGCGCGTGACAGGACACCTGGTACACTGCGCATGACAGAACACCTTGTACACTGCGCATGACAGGACACCTTGTACACTGCGCATGACAGGACACCTGGTACACTGCGCATGACAGAACACCTTGTACACTGCGCGTGACAGAACACCTTGTACACTGCGCGTGACAGAACACCTTGTACACTGCGCGTGACAGGACACCTGGTACACTGCGCATGACAGAACACCTTGTACACTGCGCGTGACAGAACACCTGGTACACTGCGCATGACAGAACACCTGATACACTGCGCGTGACAGAACACCTGGTACACTGCGCATGACAGAACACCTGATACACTGCGCGTGACAGGACACCTGATACACTGCGCATGTCCGAACACCTGGTCCATGAGGAATATATCTTGTGGTTATCTTGAGATGATTTCGGGGCTTAGCGTCCCCGCGGCCCGGTCTCCGCCTCCACCGGTTATCGAACCCGGAACCTCAGGACTACGAATCCGAATCGCTGTTCCCCTCAGCTGTCAGGCGTCAGGCATATGGTCATAATATGCCCATATGAGGAATATGTCCCATATCTTAAGCAAATAGATCAACACAAACAAGGTAAGCCTTCACCCGACCGTCCACGAGTGATTGGGCACCATTCCTCTCCCCCGTCCCATCCCAAATCCTTATCCTGACCCGTTCCCAGTGCTATATAGCCGCCAAGACTTGGAGCTTTCTCCTGATAGTTCTCTTCACTTTACCTGTCCTCACATCCCAACTGCTATCCTGCCTTATATCCCAGCTCCTATCCTGTCCTCATATCCCTTCCCCAAGTTGCTCATAATAGCTCTGAATGTTCTCATAATGACCTTACTTTACCTTACACATTGCAGCACTCTTCAAGTTGTACCAGCAAGTTGCTTGGACCAACTTGAGTAGCATGTGTGCTTAGTGTAGTACTCTTCTAACTTACTTAGATTTACCTTCCGTGAACCAGATTGTCTATTGGTTCCATATTCACCTATGTATTGTTGTCTATTGGTTCCACATTCACCTATGTATTGCAGTGGTCTAGTTCTCATTATTATATCTAGAACCGTGTGTACTCATCTATTTGTGCTTGCGGGGGTTGAGCTTTGGCTCTTTGGTCCCGCCTCTCAACTGTCAATCAACAGGTGTACAGGTTCCTGAGCCTATTGGGCTCTATCATATCTACATTTGAAACTGTGTATGGAGTCAGTCTCCACCACATCACTTCCTAAAGCATTCCATCCGTTAACTACTCTGACACTGAAAAAGTTCCTTCTAACGTCTCTGTACCAGTGTGTGTGTGTGTGAATGTGTGTGTACTCATCTATTAGTACTTTTCTATTTGTGTTTACAAGTAGAAGAATCTAGAATTAGCTCTTGGATCCGCCTTTATACCCACCGGTTGTCTAATGCAATGACTCCTAAACCTATTTCCCTATCATATCCACTTTTAAAATTATGAATGGATTTTGCTTTTACAATCTGCCATTATATTTAACTTCAATTCCCCCTATTTTTACGCTAAAAGATAATTTTCTAATATCTCTATGACTCATCTGAGTCTGGAACTCCCATCTATGTCCTTTCCTTCTATTGGTATTCCCTGTGGACATTTGTGCCTTTTCCACTCTGTCAATCCACCGAAATATTTTATACATCTCAGTCATGTCTCGCCTCTCTCTCACTGTTGTTGTTGTTGTTAAAGATTCGTTACCTGGAACAAAGTTCCAAGTAGCACGGGCTACGGTGAGCCCATAGGGCTCTCTCTCTCTCTCTCTCTCTCTCTCTCTCTCTCTCTCTCTCTCTCTCTCTCTCTCTCTCTCTCTCTCTCTCTCTCTCTCTGTCTCTCTCTCTCTCTGTCTCTCTCTCTCCTCTTTCCTAGCGTCGTGAAGTCTAGTTCCTTCAGTCTCTCTTCACATCCCATCCCTTGTAATTCTGGAAAGAGCATCGCTACAAACTTTTGAACTTTATCAGTTTACTTTTTGTTTTTTAGATGGGCTCCAGGATGGGGCGGCATACTCTTCAATTGGCTGAATGATGCTCTAACTTGTCCTAGTGTAGAGTACGCTGCTGATGTTATCCTGTTTTATGTGCCGCCAGAGTTAGGTTTGGTGTTGTGTCCCCTCCCAGGTCTCTTTCTCTATGGCCGTTATAGAGAGGTATGATTGTGTTAGTACTTACCATTTGCATTTGTGCCTGCAGGATTGAGCTGTTAGCTTTTGAGCGAGAGAGCTCTAAGATGGGAGAGAGAGCTTTAAGATGGGTGAGGGAGCTTTAAGATAGGGTGAGAGAGCTTTAAGATGGGTGAGAGAGCTTTAAGATGGGGTGAGAGAGCTCTAAGATGGGGTGAGAGAGCTTTAAGATGAGTGAGGGAGCTTTAAGATAGGGTGAGAGAGCTTTAAGATGGGTGAGAGAGCTTTAAGATGGGGTGAGAGAGCTCTAAGATGGGGTCAGAGAGCTTTAAGATGGGAGAGAGAGCTTTAAGATGGGGTGAGAGAGCTTTAAGATGGGTGAGAGAGCTTTAAGATGGGGTGAGAGAGCTTTAAGATGGGGTGAGAGAGCTCTAAGATGGATTGAGAGAGCTCTAAGATGGGAGAGTCAGCTCTAAGATGGATTGAGAGAGCTTTAAGATGGGAGAGACAGCTCTAAGATGGATTGAGAGAGCTTTAAGATGGGAGAGACAGCTCTAAGATGGATTGAGAGAGCTTTAAGATGGGAGAGACAGCTCTAAGATGGGGTGAGAGAGCTTTAAGATGGGGTGAGAGAGCTTTAAGATGGGGTGAGAGAGGGTGGCATATGCTGTCCTCGTTATTCTGCGAGTGGGACCCTCTGGTGTTAGTTCTCGTGTTATGTCCACTCTTAAATCTTTCTCTTTTCTTTAAGCTGGAAGTTGTCTTCCCTTCATCCTGTGCTGTATATGACGGGGTCCTTGCTCCAACTCTAGTCTTATAGGAGTCGCTTGTGAAGAACAATGGCAAAAGCTTTCTGGCAATCCAGGAAAATGCAGTCTGTTCAGCCCTCTCTATCCTGTTTGATTGTTGTCGTCTTGTCACAGAACTTTACGAAGTTGTTGAAGTAAGTGTTACCTTTGCTGAATCCACATTGATGCTTGGAATCAAAATTTTTGTGTTCTAAATGATCGATGCCACTTCTTTTGATTAGTTTAATCTAATGAAGATCTAGACTTGACTAGACTAATAACAAAAATAAAATCTAGACTAATAATATAGTCTTCCTCTTTTCTTGTATATATATGTAGCACATTTGCCACTTTCCAAATGTCAGGCAGTTCCCCTATTTCTAGTGTTACCTTGAGGTTACCTTGAGGTGCTTCCGGGGCTTAGCGTCCCCGCGGCCCGGTCGTCGACCAGGTCTCCTGGTTGCTGGACTGATCAACCAGGCTGTTGGACGCGGCTGCTCGCAGCCTGACGTATGAGTCACAGCCTGGTTGACCAGGTATCCTTTGGAGGTGCTTATCCAGTTCTCTCTTGAACACTGTGGGGTTGAAGAATATATTAAGTGGTGCACACACACAATGCTGCAGCTTCCGTTTTTTAGGATCGACAATGAGATCTTGTTAGGGCCTGTGGGGGTGAGATCCCATCCGGCTCCTCTGTTTCCATATTTCCTCTGGTCTTGCTTTTGTTTCAACCAGTCTTTCCTGAGGCTGCAAGTGATATATCCATTAGAGGTCGTAGATCTGGGGGAACAGTTCTAGTTTGATTTAAAAAAAAAACTTTCTGGATGCATTTATTTAGTTCTTCACACACACTTCCTTATCATTCTTTGTGTAGCTGATCAGGTGATCGTTTACTGACATCGTCCTCAGCATATGGCTATACAGTGGCTTAGGCTGCTCCTTGGCCCTGGATGCTATGTCATTCTCATACTGCTTCTCTCCGAATTCCTGTGTAGTCATTCCTCTTGTATATATGTTGTGGTTCCCCTCTGTTCAGTGCTCACTATATTTTGTCCAAACTCTTTTACTTCTCCCTTTTTTTGGCCTCTACGACTTGTATATTAAACCATGAGCAATGTATTTTCTTAGCGCAGTTATCCCTTAGGAGTGGTGTAAATCTTCTTTGCATTGGTCATCATGTCTTGTATTTTGTCTCTTAGTTCTAATTCTCATGGTATTCTCTCTACATATTCTCTTATCTTCTGTTACTCACCTTTATGGAGAGCAAGTTTCCATTTCTCTCTTCTCTTCCTTTAGCCACAACTTTCATAGCAACAATAGTAGAAGATTAGTACACAATAGTCGCTAGTCCCACCAATGGCATTTCATCCTCACTGTTCTCAATGTTCATTTCGCCTTGAGTGAAAATTAAGTCCAATCTTGCAGATTGGGCCCTCCCTCGTTTTGTGTTTTCTCCTTTATAGTTGCCTTAGGAAGACAACTTCTACCGGTTTTGGTGTGTTTCTACTCCCGGTCTCGGATCTAGTGATTCCCAGTCACTTTGCCCATGATTGAACTCACCCATTACTAGTAGCTTTACTGGGCTCTATCATATCTACATTTGAAACTGTGTATGGAGTCAGCCTCCACCACATCACTGCCTAATGCATTCCATTTCTTAACTATTCTGACACTGAAAAAATTCTTTCTAATGTCTTCTGGGCTCATTTGGGTACTATGTTTCCAACTGTGTCCCCTTGTTCGTGTCCCGCCCGTGCTAAAGAGTTTGTCTTTGTCCACCCTGTCAATTAACCTAAGAATTTAGTAGGTGGTTATCATGTCTCCCCTTACTCTTCTGTTTTCCAGGGATGTGAGGTTCAGCTCCTTTAGCCTTTCATCGTAGCTCATACCTCTCAGTTCCGGGACGAGCCTGGTGGCATACCGCTGAATCTTCTCTAACTTTGTTTTGTGTTTAACTAGGTATGGACTCCAGGCTGGAGCTGCATACGCCAGGATTGGTCTTACATAAGTGGTATACAAGGTCCTGAATGATTCCATACACAAGTTTCTAAAGGCAGTTCTTATGTTGGCCAATCTAGCATATGCCGCTGATGATATCCTTTCCATGTGGGCCTCTGGGGACAGGTTCGGTGTGATATCAACCCCCAGATCTTTCTCTCTTTTTGACTCTTGCAGGATTTCACCTCCCAGATGGTACCTTGTGTTCAGCCTCCTGCTCCCTTCGCCTAATTTCATTGTTTTACACTTTCCTGGCTGTTTCCCGAGCAGCCATTTTCTAGACCATTCCTCCAGTTTGTCCAGGTCATCCTGTAGTCTATCTTCACCTGTCTTGATTCTTCTCATATTTTTTGCATCATCAGCAAACATTGAGAGGAATGAGTCTATACCTTCTGGAAGATCGTTTACATATATTAGAAACAGGATGGGTCCAAGTACTGAGCCCTGCGGGACTCCGCTGGTGACATCTCGCCACTTTGATGTCTCTTTCCTCACAGTTACTCGCTGTTTCCTGTTGCTTAAGTACTCCCTTATCCACTGGAGCACCTTACCTTCGACTCCTGCCTGTTGCTCCAACTTTTGTAACAGCCTTTGATGGGGTACTGTGTCAAAGGCTTTCTGACAGTCCAGAAAATGCAGTCTGCTCACCCTTGGTGGGGGTGGTGGTGGTGGTGTACTCACCTAGTTGTGCTTGCGGGGGTTCAGCTCTACCTCTTTGGATCCGCCTCTCAACTGTTAATCAATCAATTTTTGTGGGTGTGTTTACTATTTGTATTTACTCTATGTGTCTGCAGAATCGAGTTATTAGCTCTTTGACCCCGCCTTTCTAACCAATCTATTTTTTCCTCAATTATATCTACTACATAAATTTCACGTTCGTCATAAGTCACGTTCGTTCGAGGTGAAGACAAAGAAATAAATACTGTAAAATGTTATTTACATTCTACAGTTTTTATTATATTAAATTATGAGCCGTGATAAAACGGAGGAAAGTGTCCTGGAAGATATTATTAATAGGAACGTTATCCCTATAGACAAAAATCAGAAAATACAATTGACAATTTACTACAAAAACAAAAAAACGGCCAACCTACTCATGAAGAACTCTCCAGACACTAAGCATAACGCCTTGAAGGAATCCAACGTCGTCTATGCCGTTAAATGCCCACTTGGGGACTGTAAGCCCCAAAGAACTCAGTATATAGGCAAGACAACAACGTCTCTTTCTAGACGATTAACAATGCACAAACAACAGGGCTAAATCAAGGAACATATAATCTCTTCTCACAACCAGACCATCACCAGAGAAATCTTAACAAGCAACACAGAAATCATCGATAGGTACAGCGATAGCAGGAGACTCGACATCAGCGAGGCACTACACATCAAAAAGTCAACATCAGCAATCAACAGCCAATTAGCGCATAACTATATTCTACCCACTTCAAGACAACGAAACAACATAGAAGCAGCAAGAGAAAGTATGGGCCAATAGACCTTCTGTACTTCCATTCTTATATTTTCATACCCATTGATTCGTGTTCTGTCACCTCACTCATAAGTTTCGTGTCATATCACCTCACCCAAAACAAATAAAAAGCATGATGTATGTTATGTATAAACCAAGTCTTTGAAAATGTAAGAAGCCTTACGAAACGCTTCTAGGCATCAGACTAAAAATAAAAGTGTAAAAAAAAATGAATTTTGGAGAGTTAATTTTTCAATTACCCTCGATAGTGAAGAAAGACGTAAGAAATATTGAGAAGATTCGTGCTAGAATTATTAATCTTACCCTTTCGGTCATATTTAACAATATATATGTTTACCAGAAAGACTGCTACCAATATATATATATATATATATATATATATATATATATATATATATATATATATATATATATATATATATATATATATAATGTATTCATTGAATACGAGAGCAAATTGTTTTGGTGAGGCAGTAAAGGATAATTACTAGGCGCGTGTAAGGATGAACATTGTCTCCGCTACTAATGGGTAGTTGAACATGGCGCCCAAAACACACCTGTATGCCAACCAGTCGCCCCCCCCCCTCTCCCCAGTCCACCCGGAGCACCACTAACCACCGCTGACAAGCCATACACCAATTCAATTACAGCTATTTTCCTCCTGCGCGCGACGCTCCAGTACGACTCTTGGGTCCGGCTGCCGCAGAGGTGATTGGGGCCCCCTGCGCGCCCTCCGCCATCGTTACGAGCCTAAACGCTTCTGCGACACTATATTTTGTAGTGTAATTTGATCAAGAAGACGTCGACGGGGAGGAAGAGTTCGTTCTCAAACGTGTGTTCGTCCGTCGGCTCGGGCTTGTGTACACCGCCAACCTCGAGAACCGCCTCCTCTCCGACACCCTGCGTTCTTGGCTTCCTCTAAACTCCCCCCAACACCCCCAACCGTAGCCCACAACCCCCACCCGCCCATCCCTTATCCC
>WNGS01004946.1:28143564-28158955 GCA_020271785.1 Procambarus virginalis
GTGGTTGACAAATGGAATGCATTAGGAAGTGATGTGGTGGAGGCTGACTCCATACACAGTTTCAAGTGTAGATTGATAGAGCCCAGTAGGCTCAGGAAACTGTACACCTGTTGATTGACGGTTGAGAGGCGGGACCAAAGAGCCAGAGCTCAACCCCCGCAAGCACAACTAGGTGAGTAAAACTAGGTGAGTACCACACACCCGCCTACACCCCACACCCGCCTACACCACACACCCGCTTACACCACACACCCGCCTTACACAACACACCCGCCTTACACCACACACCCGCCTACACCACACACACCCGCCTTACACCACACACCCGCCTACACCACACACCTGCCTACACCCCACACCCGCCTACACCACACACCTGCCTTACACCACACACCTGCCTACACCACACACTGCCTACACCCCACCCCGCCCTACACCACACACCTGCACCCGGCTATAAGCCTTTCAGAAGCAACACTTGCTCACACTCTCAAGCTAAACACCTGACTAATTCTAACATACACAATACCCTCACTAAACACACTACACTAATTCTATACACTCACAGAACCAGCTGTATTACACCACACAGGTGGTGGTGAATAAATCAGTGATTCAATGTCTTTCTTCCTCTTTATCTTGAGATCTTGAGGAAGAACTAAGGAGATTAGGATCTCATATCAGCAATCAAGAATATAACTTGATCCCTATACAGAATAAAGGGTTCAGAATTTACTTGGATACCACCTCGCACAAATGTAACTCATCCTGATGACACTGTGATGGAAAAAAAAAAGTGTGTATCTACCGTCGTCGGTAGGGCGACGGTCTCGCTTCATGCAGGTCGGCGTTCAATCCCCGATCGTCCGCAAGTGTGTTGGGGCACCATTCCTTTCCCTCGTCCCATCCCAAATCCTTATCCTGACCGCCTTCCAAGTGCTATATAGTCGTCATGGCTTGGCGCTTTCCCCTGATAATTCCTTCCTCCCCTTCCCTTCCCCTATTTTTGATGGGGGGGGAGATATAGGAGAGAATATGGGGTGTGGGAGTCCCAAGGGATCAGGAGGACCTCCTATACACTGAAGATATTACACTGGATGTAATGACTCCGTACACAGTTTCAAGTGTAGATATGATAGAGCCCAATAGGCTCAGGAACCTGTACCCAGTTGATTGACGGTTGAGAGGCGGGACCAAAGAACCAGAGCTCAACCCCTGCAAGCACAATTAGGTGAGTACAATTAGGTAAGTACTGGGGTAACACTACACTTACTCCTTAAGTGTTGCTCCTTAAGTTACACTTAAGTAAAACACTACACTTATTCTATACAGTTAATTGACAGTTGAGAGGCGGGACTAAAGAGCCAGAGCTCAACTTCCTGCAAACACAACTAGGTGAGTACTGACGGTGCTCGTGTGTTGTGAAGACTGTTCCGCCTGACAGCTGAGTGGACAGCGTTTCGGATTCGTAGTCCTGAGGTTCCGGGTTCGATCCCCGGTGGAGGCAGAGACAAATGGGCAAAAAGTTTCGTTCACTCTGATCTCCTGTTCACCTAACAGTAAATAGGTACCTGGGAGTTAGACAGCTGCTACGGGCTGCTTCCTGGGGGAGTGTAACAAAAAAGGAGGCCTGATCGAGGACCGGGCCGCGGGGACGCTAAGCCCCGAAATCATCTCAAGAAAATCTCACTACCGGCACCAGTAATATAGTTATAATTATTCCAATAAGTTATTCAAATAAGTTATAATTATTCAAATAATAACTATAATTAATACCAATAATTAATATTAATTAATTATTGGTTTATTATTAATTATTGTGATTAATATTAAATATAAATATATAAAAACATAAATACTAATATTATAAAATTAATAATAACAATGACAAATAAGCGACGGTAATAATAATAAAAAAGTGTAATAATAACGATTAAGAATTATTATAACTGCTTCTAAATGCTTCATGATGATCTCGTTAGCGGAAGCCACCGAAGCACAGTAATGACCCCACCACCTGCTGCCACGCTACGATGCCATTGAGGGTTTAAGCAGTAATGAACTATGACTTTCTCTGATATTGATTATTGCAGGTTTGCAAAGCTCTTACATCCGTTTTTTCAATTGTCAGGACTGAAATTTATTGAGATCCCTTCTAGCAAACGACTGGATGCGTTAGTTCACAACGACTCACTAACGCCCAGCCACTTACTGAACAGAGGCATTGAGCGCATGATAAACAAATACATTGTCTGCAATGTTGTGTGTGTGTGTAACTGCATTTGCAACTTCTCCTCCGATCACACCGAGAGCTGTGCAAGATCCTGCAGTTGCTCCGGATGTTGGTTCCGGTTGCAAATGCCTTTACGTTACTGCTTTCACCATTATCATGATTGTTTAGATGTGTTATGAAGAGTAACGGTCCCACGGGTGAACCTTGGGGCACGCCACGCTCCCTTACTTGATTTGACTCCGTTTACAATCCCGTTTTGCTTTCCAGTCATTAACCACGCCGTAATTTTGCAGCTTCCCACCTATCAACCATGCCCCAGTATTTCCACCTTACCCATCAACCATGCCCCAGTATTTCCACCTTACCCATCAACCATGCCCTAACACTGCTCCCTACATCAATCTTCTCATAGTGACGTATCGAAGGTCTTCTAAGGTCGAGACAAATACGGCAGACAATGCAGGGTACAGACACCACCTGGGGGTACAGACACCACCTGGGGGTACAGACACCACCTGGGGTACAGACACCACCTGGGTACAGAGACATCATGGCCTACAGGCTACCATCCCACCTGCAGCAGACACTATCTAAAGTGAACAACGAACAACAACACACGACAAGGTTACCCATAGTAATTGGGATCAACTCGACAGAGGAAAAAGTGCAAATTTATTGGCGATCACCTGGACATTACCTTAACCACGACGTGTTCAAGTGTTCAAGTGTCCTCGGTGTCCCCAACGACTTGCAGTTGATAGTCTTACGTCTGTTACAAGTTAAGAGACCACGAGTGAACCAGACCTTCTGCTCTACAAGCCTGAGAAAAATGACCTGTAATGGAATTAACAAACTCAACGCCATTCATGCATTGATTTTTGGTTGTTGTAGTTTTAGCGAAGGTGTTGGGTGTCCTGTGAGGGTGTTCCCTCAGTGTTGGGCTCTTGTGTTACAGCTCGACACATTGTAAAGCTTCACTACCGTCAAGGTTCGTGCTCCGAGATTACAGGAAGTCGTGAAAAACGTCATTAAAATTGTGAACTTCAACAGGGCAGGTCCCTTTACACACCAACCCATCCTCGACTCAAGTCATTACATTCAGCGGTCAACCCCACAGACGCATTCAAAATTTTAACATGCTGTTCATTCAAACAGAAATTTTCTCAAGTATAAAGTAATATTATAATATATTAGCATATTGTTTAGAAATAGGCATAGGTTAGGTTAGGTCAGGTGTTTAGGTTCTGTGGCGATTATTTGTATTTGTAGTACGTGGGTGAAGCATTTACAGCGTTGTGGTTTAACAACCCATCCTAGACTCAAGTCCATTACATCCAGCGGTCAACCCCACAGACGCATTCATAAATTTTAACATGCTGTTCATTCAAAACGGGAATTTTCTCAAGTATAAATTAAATTATAATATATTAGCATATTGTGTATAAATAGGCATAGGATAGGTTAGGTCAGGTGTTTAGGTTCTGCTGGCGATTATTTGTATGTAGTACGTGGGTGAAGCATTTACAGCGTTGTGGTTCGAACAAAATTCGTCAGTGAAGCACTTGTTCCGGATATGTTCGAACGTCAGCAGTTGTGAGTCGTGTGTAAACCGCTTTTCATTCATAAACAGGGAGTTTGGCGGGTGCATGGAATCACTTTTGGGTCTTTGTTCGGACGACGGGCTGAACGACGGGCTGGACGACGGGCTGGACGACGGGCTGGACGACGGGCTGGACGACGGGTGGGCTCTCATGAAGTAATATCCGAAATTGCTTCTGGTGAGCTGAGGACTGAAATCAAAATTAGTTTTTAGGTTGAAAATAACCGTGCTGTTGTTGCAAGTACGTAATTATCAAAAGACGAAGCAATCCGTGTAAACTGTATACTCTCGTTGCAACACTTTCCGTCAAGAAGAGATTAGCTCGGCATAGTTATTTAATTGTTATTTATCTCCCACGTAAATGCACTTAATCTGCCACAGGAAAATATGCATTTCTGCAAGTGGAAAAATAACAACGTTGCAAGTAAAGCTCGAATATTGGGTACAAAAGGCACAACATAAAACTACATCCTTCCCAACCCATTCTTCTTGGAGGATGTTGATGGGGTTGATGACAGTGAACTCCGGCATGATTTGATCACCCAATTAGCAAGATAAGCTCCGCGTTGCAAGGAATACTTCCCTGAACGAGGACGGTCTATTTATCAGACTGTAAATCCATTTCCGTGTTACTTGGCTGAAATCCCAGAGAGTGTTGATGATTTTGTGGAGCAGATGAAGAACTTAGGTCAAACAGTCAGTGCAAAAAGAGTTACTTGAAGAAAACAAGAACCATTTGGAGTTGTTCTGGTAAATAACTCACGACCCTTGCAGTTGACCAGACCACACACTAGAACGTGAAGGGACGACGACGTTTCGGTCCGTCCTGGACCATTTTCAAGTCGATGGGTCCAGGACGGACCGAAACGTCGTCGTCCCTTCACTTTCTAGTGTGTGGTCTGGTCAACATATTTCAGCCACGTTATTGTGACTCCTCGTCTGAAATTACCAAATTTGTTGTGGCTGTTATTAAAATGTGTAGAGATGTGTAATATAAAGACATTGCTGCATATCTTGCTTGCTTCCTATTTACCTACATTGGGTAAGAAATTACTTTCTTATAAGTGGCTTTAGATAACGAGGGAAACGTTGAGGAACCACCAGGTTGGTGTTAGTTCAACCCGTTCTCTTTGACTCGCCACAACGTACAAAATACAAAGCGCCACCAACCTAACCAGAAACGTTCGAACCCAAGCACAAACCCTCTTAACCAGACGTGGACATCCGTAAGCATGTACTGTTTATAGTAGTTTGTATTTTGTACGATGGGGAACCGCAACATTCAAAAAGAGACGTATTGGGGTGAGATGACGACGGGTTGGACTGGGTTCTGGTGATGGACCGCCAATTATTATTATTATTAACATCTTTATTGACAAAATTAATTACAATTTTGCCTAATCTGAGGATTTTGATAGTCTGATTAAGGTGAGGATAATGCTAGCAATTGACATTTGTGGTGAACTAGCTACAGTTGCCATTGAAATTGAAATTGAAATAAGTTTATTGAGGTAAAATACACACAAAGGGATGAGGTAGCTCCAGCTATTCTCACCCCGTTCAGTAATATATACTTGTCATCTAATATATATATATATATATATATATATATAGAATACACAGTTGTCATCTCTCTAATATATATCTATATACTATATAGTTGTCATCTCCCTACCAATCACCTGACACCCGTCCAGCCAGCTGAGGTAGGAAGGTGCACCACACTCGCATGCACTACCTGCATTATGTACGTGTATAATGTATAAACATTGAATAACCCACAAGCTAGATTTATACAACAGTAACCTCAATGACTCTCGTCACGGGGTGGCACTTAGGCCGCCAGAGAGCGGAAGGTAATTATAAAGCGCCAAGCCTTTACGACTATATAGCACTGGGAAAGGGGGGGGGGGTGTCAGGATAAGGATTTGGGATGAGGTCAAGGAATGGTTGGTGCCCAACCACTTGGACGGTCGGGGATTGAACGCCGACCTACACGGAGCCAGACCGTCGCTCCACCGTCCAGCCCAAGTGGTTATCTTCTTGAGGTTATCTTGAGATGATTTCGGGCCTTAGCGTCTCCGCGGCCCGGTCCTCAACCAGGCCTCCTTTTTTTTTTTACACACACCCCCAGGAAGCAGCCCGTAGCAGCTGTCTAACTCCCAGGTACCTATTTACTGCTAGGTGAACAGGTGATAGGCTCGTTGTGTATATAAATTATGCGATCTTTGATAGAGCCTTTGTTGTTTGTGAATGGAGACAAAAGGTATTAAATTACACGCCAGTATCACGGACATGCATTCTTTGCAAAAGCGTTTGAGAAGGTAGTGAGGATGAGAATGACGGAGCACCTAGAAATAAGCTTTCAAGAAGAAGGACCATATGGATTTAGAAGGGAAAGAGTCATTGTGGGAAACTTGACAAGAGTTCAATGACAAGGTCACCGAAATATGACAGGAAAAAAAAAGAGACTAGGTGGACCGCATGTTTCTAGACAAAGAGAATTTTGATTCTCGTGTCAGGCTGATGAACATCAAGATGGAGCTACGAGCTGGGATAACAGGACAAACACTGAGATATATAAAGCAGTATATGAAAGACAGGAAACAATAAGGGGTTAGTTTCCTATAAGACAGGGAGTAAGAGGAGTGAAGCAGGAGGATGTGTCACAAGGAGTTCCCCCAGGGCTCCATCCTGGCATCGTCACTATTCTTAACCTATGTGTATTCAAAATTCAGTTTTAATAATAAGAAGGTTGACTGGGGAAAAAATATAAATACAGAACTTGCAGACGCTGAGTGGGAATCGTCTTAAGTAGAATAATACCATGCAAGGAATTGAACAGTTGACTACCGAACAATACAAAGTCTGCTTAAAATGTGTTCCATTGCAGAAGATCAAAAAGAAGACGGGAGACTCTGCCGAGGAAGTCACAAAAATAACGAAAATGCTTAAGCAGACACGACTATCCCAACAAAGAACAAATAATTTACACAGGGAAATTGAACAAACTGAACAGAAGCTGAAGCAATCATACCAAACTGAACAAATGAAATTGGAACAAAAAGACATAAAGAACAATACATTTTTCACATTTGTGTGCTCAAAATAAAAAAGAAACTCCACCAGTATGGACATATACTAACACAATCCGTCCTCCTATTAGAACGTCGCATTTTGGACGTATGCGTTACATAAGGGCAAAAATTGTCCTAATAGAAAATGAAAGCGGCTGGCGAAATTGACATACTGTCCCGTTTTCTGTTTTGGGTCCTCTGGTAGGTAAAAAAATAAGGTCACTTTAATACGACAGTTTCTTGACGTTGGGAAACCTTAGGAGGACGGACTGACTTACAAATAAAATTTAATACACAGAGCACGACAAAGAAATTAGTGAAATGCTAAAAGATCAGCATGAGGCCTTGACAGTAGAAGATCCGGACAGCTTCCTTATAAAAGATATCCAAACACCTGACAGTATAACTGATATCAACACGAACGCTGCAGATTTTGAAAGAGAAATTGACAACCTGCTCATGCACTCTGCACTAGGGAATGAAAAGTGCCAGTTGTACTCAGTGTACTCACCTAGTTGTGCTTGCAGGGGTTGAGCATCGCCTCTTTTGTTCTGTCTCTCAACTGTTATTCAACTAGAGTGTCGGTTCCTCAGCCTACTGGGCTCTATTATATCTACATCTGAAACTGTGTATGGAGTCAGCCTCCACCACATCACTGCCTAATACATTCCATCTGTTAGCTACTCTGACACTGATAAAATTATTTCTAACGTCCCTGTGGCTCATTTGGGTACCAAGTTTCCACCTGTGTCCCCTAGTGCGTGTTCCGCCCGTGCTAAATAGTTTGCCTTTATCTGCACAGTTAATTCCGCTGAGAATTTTGTAAGCGGTGGTCATTTCTCCTAAGCAAATATAGCGTCAACCAGGAAAATGATATGCGTAAACCTGTCTTTGAAAATGTAAGAAGCCCTTGCGAAACGCTATTTTCTCATAAACGTTGATTATGAGAACGTTCAAATCCAGGGACCCCCACCACAATATTAATATTATTGAAATCACTGATGCTGTCCCTGTTGTTGTTGTTGTTAAAGATTCGCTACCTGGAACAAGAAGTTCCAAGTAGCACGGGCTATGGTGAGCCCGAAGTGGATGATTGATTGATGCTGTCCCGCCTTGAGTACTGCTCGGTACTCACTTCCCCTTTAAGAGCAGGAGAGATCTCTGAAACAGAGGGAATACACAGAACATATTCGGCACACACAGAGGTACGATAAACCACCTTAATTATAAAGGCCATCTGAAATCCCTCAAATGGGGTACCTAGAACAAAATGTACTCTCTGGAAAGGAGACGCGAAAGATATCAAATAATATATACACGGAAGATACTGGAAGATCAGGTACCAAATTTTCACAAACAATTTACATACAGATGCTAAAGATACGGAAGTAAATGCAGAATAGATCCAGTGAGGAGTAAGACTGCCATAGTCACAATCAGAGAGCACTGTTGAACATCAGAGGTCCACAGCTGTTCAGTACCCTCCCAACAATCATTTGGGAGGGTACTGAAATTTTATGTAAATTTATGTAAATTTTCACAAACAATTTACATACAGATGCTAAAGATACGGAAGTAAATGCAGACTAGATCCAGTGAGGAGTAAGACTGCCATAGTCACAATCAGAGAGCACTGTTGAACATCAGAGGTCCACAGCTGTTCAGTACCCTCCCAACAATCATATGAAATATTGTCGAAACAAAGGTAGAGTTCAAGAAGCAAATGGATAAACTTCTGTAAGAATTGTTGGATCAACCGGGTTGTAGTGGATCTGCGGGTCTGCGAGCCGCTGCAAGCAGCATCCAGTTGGACCAAGTTATCACAAGTCGATCCTAGCACCAAGCCGGGCTTAAGTGAGTACAAAAACCGAACCCCCAGAACCTTCTACAGGTAAACTCCAGTTAAACCTCCAGAGTCAAAGTTTGCAAATGATACAAAAATTAGTGAAGAACCCAGGAGGATTGCAAAGAATTGCAGGAGTAGACAGGCAAATAGCTCTTAGAATTCAATCCCCAATATGTGTAGGTTAATGATGATTGGAAAAAGAGATAGTAGGCCAGAAGAAATATTCCCCTATAAGAAAGGTAGTTCACAGGAATCGGAAAGAGAACAAGACTTGCGAGAAGATAAAATCTAACTCCACTTAGAGTTATTACTCTCTAACTCAGCCTAACTCCAGTTAGATAAACTCCTAACTCTAATTCCAGAGGCAAATATAAACTATATAATATTGGCAGCAAACAAGAATCTTACAAATATTAGAACCGCATTTAAAAGCCTTAATAAGGACTCTTTAAATAAAATATATATACAGCCCATGTGAGACGAGAATATGCAACACTGGTGCGGAGTCAACACCTTCTGCAACTCACAACTTATTTCGAAAAAGTGCCGAGGTCAAAAAACAAAAACAAAATAGTGCCTTAACTAAGATTCTGAAGATTCACAATTCTAAAGGAGAGAAGGAACAGTGTGGGGATATGATTACAACATACACAATTGTAAGGAAATAGAAAATGTGAACTAGGAGAAGCTCTTTAGATTGAGAGAAAGAATAACAGGAGAAAAATGGGTGGAATATGGAAAGGTAAACCGGTTGAAGAAATGTAAGAAAATGTTCGGATGTTGTGTGGGTGACCAACAAGTGTAATACACTGAAAGTAATTGTGGAAGCCACCTCGAAGCTATAATCGAAAACCTTGGAGAGGTTGACATAATGATATTGCAGGTCTGGAATCAGGATGATAAACTGCTAACCCCTGTTACCTAGCAGTAAAATAGGTACCTGGGTGTTTGTCAGCTGTCACGGGCTGCTTCCTGGGGGTGGAGGCCTGGTCGAGGACCGGGCCGCGGGGACACTAAAGCCCCGAAATCATCTCAAGACAACCTCAAGAAGATAACCGTAAATGCCTTCAGTCCACCAGTAAGCAACACATGGACAAAGGAGGAACTGGGTGACGAACGAGAGGGCCTTATAATAGTCATGAGAGAGATTATGATAAGAGCAGACAAAGATAAATCACGATTGTTGGTACTGAGGGACTTGAACTTGAAAGCAACAGACTGGGAGGCCTACGAGGCAAGAACAGATGACATTTGGACAGATTTATAAACCTCCTTCTGGAAACACTCATGTATCAACACGTCAAGCAGACCACAAGAATGAGGGAAGGGGATGTTCCGTCAGTACTGGATCTAATATTCACCAAAAAAGAAGTGGAGATATTTGACATCCAGTACCTTCCTCCCTGGGAAAGAATGTTAATGTCCTGTTGGACATTAAATATGCTTTGCGATATAATCTAGAAGAGATCGGGGACATTGAAACAGTTGATAAACTAGATTTCAAGAGAGGACACTATGAGGGAACTTACAATTTTGTTTAATGACTTTAATTGGACAGACTTGTTGCTAGGCAGGAAAGTAAATGAGATGTATGCCAAATTTTGCAAAATATACGATGAAGGAAAACATACATTTATAACAAAACAGAGATATAGGACCAGGAAAAAGGATTGGTTCAACAGAAATGGTGAGAGGGCCAGAGAGCATAAGACAAGAAAATGGGTTCAATGTAGGAAAAGGCCTAACCTATAAACATACTAGCACTACATGCAAGCAAGAAACAATTACACATCACTGAGGAGAGAGACAGAAAGAATTAGGTATTAACTTTGAAAAAGGTATAGTGGACAAATGTAAAATAGATCCAGGCCTATAAATTCATTAAAAGTAAGCGGCGTGTAAAGGATAAAATCCAGAGATTGAGAACGGGGAACAGGACTACTGAGAAAGATAAAGAAATGTGTGAAATGCCAAACGAACAGTTCCAAAGTGTATTTGTACAAAATGAGTATTTCAGAGAGCCGGACCATATACCAATTTCAGAACACGCCATAGAATACATAGAGGTATCTCGAGAGGACGTGAAAAAAATACTCATGGGTGTTAGGAAGAGATAAAGCGGTTGGAGCTGATGGAGTTTCACCCTGGGTGCTGCGAGAATGTGCAACTGAGCTGAGCATTCCACTCCAATTAATATTCCAGACATCCTTGTGCACAGGAATCTTACCAAACATATGGGAACAAGACAAACATAGTACTAATCTATAAAAATGGTAGTCGAGAGGAGCCTCTAAATTATACTCATATCATTAACAAGCGTGGTAGTCAAAACACTAGAAAAAATAGTTGAAGCCAAATGTGTTAAACACCTAGAGAGTCATGACATAATAACAGACAGACAGTATGGTTTTCGAACAGGAAGATCCTGTGTAACAAATCTTCTTAGTTTTCATGATAGAGCCGCAGAGAGCCACAGCTACAGAAAGCCACAGAGCCATACTACAGGAAAGAGGTGGTTGGGTTGACTGTGTCTATCTGGAGACTTCTGAGATGGATAAAAAAATTCTAACTGACAGTCAGATGAGGGCAGTAATCAGAGACAATGTATCTGACTGGTGGAGTGTTACTAGCGGAGTACCACTGGGTTCAGTTCTTGTACCAGTAATGTTCATCGTCAACATAAACCATCTATTAGAAAGAATACAGAGTTATATGAACATGTTTGCGGATGATGCTAAGATTCTGGAGAAGATAGGGGACGCAGACGATTGTAATGCTCTTCAAATTGATTTAGACAAAATAAGTGCTTGGAGCAAGAAGTGAGAAATGGAATTCAATACGAACACGTGCCATGTTATAGAATGTTGAATTGGAGAAAATAGACCACACACAACTTACAAGTTATGTGGAAAGGAATCACGGAACTCTAATAAAGAACGAGACCTAAAGGTGGTTTTGGAAAGTAAGCTGTCGGCAGATGAACACATAAAGAACATTTTGAGAGGAATGCGTCGCTTTCCAACTTCAGACTTCAGACCACACCACACCATACCACTATCACACACATCATACCAAACCACACCACACCACAACACTACCACAGCACTACCACACCACCACACCACACCACACCACCACACCACACCACACCACTACCACCAAAGTGAGGGGGGGGGGGTGCTGACGGCTGGGTGGACAGAGCTCGAGATTCGTAGTCCTAGGGGTTCGGGGATCGATCCCGGCCGAGGCGGAAACAAATGGGCAGTTTCTTTCACTCCCGATCACTTAGCAGTAAATAGGTACCTGGGAGTTAGACAGCTGCTACGTGCTTCTTCCTGTGTGTGTGTGTGTGTGTGTGCTCACCAAGTTGTGCTTCCGGGGGTTGAGCTCTGGCTCTTTGGTCCCGCCTTAATTGCTGTACAGATTCCTGAGCCTACTGGGCTCTATCATATCTACATTTGAAACAGTGCATGGAGTCAGCCTCCACCACATCACTGCCTAATGCATTCCATCTGTTAACTACTCTGACACTGAAAAAGTTCTTTCTGACGTCCCCGTGGCTCATTTGGGTACTCAGTTTCCACCTGTGTCCCCTTGTTCGCGTCCCACCCGTGTTAAACTGTTATGTGTGGGGGGGAGGGGAGGGAATAAATTTATTGATTGACAGTTCAGAGGGGGCCCAAAGAGACAGAGCTACCACACACCACACCAACACAACACCACACATCACACCTCAACCACCACCACACCATACCCCAACCACCACCATACCCCAACCACCACCACACCATACCCCAACCACCACCACGCCACACCACACCACACCACACCAACCACTACCACCACACCCCAACCACCACACCACACCACACCCCAACCACCATCACCACCACACCCCCAACCACCACCACCACACCCCAACCACCACACCACACCACCACACCCCAACCACCATCACACCACACCACCACCCACCACTACCCCCACACCCCAACCACCACACCCACCACCACACCCCAACCACCATCACACCACACCACCACAACCACCACACCACACCCACACACCACCACACAACCACCACACCACACCCCAACCACCACCACACCAACAACCCACCACACCCCAACCACCACACCACCACACCCCCTACCACCATTACACCCCACCACACCACACACCACACCCCAACCACCACCACACCACACCCCAACCACCACCACACCACCACAACCACCACACCAAACCACCACCACCACACCCCCTACACCATCACACCACCACCACACCACACACCACACCCCAACCACACCACACCACACCCCAATCACCACACACCCCACACCACCACCACACCATACCCTAACCACCACCACACACAACCACACCACACACAACCACCACAACCACCACGTGCATGATTCACACAGTGGTCGGGTCGGGGTCCTACCAGTCTCCTAGTATTAGGTTGTGGTGATCCCATAGCCTGGCCACAAAGCTGCGCTCACTGCCTGCGCACAAGTTTGGAATAGTTTGTTAACGTCCCGTCGTTGGGCAGTTATCGGCCGTAACCTCGTTCACCAGCGGCTGTCACGTCCAAAATCTAATGGGGTTTCATTGTACAGTTGGACCCCACGACAGGGGCGGGGAAGATAACAGCCCAACTGGTGATTGGCGGGAAGCAACGAACCCGGATGGAAAAAATGGGCTCCGGGGGCCACACGGCTCTCAACGTTCTCTTCACCATTCCATCTCTGGAGAAAAAATTACATATATGTGTACAGGAGGTGGTGGGGTTGTGGTGGGGTTGTAGTGGGGGGGTTGAACACCTTGGAGGGGGTGCAGCCAGGCTGCACCCCTCCAACACCCCTAATATATATACACCTCTGTACACCAGCCCGACTGTCAGGCCATCTGGGGGATATTTACAGATAGGAATGCTTCGCCTACATCATCGTTCACGGGAAACATCTCCCCAAGTCTCACCTCTCACACTCTACATACACTCTCACACCTCGTCCTCGTCCTCGAGACTGTCAACGGTCTCGAGGGCCACACAAAGGGCACACAACCCAGTCGGGCTCCCGCCTCAGAGCAGGTAATCATGTGGATATCGGTGTTTAAGGCAGCGTGAGTGCATGGTAGGAGGTTCTCCCGGTGACCGCCAGAGGGCCGCGACCCTCGGATTCCGCGTTGTGGAATCTGTGTCAGTGAGGGCCGGGGGCAGCGATCTCCCGATCCGTGTACCATGACCTTGGCTTCACCCCCGGTACATGTGTTCGCCTCGTACCCTGCTTGTGTGTGGTCCTCAGTCGCTGGCTGCTGCTGCAGGTGCCTGAGTCATGTTACCACACGATGAAACACGCTCCACTCACTCACGACATGAGATACATCGGGTTGTTGGGGGTGGGTGGGGTGTTTGTTGTTTGTGGGGTGGGGGGGGGTGTTGTTGTGGGGGGGTGTTTTGTTGTTGTGGGGGGGGGGGGTGTTTGTTGTGGGAGGGGGTGTTTGTTGTTGTGGGGGGGGGGGGTGTTGTTGTGGGGGGGGGGGTGTTGTTGTGGGAGGGGGGGTTTGTTGTGTGGGGGGGGGGGGGGGTGTTTGTTGTTGTGGGGGGGGGCGGTGTTGTTGTGTGGGGGGGGGTGTTTGTTGTTGTGGGGAGGGGGGTGTTTGTTGTTGTGGGAGGGGGTGTTGTTGTTGTGGGGGGGTGTTTGTGTTGGTGGGAGGGGTGTTTGTTGTTGTGGGGGGGGGGTTTTTGTTGTTGTGGGGGGGGGTGTTTGTTGTTGTGGGGGGGTGTTTGTTGTTGTGCTGGGGGTGTTGTTGTTGTGGGGGGGGGGGTGTTTGTTCTTGTGGGGGGGTGTTTGTTGTTGGGGGGGGGGGGGTGTTTGTTGTGTGGGGGGGGGTGTTTGTTGTTGTGGGGGGGGGGGTGTTTGTTGTGGGAGGGGGGGGGTGTTGTTGTTGTGGGAGGGGTGATGTTTGTTGTTGTGGGGGGGGTGTTTGTTGTGGGAGGGGGGTGTTTGTGTTGTTGTGGGAGGGGGGGGGTGTTTGTTGTGTGGGAGGGGGTGTTTGTTGTTGTGGGGGGGGGGGGTTTTTGTTTTGTGGGTGTAGTGCCGGGGTGTTGTGTTGTGGGGGGGGTGTTTGTTGTTGGGTGGGGGGGTGGTTGGTTGTTGGGGGGGAGGAGGTGTTTGTTGTTGGTGGGGCCGGGGGTGTTGTGTGGTGGGGGTGATGTGTTGTTGTGTGGGGGGGTGTTGTGTTGTGTGGGGTGGGGGGGGGGCGGGGGGGTTTTGTTGTGGGGGGGGCGGTGTTTGTTGTGGGGAGGGGGGTGTTTGTTGTTGGGGGGGGTGGTTTGTTGTTGTGGGGGGGGGGTGTTTGTTGTTGTGGGGGGGTGTTTGTTGTTGTGGGAGGGAGGTGTTTTTTGTGTGGTGGGGGGGGGTGTTGTTTGTTGTGGGGGGGGGTGTGTGGGGGGGTTGTTGTTGTGGGGGGTGTTGTTGTTGTGGGAGTGGGTGTTGGTGGTGTTTGTTGTGTGGGAGTTGGTGTGGGGGGGGGTGTTTGTTGTTTGTGGGGGGTGTTTGTTGTTGTGGGGGGGGGTGTTTGTGTTGTGGGAGGTTGTTTGTTGTTGTGGGGGGGGTGTTTGTGGT
>WNGS01004946.1:28158980-28171003 GCA_020271785.1 Procambarus virginalis
AGTGAGTGCATGGTTTCTCGTTCACAAAGTTGACACATTGTGTGTCTTAAATGAATTAAATTTAAAAATTAAATTGGAGTGATCCACTACAAATAAAATTGCTTTCCATAACCGTTTTTTTTATATATATAAAGTCTCTCTCTACTTGGTTACACTATTTAGTTACTTGTAAGTACATGATCTACACCATGTGCACAGTACATGTATATACCCAGGTGCACAGTACATGTATATACCCAGGTGCACAGTACATGTATATACCCATGTGCACAGTACATGTATATACCCATGTGCACAGTACATGTATATATCCAGGTGCACAGTACATGTATATACCCATGTGCACAGTACATGTATATACCCATGTGCACAGTACATGTATATACCCATGTGCACAGTACATGTATATACCCATGTGCACAGATACATGTATATACCCAGGTGCACAGTACATGTATATACCCATGTGCACAGTACATGTATATACCCAGGTGCACAGTACATGTATATACCCAGTGCACAGTACATGTATATACCCAGTGCACAGTACATGTATATACCCATGTGCACAGTACATGTATATACCCATACATAAATCATATGTAATAATCATTATGGGCCATACTTGCCTCTCTGGCCTGGTCACGCAAGCATCGTGTTCATGCTAACGATTCACTCCATCTGCCTACACCACCACCTGCCTACACCACACACCTGCCTACACCACACACCTGCCTACACCACACACCTGCCTACACCACAGGGTTGATAAAGACAGGCTGTTTAACACAAGGGGCACACGCACTAGGGGACACAGGTGGAAACTGAGTGCCCAAATAAGCCACAGAGATATTAGAAAGAACTTTTTAGTGTCAGAGTGGTTGACAAATGGAATGCATTAGGAAGTGATGTGGTGGAGGCTGACTCCATACACAGTTTCAAGTGTAGATATGATAGAGCCCAGTAGGCTCAGGAAACTGTACACCTGTTGATTGACGGTTGAGAGGCGGGACCAAAGAGCCAGAGCTCAACCCCGCAAGCACAACTAGGTGAGTACTACACACCCGCCTACCCCCACACCCGCCTACACCACACACCCGCTTACACCACACACCCACCCTTACACAACACACCCGCCTTACACCACCACACACCCGCCTACACCACACACACCCGCCTTACACACACCCCGCCTACACCACACACCTGCCTACACCCCACACCCCGCCTACACCACACACCTGCCTTACACCACACACCTGCCTACACACACACACCCGCCTACACCCCCACCCGCCCTACACCACACACCTGCACCCGGCTGTAAGCCTTTCAGAAGCAACACTTGCTCACACTCTCAAGCTAAACACCTGACTAATTCTATACAGTACACAATACCCTCACTAAACACACTACACTAATTCTATACACTCACAGAACCAGCTGTATACACCACACAGGTGATGGTGAATAACTATCAGTGATTCAATGTCTTTCTTCCTCTTTATCTTGAGATCTTGAGGAAGAACTAAGGAGATTAGGATCTCATATCAGCAATCAAGAATATAACTTGATCCCCTATACAGAATAAAGGGTTCAGAATTTACTTGGATACCACCTCGCACAAATGTAACTCATCCTGATGACACTGTGATGGAAAAAAAAAGTGTGTATCTACCGTCGTCGGTAGGGCGACGGTCTCGCTTCATGCAGGTCGGCGTTCAATCCCCGATCGTCCGCAAGTGTGTTGGGCAGCATTCCCTTCCTTGCCTCGTCCCATCCCCAATCCTTATCCTGACCGCCTTCCAAGTGCTATATAGTCGTCATGGCTTGGCGCTTTCCCCTGATATTCCTCCTTCCTCCCCTTCCCTTCCCCTATTTTTGATGGGGGGGGGAGATATAGGAGAGAATATGGGGTGTGAGGAGTCCCAAGGGATCAGGAGGACCTCCTATACACTGAAGATATTACACTGGATGTAATGACTCCGTACACAGTTTCAAGTGTAGATATGATAGAGCCCAATAGGCTCAGGAACCTGTACACCAGTTGATTGACGGTTGAGAGGCGGGACCAAAGAACCAGAGCTCAACCCCTGCAAGCACAATTAGGTGAGTACAATTAGGTAAGTACTGGGGTAACACTACACTTACTCCTTAAGTGTTGCTCCTTAAGTTACACTTAAGTAAAACACTACACTTATTCTATACAGTAATTGACAGTTGAGAGGCGGGACTAAAGAGCCAGAGCTCAACTTCCTGCAAACACAACTAGGTGAGTACTGACGGTGCTCGTGTGTTGTGAAGACTGTTCCGCCTGACAGCTGAGTGGACAGCGTTTCGGATTCGTAGTCCTGAGGTTCCGGGTTCGATCCCCGGTGGAGGCAGAGACAAATGGGCAAAAAGTTTCGTTCACCCTGATGCTCCTGTTCACCTAACAGTAAATAGGTACCTGGGAGTTAGACAGCTGCTACGGGCTGCTTCCTGGGGGTGTGTAACAAAAAGGAGGCCTGATCGAGGACCGGGCCGCGGGGACGCTAAGCCTCGAAATCATCTCAAGAAAATCTCACTACCGGCACCAGTAATATAGTTTATAATTATTCCAATAAGTTATTCAAATAAGTTATAATTATTCAAATAATAACTATAATTAATACCAATAATTAATATTAATTAATTATTGGTTTATTATTAATTATTGTGATTAATATTAAATATAAATATATAAAAACATAAATACTAATATTATAAAATTAATAATAACAATGACAAATAAGCGACGGTAATAATAATAATAAAAAGTGTAATAATAACGATTAAGAATTATTAATAACTGCTTCTAAATGCTTCATGATGATCTCGTTAGCGGAAGCCACCGAAGCACAGTAATGACCCAACCACCTGCTGCCACGCAACGATGCCATTGAGGGTTTAAGCAGTAATGAACTATGACTTTCTCTGATATTGATTATTGCAGGTTTGCAAAGCTCTTACATCCGTTTTTTCATTGTCAGGGACTGAAATTTTATTGAGATCCCTTCTAGCAAACGACTGGATGCGTTAGTTCACAACGACTCACTAACGCCCAGCCACTTACTGAACAGAGGCATTGAGCGCATGATAAACAAATACATTTGTCTGCAATGTGTGTGTGTGTGAACTGCATTTGCAACTTCTCCTCCGATCACACCGAGAGCTGTGCAAGATCCTGCAGTTGCTCCGGATGTTGGTTCCGGTTGCAAATGCCTTTACGTTACTGCTTTCACCATTATCATGATTGTTTAGATGTGTTATGAAGAGTAACGGTCCCACGGGTGAACCTTGGGGCACGCCACGCTCCCTTACTGATTTGACCCGTTTACAATCCCGTTTTGCTTTCCAGTCATTAACCACGCCGTAATTTCAGCTTCCCACCTGTCAACCATGCCCAGTATTTCCACCTTACCCATCAACCATGCCCCAGTATTTCCACCTTACCCATCAACCATGCCCCAGTATTCCGCCTTACCCATCAACCATGCCCCAGTATTTCCACCTTACCCATCAACCATGCCCTAACATCTGCTCCCTACATCAATCTTCTCATAGTGACGTATCGAAGGTCTTCTAAGGTCGAGACAAATACTGCAGACAATGCAGGGTACAGACACCACCTGGGGTACAGACACCACCTGGGGGGTACAGACACCACCTGGGGGGTACAGACACCACCTGGGGGGTACAGACACCACCTGGGGGTACAGACACCACCTGGGTACAGAGACATCATGGCCTACAGGCTACCATCCCACCTGCAGCAGACACTAAGTGAACAACGAACAATACAACACACGACAAGGTTACCCATAAGTAATTGAGATCAACTCGACAGAGGAAAAAGTGCAAAATTTATTGGCGATCACCTGGACATTACCTTAACCACGACGTGTTCAAGTGTTCAAGTGTCCTCGGTGTCCCCAACGACTTGCAGTTGATAGTCTTACGTCTGTTACAAGTTAAGAGACCACGAGTGAACCAGACCTTCTGTTCTACAAGCCTGAGAAAAATGACCTGTAATGGAATTAACAAACTCAACGCCATTCATGCATTGATTTTTGTTGTTGTAGTTTAGCGAAGGTGTTGGGTGTCCTGTGAGGGTGTTCCCTCAGTGTTGGGCTCTTGTGTTACAGCTCGACACATTGTAAAGCTTCACTACCGTCAAGGTTCGTGCTCCGAGATTACAGGAAGTCGTGAAAAACGTCATTAAAATTGTGAACTTCAACAGGGCAGGTCCCTTTACACACACACACGAAGTTCTTCAGATCTTTGTGTTTCGAATCTGGTTCATCACATAAGAGCCGTGTTTAACACAGAGACCCCCCCCCCCTCGACTCAAGTCCATTCCGTCCAGCGGTCGACCCCACAGACGCATTCATATATTTTAACATGCTGTTCATTCAAATCAGAAGTTTCTCAAACATAAATTAATATTATAATATATAGCATATTGTGCATGTATAGGCATAGGTTAGGTTAGGTGTTTAGGTTCTGTTGGCGATTATTTGTATTTGTAGTACGTGGGTGAAGCATTTACAGCGTTGTGGTTTAACAACCATCCTCGACTCAAGTCCATTACATCCAGCGGTCAACCCCACAGACGCATTCATAAATTTTAACATGCTGTTTATTCAAAACGGGAATTTTCTCAAGTATAAATTAATATTATAATATATTAGCATATTGTGTATAAATAGGCATAGGTTAGGTTAGGTCAGGTGTTTAGGTTCTGCTGGCGATTATTTGTATTTGTAGTACGTGGATGAAGCATTTACAGCGTTGTGGTTCGAACAAAATTCGTCAGTGAAGCACTTGTTCCGGATATGTTCGAACGTCAGCAGTTGTGAGTCGTGTGTAAACCGCTTTTCATTCATAAACAGGGGGTTTGGCGGGTGCATGGAATCACTTTTGGGTCTTTGTTCGGACGACGGGCTGGACGACGGGCTGGACGACGGGCTGGACGACGGGTGGGCTCTCATGAAGTAATGTTCGAAATTGCTTCTGGTGAGCTGAAGACTGAAATCAAAATTAGTTTTTGGGTTGAAAATAACCGTGCTCTTGTTGCAAGTACGTAATTATCAAAAGACGAAGCAATCCGTGTAAACTGTATACTCTCGTTGCAACACTTTCCGTCAAGAAGAGATTAGCTCGGCATAGTTATTTAATTGTTATTTATCTCCCACGTAAATGCACTTAATCTGCAACAGGAAAATATGCATTTCTGCAAGTGGAAAAATAACAACGTTGCAAGTAAAGCTCGAATATTGGGTACAAAAGGCACAACATAAAACTACATCCTTCCCAACCCATTCTTCTTGGAGGATGTTGATGGGGTTGATGACAGTAAACTCCGGGATGATTTGATCACCCAATTAGCAAGATAAGCTCCGCGTTGCAAGGAATACTTCCCTGAACGAGGACGGTCTATTTATCAGACTGTAAATCCATTTCCGTGTTACTTGGCTGAAATCCCAGAGAGTGTTGATGATTTTGTGGAGCAGATGAAGAACTTAGGTCAAACAGTCAGTGCAAAAAGAGTTACTTGAAGAAAACAAGGACCATTTGGAGTTGTTCTGGTAAATAACTCACGACCCTTGCAGTTGACCAGACCACACACTAGAACGTGAAGGGACGACGACGTTTCGGTCCGTCCTGGACCATTTTCAAGTCGATGGGTCCAGGACGGACCGAAACGTCGTCGTCCCTTCACTTTCTAGTGTGTGGTCTGGTCAACATCTTTCAGCCACGTTATGGTGACTCCTCGTCTGCAATTACCAAATTTGTTGTGGCTGTTAAAATGTGTAGAGATGTGTAATATAAAGACATTGCTGCATATCTTGCTTGCTTCCTATTTACCTACATTGGATAAGAAATTACTTTCTTATAAGTGGCTTTAGATAACGAGGGAAACGTTGAGGAACCACTGGGTTGGTGTTAGTTCAACCCGTTCTCTTTGACTCGCCACAACGTACAAAATACAAAGCGCCACCAACCTAACCAGAAACGTTCGAACCCAAGCACAAACCCTCTTAACCAGACGTGGACATCCGTAAGCATGTACTGTTTATAGTAGTTTGTATTTTGTACGATGGGGAACCGCAACATTCAAAAAGAGACGTATTGGGGTGAGATGACGACGGGTTGGACTGGGTTCTGGTGATGGACCGCCAATTATTATTATTATTAACATCTTTATTGACAAAATTAATTACAATTTTGCCTAATCTGAGGATTTTGATAGTCTGATTAAGGTGAGGATAATGCTAGCAATTGACATTTGTGGTGAACTAGCTACAGTTGTCATTGAAATTGAAATAAGTTTATTGAGGTAAAATACACACAAAGGGATGAGGTAGCTCCAGCTATTCTCACCCCGTTCAGTAATATATACTTGTCATCTAATATATATATATATATATATATATATATATATATATATATATATATATATATATATATATATATATATATATATATATATATATATATATATATAGAGAGAGAGAGAGAGAGAGAGAGAGAGAATACACAGTTGTCATCTCTCTAATATATATCTATATACTATATAGTTGTCATCTCCCTACCAATCACCTGACACCCGTCCAGCCAGCTGAGGTAGGAAGGTGCACCACACTCGCATGCACTACCTGCATTATGTACGTGTATAATGTATAAACATTGAATAACCCACAAGCTAGATTTATACAACAGTAACCTCAATGACTCTCGTCACGGGGTGGCACTTAGGCCGCCAGAGAGCGGAAGGTAATTATAAAGCGCCAAGCCTTTACGACTATATAGCACTGGGAAAGGGGGGGGGGTGTCAGGATAAGGATTTGGGATGAGGTCAAGGAATGGTTGGTGCCCAACCACTTGGACGGTCGGGGATTGAACGCCGACCTACACGAAGCCAGACCGTCGCTCCACCGTCCAGCCCAAGTGGTTATCTTCTTGAGGTTATCTTGAGATGATTTCGGGCCTTAGCGTCTCCGCTAAGAGACGCTAAGAGACACACACCACCAGGAAGCAGCCCGTAGCAGCTGTCTAACTCCCAGGTACCTATTTACTGCTAGGTGAACAGGTGATAGGCTCGTTGTGTATATAAATTATGCGATCTTTGATAGAGCCTTTGTTGTTTGTGAATGGAGACAAAAGATATTAAATTACACGCCAGTATCACGGACATGTATTCTTTGCAAAAGCGTTTGAGAAGGTAGTGAGGATGAGAATGACGGAGCACCTAGAAATAAGCTTTCAAGAAGAAGGACCATATGGATTTAGAAGGGAAAGAGTCATTGTGGGAAACTTGACAAGAGTTCAATGACAAGATCACAGAAATATGACAGGAAAAAAAAGAGACTAGGTGGACCGCATGTTTCTAGACAAAGAGAATTTTGATTCTCGTGTCAGGCTGATGAACATCAAGATGGAGCTACGAGCTGGGATAACAGGACAAACACTGAGATATATAAAGCAGTATATGAAAGACAGGAAACAATAAGGGGTTAGTTTCCTATAAGACAGGGAGTCAGAGGAGTGAAGCAGGAGGATGTGTCACAAGGCGTTCCTCAGGGCTCCATCCTGGCATCGTCACTATTCTTAACCTATGTGTATTCAAAATTCAGTTTTAATAATAAGAAGGTTGACTGGGGAAAAAATATAAATACAGAACTTGCAGACGTTGAGTGGGAATCGTCTTAAGTCTCGCCTGGCGTTCCGCGAGCGCTATGTCATGGGTTCGTATCCTGGCCGGGGAGGATTTACTGGGCGCAATTCCTTAACTGTAGCCTCTGTTTAACGCAACAGTAAAATGTGTACTTGGATGAAAAAACGATTCTTCGCGGCGGAATCGTATTCCAGGGACCTGCCCGAAACGCTACGCGTACTAGTGGCTGTACAAGAATGTAACAACTCTTGTATATATCTCAAAAAAAAGTAGAATAATACCATGCAAGGAATTGAACAGTTGACTACCGAACAATACAAAGTCTGCTTAAAATGTGTTCCATTGCAGAAGATCAAAAAGAAGACGGGAGACTCTGCCGAGGAAGTCACAAAAATAACGAAAATGCTTAAGCAGACACGACTATCCCAACAAAGAACAAATAATTTACACAGGGAAATTGAAGAAACTGAACAGAAGCTGAAGCAATCATACCAAACTGAACAAATGAAATTGGAACAAAAAGACATAAAGAACAATACATTTTTCACATTTGTGTGCTCAAAATAAAAAAGAAACTCCACCAGTATGGACATATACTAACACAATCCGTCCTCCTATTAGAACGTCGCATTTTGGACGTATGCGTTACATAAGGGCAAAAATTGTCCTAATAGAAAATGAAAGCGGCTGGCGAAATTGACATACTGTCCCGTTTCTGTTTTGGTCCTCTGGTAGGTAAAAAAATAAGGTCACTTTAATACGACAGTTTCTTGACGTTGGGAACCTTAGGAGGACGGACTGACTTACAAATAAAATTTAATACACAGAGCACGACAAAGAAATTAGTGAAATGCTAAAAGATCAGCATGAGGCCTTGACAGTAGAAGATCCGGACAGCTTCCTTATAAAAGATATCCAAACACCTGACAGTATAACTGATATCAACACGAACGCTGCAGATTTTGAAAGAGAAATTGACAACCTGCTCATGCACTCTGCATTAGGGAATGAAAAGTGCCAGTTGTACTCAGTGTACTCACCTAGTTGTGCTTGCAGGGGTTGAGCATCGCCTCTTTTGTTCTGTCTCTCAACTGTTATTCAACTAGAGTGTAGGTTCCTCAGCCTACTGGGCTCTATTATATCTACATCTGAAACTGTGTATGGAGTCAGCCTCCACCACATCACTGCCTAATACATTCCATCTGTTAACTACTCTGACACTGATAAAATTATTTCTAACGTCCCTGTGGCTCATTTGGGTACCAAGTTTCCACCTGTGTCCCCTAGTTCGTGTTCCGCCCGTGCTAAATAGTTTGCCTTTATCTGCACAGTTAATTCCGCTGAGAATTTTGTAAGCGGTGGTCATTTCTCCTAAGCAAATATAGCGTCAACCAGGAAAATGATATGCGTAAACCTGTCTTTGAAAATGTAAGAAGCCCTTGCGAAACGCTATTTTCTCATAAACGTTGATTATGAGAACGTTCAAATCCAGGGACCCCCAACACAATATTAATATTATTGAAATCACTGATGCTGTCCCTGTTGTTGTTGTTAAAGATTCGCTACCTGGAACAAGAAGTTCCAAGTAGCACGGGCTATGGTGAGCCCGAAGTGGATGATTGATTGATGCTGTCCCGCCTTGAGTACTGCTCGGTACTCACTTCCCCTTTAAGAGCAGGAGAGATCTCTGAAACAGAGGGAATACACAGAACATATTCGGCACACACAGAGGTACGATAAACCACCTTAATTATAAAGGCCATCTGAAATCCCTCAAATGGGGTACCTAGAACAAAATGTACTCTCTGGAAAGGAGGCGCGAAAGATATCAAATAATATATACACGGAAGATACTGGAAGATCAGGTACCAAATTTTCACAAACAATTTACATACAGATGCTAAAGATACGGAAGTAAATGCAGACTAGAACCAGTGAGGAGTAAGACTGCCATAGTCACAATCAGAGAGCACTGTTGAACATCAGAGGTCCACAGCTGTTCAGTACCCTCCCAACAATCATATGAAATATTGTCGAAACAAAGGTAGAGTTCAAGAAGCAAATGGATAAACTTCTGTAAGAATTGTTGGATCAACCGGGTTGTAGTGGATCTGCGGGTCTGCGAGCCGCTGCAAGCAGCATCCAGTTGGACCAAGTTATCACAAGTCGATCCTAGCACCAAGCCGGGCTTAAGTGAGTACAAAAACCGAACCCCCAGAACCTTCTACAGGTAAACTCCAGTTAAACCTCCAGAGTCAAAGTTTGCAAATGATACAAAAATTTGTGAAGAACCCAGGAGGATTGCAAAGAATTGCAGGAGTAGACAGGCAAATAGCTCTTAGAATTCAATCCCCAATATGTGTATGTTAATGATGATTGGAAAAAGAGATAGTAGGCCAGAAGAAATATTCCCCTATAAGAAAGGTAGTTCACAGGAATCGGAAAGAGAACAAGACTTGCGAGAAGATAAACTCTAACTCCACTTAGAGTTATTACTCTCTAACTCAGCTTAACTCCAGTTAGATAAACTCCTAACTCTAATTCCAGAGGCAAATATAAACTATATAATATTGGCAGCAAACAAGAATCTTACAAATATTAGAACCGCATTTAAAAGCCTTAATAAGGACTCTTTAAATAAAATATATATACAGCCCATGTGAGACGAGAATATGCAACATTGGTGCGGAGTCAACACTTCTGCAACTCACAACTTATTTCGAAAAAGTGCCGAGGTCAAAAAACAAAACAAAATAGTGCCTTAACTAAGATTCTGAAGATTCACAATTCTAAAGGAGAGAAGGAACAGTGTGGGGATATGATTACAACATACACAATTGTAAGGAAATAGAAAATGTGAACTAGGAGAAGCTCTTTAGATTGAGAGAAAGAATAACAGGAGAAAAATGGGTGGAATATGGAAAGGTAAACCGGTTGAAGAAATGTAAGAAAATGTTCGGATGCTGTGTGGGTGACCAACAAGTGTAATACACTGAAAGTAATTGTGGAAGCCACCTCGAAGCTATAATCGAAAACCTTGGAGAGGTTGACATAATGATATTGCAGGTCTGGAATCAGGATGATAAACTGCTAACCCCTGTTACCTAGCAGTAAAATAGGTACCTGGGTGTTTGTCAGCTGTCACGGGCTGCTTCCTGGGGGTGGAGGCCTGGTCGAGGACCGGGCCGCGGGGACACTAAAGCCCCGAAATCATCTCAAGACAACCTCAAGAAGATAACCGTAAATGCCTTCAGTCCACCAGTAAGCAACACATGGACAAAGGAGGAACTGGGTGACGAACGAGAGGGCCTTATAATAGTCATGAGAGAGATTATGATAAGAGCAGACAAAGATAAATCACGATTGTTGGTACTGAGGGACTTGAACTTGAAAGCAACAGACTGGGAGGCCTACGAGGCAAGAACAGATGACATTTGGACAGATTTATAAACCTCCTTCTGGAAACACTCATGTATCAACACGTCAAGCAGACCACAAGAATGAGGGAAGGGGATGTCCGTCAGTACTGGATCTAATATTCACCAGAAAAGAAGTGGAGATATTTGACATCCAGTACCTTCCTCCCTGGGAAAGAGTGTTCATGTCCTGTTGGACATTAAATATGCTTTGCGATATAATCTAGAAGAGATCGGGGACATTGAAACAGTTGATAAACTAGATTTCAAGAGAGGACACTATGAGGGAACTTACAATTTTGTTTAATGACTTTAATTGGACAGACTTGTTGCTAGGCAGGAAAGTAAATGAGATGTATGCCAAATTTTGCAAAATATACGATGAAGGAAAACATACATTTATAACAAAACAGAGATATAGGACCAGGAAAAAGGATTGGTTCAACAGAAATGGTGAGAGGGCCAGAGAGCATAAGACAAGAAAATGGGTTCAATGTAGGAAAAGGCCTAACCTATAAACATACTAGCACTACATGCAAGCAAGAAACAATACACATCACTGAGGAGAGAGACAGAAAGAATTAGGTATTAACTTTGAAAAAGGTATAGTGGACTAATGTAAAATAGATCCAGGCCTATAAATTCATTAAAGTAAGCGGCATGTAAAGGATAAAATCCAGAGATTGAGAAGGGGAACAGGGACTACTGAGAAAGATAAAGAAATGTGTGAAATGCCAAACGAACAGTTCCAAAGTGTATTTGTACAAAATGAGTATTTCAGGGAGCCGGACCATATACCAATTTCAGAACACGCCATAGAATACAAGAGGTATCTCGAGAGGACGTGAAAAAATTACTTATGGGTGTTAGGAAGAGATAAAGCGGTTGGAGCTGATGGAGTTTCACCT
>WNGS01004946.1:28191407-28204593 GCA_020271785.1 Procambarus virginalis
ACCTGGTTATCTTGAGGTTATCTTGAGATGGATTTCGGGGCTTTTTAGTGTCCCCGCGGCCCGGTCCTCGACCAGGCCTCCACCCGCAGGAAGCAGCCCGTGACAGCTGACTAACACCCAGGTACCTATTTTACTGCTAGTAAAGGGGATGGTGAAAGAAACTCTGCCCAATGTTTCTCGCCCGCGCCTGGGATCGACGCCCAGACCACAGGATCACAAGTCTCTAGCGTGCTGTCCGCTCGGCCGACCGGCTCCCGGTTGATGGGGTTCTGGGAATTCTCCTCCCGAGGTTTGGCCAGGCTTCTACTTGATCACTGTGTATCTGGCTAAAGCCCGCGGTGTGGGGGCCCACTTATGAGGTTCACTCACAGGCCGTTGTTACTGTTGATGGGGTCTGGAGTTTTCTACTCCCCAAGCCCGGCCTGAGGCCAGGCTGACTTGTGAGAGCTTGGTCCACCAGGCTGTTGCTTGGAGCGGCCCGCAGGCCCACATACCCACCACAGCCCGGCTGGTCCGGAACTTCTCTTAGAAAACAGTCCAGTTTCCTCTTGAAGATGTCCACGCGTGTTCCGGCAATATTTCTTATAGTCGCTGGGAGGACGTTGAACAACCGCGGACCTCTGATGTTTATACAGTGTTCTCTGATTGTGCCTATGGCACCTCTGCCCTTCAGGTGACGTCTAATTGACGCTTACTTCCACGCGGTGTTTAACGAAAACGTCACTAACGACGCATCGGGGAGGGAAATAAGCAGGAGGCATGCCAACAGGTGCAATACCTGGAGCCTACCTGTGGAGGGTTTCGTAGTTGTTCAGCAACAGGTACGCTGAGAGAATTCTATCAACGTCAATGGGGGGGAGGAGGGGGGGGGCGCGCCCAAGACTTTTCAGCACCTTCTCTCACCTCTAATCAGGGTGAAAGAAACTCTGCTCATATTGTTTCCGCCTCCGCCGGGGATCGAACCCGAACTTCAGGACTACGAATCTGAAGCGCTGTCCACTCAGTTGTCAGGCCCCGGGTGGATACCTGTCCAACTGTGCTCTGTCCGGCCGCTTACTGTCCAACTGTGTTGTGTCCGGCCGCTTACTGTCCATCTGTGCTGTTAATCAACTGGTTCGGTACTTAGGGAGCAGATGAACTACCAGAACCCACTCCAGGTATACCTTAGGTGTACTCCAGGTATACTTCAAATATACCCCAAGTATACTCCAGATAACTACTATGCACGACTCTCACACCCTAACTGCTTGTAATAACTTGGAACTCGTTAAGAAATGCAGGCGTTTAGCCTGGCCCAGAGACGCACCACCCCAAGCATCCCACCTAACCCCACCGACGCCCCATGCACAGAGAACGTCGGTGTTACGACGTGCTATTTGTTTAGTAGTCGCATTCTTAAACGGTTCTGGTTTGATTCCGTTAAATATGCAACGCTTGAGGTCATGTACGGACGAGAAGACGGTCACAGGCACGTACACGGATTACGTACACGTACATACACGGACTACGTACAGTCACGTACACGGACTACGTACAGTCACGCACAGTAGCCAAACTCGGAATACTTAGCCAAGATTTTCTGAGACTATGCCATTTTGAATTAAGTTTTAAAGAGACTTCATGAACATTGTTATATGGAAATTTAACAGAAACTAGGTTATTTTTTGTTTTTTATTGCGTGCACACGTGAAGTAAAAGAGATTTGTAGTCTCTTGTTGCCTGCTATTACTTCGTTTATCTATTTTGGGGTCCTCGTTGCTTGTGATATTGTACCAATTGATGTAAGGGTTGCTTTTCTGCTAGCCCCCTCCTCTCTCCCCCTTATCTAGTTATGTATACTTCTCTAAGTTTACTTTTCTCGTCTACTGCGCCTGTCTCTTTCTCTTTAACACACTCAGAGTCCTGGTTCGTCTGGATTCCTGGCCGTTGACTTGGTCCTTTCGACTAGGCTGTTATCCAAGAACTGCTGCTCGTCCAGGTCACTATTACACCACCATCTACGTCCTGTGTATCATTTTTCGCCCTTCCTAACAAGCGTTTGTGTATTGTGCGTTCTCTTTGTCTACCAAACTGTCCTTTGGTGTCTCCTAATTTGTTCTTTCCGGTTCATAGTCTGGTCTTTTGCACTTCTCGCTTTCCCTTCTGCCTCCGTCTCTCTGCCTGTTGCCCTGTCAATCTCCCCAGCTCACGACGGCACGCCATTCTGTGTACGCCTTCGCCAGGAGAAATAAATTCACCCTGAGTCTCCACACGAGTTCCCCAATAAAAACACATCACGCCCCAGATTAAATCGAAGTCAGAGTCGTGTCGGGGCATACGGATGAGGTCCCTGACATTCTGCGCGCCAAAATGTCCTCGTCCGCTTACCCCACCCAATCTGTCATATATTTACTTCACACCGGCGCCGGAACACTTGCCGTTCCTGGAGGTTAAAAGTGGGATACCCATCCGATACATTTTCTCGACAAAGTGGCGGACATAGGTGGAGTGTTATCGTTGCTATACATACCTGAGCGAAGGTCTGGCAAGGTAGAAGATATCGTGTTACCTCCCCCTTGCCAGCCAGCCCGCCCGCTAACATGAGCCTAGCGCCAGACTTTACCAAGGTCCATTGTCCCCGCCTTGATGCCCCGGCAAAGGGGGTAACGCCGCTAATCTTCTCCTTAGACGTACGGTACCCGGCCTTCCCCCGGCTTGTACGACATTCCGTAAACACGGGCGTATAGGGGGGAGTGAGACCCAGTCTGCCACAACGGTTGGGCGGACCGACGTAGCATCTACATCCCGGACCGTTAACCTGTTACAAAGGTTACTTTATTTCGATACAAATGTCTTCCTCTGCCTAACCTTTACACCACGGGTCTCCATGTGTGTGGCAGACCCGTGCTGAGAGTTCTACAAGCAATTAGGGAGTAAACAATGCTTGGGGTGATCTGGACCCGGATTCACGAAGCAGTTACCCAAGCATTTACGAACCTGTCAATCTTTTCTCAAATTTGGCGGCTTTGTTTACAATTATTAAACAGTTAATGAGTCCGAAGCACCATGAGGCTTTTATAACTAACAACAGTTGATTGGGAAGTTTTCATGCTTGTAAACTGTTTAATAAATGTAACCAAAGCCGTCAAAGATTGAGGAAAGATGTACACGTTCGTAAGTACGCGCGCGTAAGTGCTTAATGAATCTGGGTCGTGATGGCCGGGGGGGGGGGGGGGGAGGTCGAAGAGTAATAGAGGTAATGGAGTAGGGCGGTGAGCGACAGCCGGCTTGGATCCTTGTCTGGGACAGGGGGAATGGCAGTTTCTCACCTAGGTACTGCGTAAAAGTACTTGGGTCGCTTCCGGGTGTTCTGGGAGCTGTCGAGCCGGCGGGTAAGCATCATTCAACCAAGGGTTACACCTAAGGCTGGGGTATCTACTTAAAATTCGGCCTTAGTCCGGCCGCCTCGACAGGCCTCACCCAAATCAGCCCTGACACTACTAACACGGTACCTTACGTAGGACGGTACAGTAGTTTCACTGACAATAACTAGGTGTAGCTTAGTCATGTATAAGTATAGTACTCATCTATTTGTGCTTGCGGGGGTCGAGCTTTGGCTCTTTGGTCCCCGCCTCTCACCGTCAATCAGTAAGTGTACACATCTGTGTATTTACTATTTCCATTTAATCTATGTACCTGAAAAATCGAGCTGTTAGTTCTGGGACCCCCAACCTTACTAACTGGCGATTGGCTAATGTACTGACCCCTCCTACCTTGAGGTGCTTCCGTGGCTTAGTGTCCCCGCGGCCCGGTCGTCGACCAGGCCTCGACCTAATTATTTTTTTTTCAAACATATCTACTATATATTTCACGCGCACTTGTGACCAGGGGTCTGGTAGCTGGGAGGACAGTGCGCGGGACTCTTAATCCTGTGCCCCGGGTTCGATTCCCGACGCCGGCAGACAAAAATGGGCAGTTTCTTTCAACCTGATGCCCCTGTTACCTAGCAGTAAATAGGTACCTGGGAGTTAGACAGCTGTTACGGGCTGCTTCCTGGGTGTGTGTGTGTGGGTGGGTTAACAAAATTAGTAGTTAGAAACAGTTGATTAAGTGACACTTCAGAGGCGGGCCGAAAGAGCAGAGCTCAACCTCCCGCAAGCACAACTGGGTGAATACCCACACATGCCCTGGAAGACAGAAGAGTAAGGGGGAGACATGATTACTTCCTACAAAATTCTCAGACGAATTGACAGGGTAGATAAGAATAAACAGTTTAACACGGGTGGTACTCGAACAAGGGGGACACAGGTGGAAACTGAGTACCCAAATGGGTCAAAGGGACGTTAGAAAGAACTTTTCAGCGTCAGAGTAGTTAACGGATGGAATGCATTAGGCAGTGATGTGGTGGAGGCTGACTCCATACACAGTTTTAAGAGTAGATATGATAGAGCCCAGTCGAGCCTCCCCTTCACTATCATAATGATAGTGAAGGAGAGGCAGGGAGAAGGGATGGGAGGGTGGTTATATGGGACAGGTAAACCGGGATAGGGTATGATGTAGCCATCCCACGTGTAAGGACGCGGGGGAGTAACCTGTGCCTCTCTATCCTCTTTACTACCCTAGGTGGGAGCCAGTAAAGCCCAGGGGGGGGAGGGGCGGGTCTGGGCGTGGGAGAGAGAGGGGGGGGGGGTCTGGGCGTGGGAGAGAGAGGGGGGGTGTCTGGGCGTGGGAGAGAGAGGGGGGGTCTGGGCGTGGGAGAGAGAAGGGGGGGGCGGGTCTGGGCGTGGGAGAGAGAGGGGGGGCGGGTCTGGGCGTGGGAGAGAGAGAGAGGGGCGGGTCTGGGCGTGGGAGAGAGAGAGAGAGGGGGGCGAGTCTGGGCGTGGGAGAGAGAGAGAGGAGAGAGAGAGAGAGAGAGAGAGAGAGAGAGAGAGAGAGAGAGAGAGAGAGGAGAGAGAGAGAGAGAGAGGGGGGGGGCGGGTCCAGCAGTGGTACCTGGTTGATACCTGGTTGATGGGGTTCTGGGAGTTCTTCTACTCCCCAAGCCCGGCCGAGGCCAGGCTTGACTTGTGAGAGTTTGGTCCACTAGGCTGTTGCTTGGAGCGGCCCGCAGGCCCACATACCCACCACAGCCCGGCTGGTCCGGAACTCCTTGGAGGAATAAATCTAGTTTCCTCTTGAAGATGTCCACGGTTGTTCCGGCAATATTTCTTATGCTTGCTGGGAGGACGTTGAACAACCGCGGACCTCTGATGTTTATACAGTGTTCTCTGATTGTGCCTATGGCACCCCTGCTCTTCACTGGTTCTATTCTGCATTTTCTTCCATATCGTTCACTCCAGTACGTTGTTATTTTACTGTGTAGATTTGGGACCTGGCCCTCCAGTATCTTCCAGGTGTATATTATTTGATATCTCTCTCGTCTTCTTTCTAGTGAGTACATTTGGAGAGCTTTGAGACGATCCCAATAATTTAGGTGCTTTATCGCGTCTATACGTGCCGTATATGTTCTCTGTATTCCCTATTTCAGCAATCTCTCCTGCTCTGAAGGGGGAAGTGAGTACTGAACAGTACTCAAGACGGGACAGCACAAGTGACTTGAAGAGTACAACCATTGTGATGGGATCCCTGGATTTGAAAGTTCTCGTAATCCATCCTATCATTTTTCTGGCTGTCGCAATATTTGCTTGGTTATGCTCCCTAAACGTTAGGTCGTCAGACATCATTATTCCCAAATCCTTTACATGCTGTTTTCCTACTATGGGCACATTTGATTGTGTTTTGTACCCTGTATTATGTTTAAGGTCCTCATTTTTACCGTACCTGAGTACCTGGAATTTATCACTGTTAAACATCATATTATTTTCTGATGCCCAGTCGAAAACTTTATTAATATCAGCTTGAAGTTTTTCAATGTCTTCAGCCGAGGTAATTTTCATACTGATTTTTGTGTCATCTGCAAAGGATGATACGAAGCTGTGACTTGTATTTTTGTCTATATCTGATATGAGAATAAGGAAAAGCAGCGGTGCAAGGACTGTACCCTGAGGTACAGAGCTTTTAACTGCACTTGGACTAGATTTTATATGGTTGACCGTTACTCGCTGAGTCCTGTTTGACAGAAAACTGAGTATCCAGCGTCCTACTTTACCGGTTATTCCCATTGACTTCATTTTGTGTGCTATCACGCCATGGTCACATTTATCGAAAGCCTTTGCGAAGTCCGTGTATATCACATCAGCATTCTGTTTTTCTTCTAATGCCTCAGTGACTTTATCGTAGTGCTCAAGTAGCTGTGAGAGGCACGATCTTCCCGCTCGAAATCCATGTTGGCCTGGGTTGTGAAGGTCATTGGTCTCCATGAAATTGGTGACCTGACTCCTAATCACTCTCTCAAATACTTTTATTATGTGCGATGTTAGTGCAACTGGTCTATAATCTTTGCCAATGCTTTGCTCCCTCCCTTGTGTAGAGGGGCTATGTCTGCTACTTTAAGTGCATCTGGTATCCCCCGTGTCCAAGCTCTTCCTCCACACTATACTGAGTGCCTGTGCTACCGGCACTTTGCATTTCTTTATAAATATTGAATTCCATGAGTCTGGACTGGGGCCGAGTGCATGGGCATGTTTTCAATTTCTCTCAAAATTTAGTGCGCTCGTGTTGATATCAGTTATATTCATGTCCACAGTGGTTCCTAAAGCACTGGCTGGCCATCAACCATGAGGTTGTCAGCGACTGGACCGGCTGGTCAGAGACTGGACCGCGGGAATATCGATTCCTAAACCAACAACGGTAAGCATCCCCCTCCCTGGACGGGTTCTGGGAGTAGTCCCACTCCCCAAGCCCGGCCGAGGCCAGGCTGACTTGTGAGAGTTTGGTCCACCAGGCTGTTGCTTGGCGCGGCGCAGGCCCACATACCCACCACATCCCGGTTGGTCTGGCACTTCTTGACTAATATCTCCACTGCTCAAACAATTGTGTATAAGCGATAAGACCTAACATGTATAATGACTTACTGTTAATATATAGCCCTTGAAATAGAACATTCTCTGTAATTAGCTGACATTGTAATTTTAAGGTGTGAAGAATAGATGAAACTGTTTATGTAATAATCTAAGTTGAGGTCTGATAAAGACCTTTTGTGCCCTCTGTAATGCTTTTCTGCGCTACCGCTCACAGGATGAGTATGGGGTGCACAATAAACTAAAAAAAAATCTTGAATAAAAACTATCACATTCTCTTGAAGATGTCCACGGTTGTTCAGGCAATATTTCTTATGCTCGCTGGGAGGATGTTGACCATCCGAGGACCTCTGATGTTTATACAGTGTTCTCTTGATTGTGCCTATGGCCCCCTGCTCTTAATTAGCTCTACGCTATCCGAGTGCTATCACCAGGCTCTCTCTCCAGCGCTATCCCAGTGCTATCACCAGGCTCTCTCCCTGTGCCAGAAAGACTCCCCTACCTCCCAAGTCCTACACCGTAGTTCAGGGAGAAAAAGACACACACAATGTACTGAAATAAATAAATGGAAGGAAATGGAAGAAAAACAAACTATCTGGATCTCTAGGAAGAAGATCAACAAGAGATAGATGGGGGGCAGTAATTACCGATAACTGATGATAAAGGAAAGCAGAATTGACAAAGAAGAAAGCACAGACGAGATATATATGGAGACAGATAGACCTAAACAGACTGAAAATGTCAAAGATTTAGGTCCACCTATCATCCTTTTGAAGATGTATTAATATACGAAAGTACTTAAGGAAATTGCTGTTTCAATTCTTCCTCCGTAGTCTGACACTGTCACATTTTTCATCACGTTAATTTTTGTGACCTACACACACACACACACACACACACACACACACACACACACACACCACACACACACACACACGCTCCTAGGAAGTGATGTGGTGGAGGCTGACTCCATACACAGTTTCAAGTGTAGATATGATAGAGCCCAATAGGCTCGGGAATCTGTACACCTGTTGATTGACGGTTGAGAGGCGGGACAAAGAGCCACAGCTCAACCCCCGCAAGCACAACCAGGTGAGTACACACCACACGTACACATCATAAATTATTTGACGTACTGAATATGACTGCATATGTATGGTCTAAGATTGCTTGTTTAGCCTAGGACAAGTTAGGATCAAGGTTATTATGTCCTGGATAATTTCTATAGAACCAGATTTTTTTTTTTCGGGGGGGGGGGGGGGAGTACAAGTTTACATATGTACATTCCATCCATAGTAGCTATAGGTACTATTCACTAATAGGTGGAGGGGGGGGGGGAAGTATCTGTAATAGGGTAACCTACTGCGTCGTTACTAGTTACCCAGCTAGATACATAACATTAAAGTTAGAGGTTGACGCAAAACTTGGGGGGGGGGGGGAATAGCGGATGACACGGCCCTTTGGGCGGGAGAGTAGTGACATCCTCCGGCTCAAACGACATCAAAAGGGCCCAAGAGCTACAACCCAACCATTCTCCAGCAAAACCTCGCTATCTTGTCCGACAAACAAAGAGGTTTGATTTTCAGGTCGTCCGGGCAAAAAGACTATATTGACACAATTTCAATCTTACAATGTATCGATGACATATTAACCCAGCCATCATTCAAGCGACAGTAAATTGTTTAAATCATGGGTTGGAGAATCAATCATGGGGAGGGGAGGAGTAGTAGAGCCCCACAACACACCACCCCCCACACCCCCCTACCCCCCCCCCCCCACACACCCACACACACACAGACACACAGAAAATTAAGAGAGAAAAGCATTCGAAAGAGACCAAATTTACTGAGCCAAGATTTTAGGTCAAGGAATTAGTAAAGTCGGTCTGGCGAATCTTGGCATCTCTTCCCCTCCCCCCTCCTCTCCTCCTCCTCCTCCTCCTCCTATTCCCTTCCCACGACCACCTCCCCCCCCCGACCAACAACATACCCACCCCAAGCCTCCATCCCCCCCCCCCATACCCCCTCTCTCGCCCACACCACGCTGGGTTTTCCCCGCTGGGGCCAATTTTTGCACAGAGCTTCGTAACATCAATATTTCCTCCCCTAAACTCAAATTCCCCCCCCCCTCCCTTCCCTTCCCTCTCTCTCTCTCTCTCCCTTCCTGCACAAGACCCCAAAAAGCCCAAAAAAGCCCTCCCCCGAGTCGTGCAGGTTGGGTAGTGATGTATGCCCAGGATTTCTTCCTCTAGAACTGGATAAATACCTCAGATTGGTAACCCCTCGATGGCACCACATACCAGCGGGGAGTGTTGCCACCGCTGGGGCACTACTCCATTATTAATACCCCCGCTAGCTCTGGCTCTCTCTCTCTCTCTCTCTCACTTTATCAACTAACCCCCGTGTTTTAAAGTGTATTCATCGCCTAACATACGTACATCGCCGATAGCTAAGCCTGCCCAGCTGCGAGAACCGATATGTAAAGAGAACCAGACGCTGGTGAAGTAATAGGAGATAAAGTCCGGTCCGGCAGCGAGCGTCGGCAACTCTCCCCCGGGGAGACATTATTGCCAGTCTGGCTGGAGCTTTACAACACAACTCCTCGTTGCCACTTTTCACAATCATTCTACTTTCTTTTTCAAACAAAAAAGTATAAAAATTAAATAAAAAATATAGTCTTGATAGTTTTTTTTCCCCCACCTTTTCCAACTACAAAATAACTTCCGTCATTAGCAATATAAAAGTGTGCAATGGAAAAAAAAGCAAGATTCATTACGTGTTGTTTATATCATGACTATAAGTTTCGAGCCTAATAAATCAGGCGCTCGGAGAGATCTGGCAACGTTCCACAAGCAAATAAACTAACTAACATTACCAATGTTGTTTGATAGACATTCTTCCCTAATTAAATTCCGCATATATAAGTGTCTCATCTCCCCAAGACTTGTTAATGCCATAGATCTACGATACCGTCGACATCTTCCACATACTCACTCTCTCTCTTTTTAGAAGTCCTAATTATTTCTTGAGGAGTTCGTCACCCCCAGACGCCTCTAAGACTGAAGAACTAATTCTCGAATTTCTCGCACTGAAAAGCTTTTTACGAGAAGCTGTACGCTCGCGTTTAAGCTTGTTGGCCATGTGGAAGTGGTTGAGATACATGGTTGTGAGGGGTTTAAGGGTGGGTAAAGGGGTGTGGGAAAGGGAAGGGGAAGGAATGAGATGGAGGAACATCCCACGCGAGGAATAGTGGCGTTACGAAAAGTGGGTGCGGGAGTCCGTAGAGTGTTTGGGTGGGCGTGCTGCATTCCTGACATACCAGCGTGGTACACACGTACACTCACTCCCTCTCCCTCTCACGAACGAACGCACGTACGTCGAATATGACGAGACAGCTTATTCGTGCGTATACCTTTTTTTTTAACCACTGATGCTGCCAGACGCACGGCAGTACGTACACGCATAACCAAGCACACCCCCCCCCCACCCCAACCCCCTCCCAAAACCTCGATGCGGAAGCGCATATACGCAAATTTGCGTAAGACCAGTCTTAACACCCCTCCCCCCCCCCCGAATACCAATTCTCTACGAATCCGAACGCACTTGCTTGCGTATACTCCGTGTTTGCGTATATTCATGACTAAAAAAATGAGCATCGAGAGCACATTTGTGTGTATATATGTATACTCACTTAGCTGTATCTTGCAGGGTTGAGCATCAGCTCCCTAGCCCCACCGTTCCAGCCTCTGACCAGGCAACCTAAATGACTTTCATGCAGGTAATTTCACAGCCCAATGCACTTGTATATAAATAAATTCCTCTTGAATGGTGCTTATGGGCTTCAACAGACACTGGTCTCTAAAGCCCACTGCAGTTTAGCTTACTCATTTATTATGAGTAAATGACCCCATACCCATCCCGTGGGCGGTGGTGGAAAGGGTTGGCCTCGGGCTGGGCTTGGGGAGTAGAAGAACTCCCAGAACCCCATCAACCAGGTATCATCAAGCAGGTTACAGAGTCATATAATGGGTTCAGGAACTGAACTCCATAGTTTGTTCAGCTAAGCAAGTAATAGTCTTGTGAAGCTTGTTACACAATTGTTAATGTTTCACACACACGTGCGACAGATATTGGTGTAATTGAGGCAAAATTTCACTTTGCCTCAAAGTCTACTAGATTTAGTTCCCTCTCTTGGTACAGTATATTACTGTCCCTCTGGCTGCTCAAAGGCAATCAGAGATGGTAACCCATTCCATCTTTACGAGCATATATTTGGGGTAAGTCATCAGTTCTATTATGCATTCAGAGGCCAACATGAGAAGGAATCTACACGAGATGAACGTGTCGACTTTGGATTCATATCTCCGTTCGAGTGCAAGGATTATGGCAAACAGTTCTGTCCTAAGAATGAGCCAGACAGAATATACGAATGAATGAGCCAGACAGAATTATTTATACGCGCTTCACACTCATGGGAGTAGAGGCCATTTCCTGCTTACGCAACAATTGCACTTCCAGCTGCACCATGGGACTGGTGCAAGGAGCCATCAGTGTAAATAATTTAGGAGAGGGAGCGGCTCTTTCACCTGAGCCTCAATTTGGCTTGAGGCATTGTACCTTACTTCCTGTCGAAGCTTGGGTGGTTCTTTAATCAATTTCTTGTGAAATGTGAGGGTGTGAAAGGGGGTGATTTCCCATGGGGCTGGAGTGTGTCGCTGTTTCTCTTTGTAGAGATGAACATTATATATTCCGAGTATAGTTGCAGTTTTTGTTATATATCTAGAAAGATACTGACCATCAATAAAGAAGGTTTGGAGGGTTTGAGTGCGTTGTCTAAGCATCTTAAAAGATGCTTAGACACCAATTAAAGTTTTGAATTCGATCATACGATTACTTGCACCTCCTCCTGTGTCGTCATCTGCCTCCCGGCCGTACCTGGACTGAACCTGGATGGGGTTCTGAGAGTTCTTCTACTCCCCAAGCCCGACCCGAAGCCAGATTTGACTTGTGAGCTTGGTCCACTAGGCTGTTACTTTGAGCGGCCCGCAGGCCCACATATCCACCACAGCCCGGCTGATCCGGCACTTCTTAAAAGAAAATGATCTAGGTTTCTCTTGAAGATGTCCACGGTTGTTCCGGCAATATGTCTTACCACTCGCTGAGAGTATGTTGAACAACCGTGGACCTCTGACATACAACAATTCCCCATCAGACCCTAACAAAACTACACCATCTCCATTATCCAACACGACCCACGACACCTACACAATGCTATTGGACGACATGGACAAACTGGAGGAATGGTCTGGAAAATGGCTACTAAAGTTTAACTCAGGAAAGTGTAAAGTAATGAAATTAGGCGAAGGCAGCAGGAGGCTGAACACAAGGTACCATCTGGGAGGTGAAATCCTGCAAGAGTCAAATAGAGAGAAAGATCTGGGGGTTGATATCATACCGAACCTGTCCCCAGAGCCCCACATCAAAAGGATACCATCAGCGGCATATGCTAGGTTTGCCAACATAAGAACTGCCTTTAGAAACTTGTAAAGGAATCATGCAGTACCTTATATACCATTTATGTCAGACCAATCCTGGAGTATGCAGCTCCAGCCTGGAGTCCATACCTAATTAAACACAAGACAAAGTTAGAGAAGATTCAGCGGTATGCCACCAGAATAGTCCCAGAACTGAGAGGCATGAACTACAAGGAAAGGCTACAAGCGCTAAGCCTCACGTCCCTGGAAGACAAGAATATGAGGGAGACATGATCACCACCTATAAAATTCTCAAGAGAGGAATTCACAGGGTGGACAAAGAAACTATTCAGCACAGGTGGAATACGAACAAGGGAAGGGAACTAACTATCAGGAGACAGTGCCAAGCCATTACGACTATATATAAACTTGGAAGGGGGTCAGGATAAGGATTAGGGATGGGAAGGGGAGAAAGTAATGATGCCCAACCACTGGACGGTCGGAGATTGAACTTCGACCTGCACGAAGCGAGACCGTCGCTCTACCGTCCAGTTCAGGACACAGGTGGAAACTAAGTAGCCTCCTCATTTTTTTGCCGTATCTGAGTACCTGGAATTTATCACCGTTAAACATCATGTTATTTTCTGCTGCCCGATCGAAAATTTGTAATATCTATTTGTAGTTTATCAATGTCTTCAGCAGAGGTAATTTTCATGCTGATTTTTGTTCATCTGCAAAGGATGACACGAAGCTGTGACTTGTGTTTTTGTCTATA
>WNGS01004946.1:28220913-28234510 GCA_020271785.1 Procambarus virginalis
TCTGATATATGAGAATAAGGAACAGCAGTGGTGCAAGGACTGTACCTTGAGGTACAGAGCTTTTAACTGCGCTCGGACTATTTTACTTGATTGACTGTTACTCTTTGTGTTCTGTTCGACAGGAAATTGAGTATCCAGCGTCCTACTTTATCAGTTATACCCATTGACCTCATTTTGTGTGCTATCACTCCATGGTCACATTTGTCGAATGCCTTTGCAAAATCTGTGAACACTACATCTGCATTATGTTTTTTCTCTAATGCCTCAGTGATTTTGTCATAGTGGTCAAGTAGCTGTGGGAGGCATGATCTTCCTGCTCTAAATCCATGTTGGCCTGGAGAGAGACACACGGACACACGCATGGACACGCAAGGACACACACACACACAAAATATAAAATAATTCAGGAATAAAAATAATTCAGAAAAAAAAATCAGGAATCTGTACACCAGTTGATTGACAGTTGAGAGGCGGGACCAAAGAACCAGAGCTCAACCCCCGCAAGCACAACAAGGTGAGTACAACTAGGTGAGTACACACACACAGAGGAAACCTACCAAAGGTGTCGACGATTACCTTGCTCGCTTCTCACCCCATTCCTCTAGTTAGTCTAGTTGATTCCGGGTATCGATGTCTCCCCGACGGGCCGGTCTCCCATCAGGCCTCCTGGTTGACGCTCTGAACAATCAGTCGCTCTTAAGACGCCTGACCCCAGGAGACGCAACGCTATATTGCTTTCTAATGACTTGTTCAGCTGCTCAGAGTGTTGCAATTGCGGCTACAATTGCATTTTTTTTCTCTACAGTTACACAAAGCAGTTTTTTTTTATTATTTTCTACCACAGACGTGGCCAGACATTTACAATGCTAACCAGCATATATACATTTTCTTCTGTCCTCCATGGACAGGGTGAGAGATCAGTTAAACATATAGTTCAGGGATTTATTGAACAATCAACAAAGCAGTGTTGGGGGAATGCTTGAAATGCATGTTTAGTTGCTCAACAATAACCAATATGACAGCTCATGATCCGGACAGCTTCATTATGAATGACATGCAAACCCAAGACAATAACACTGATATTTATTTATTTATATGCAAGACGGTACATCGGGGGGTTAACAGAGAACATAGAAATTAAGTTGAATTTACTTTCTTGTAAAGCCACTAGCACGTATAGCGTTTCGGTTAAAGCGCCAGTGTGTTCGAATATTAATACCAACACAAGAGACTTTGAATGAACAGGTGCCAACATGCCCATGCACTCAGCCCCAGGTCCTGACTCAAGTCACAGAAGCTTTAGAATAAAAACAAAATGCTGTATGCACAGACTTTGCACAGGTACACGACAAATGTGACCATGGAGCCGGTCGCCCGAGCGGACAGCACGCTGGACTTGTTATCCTGTGGTCCTGGGTTCGATCCCAGGCGCCGGCGAGAAACACTGGGCAGTTTCTTTAACCCTATGCCCCTGTTACCTAGCAGTAAAATAGGTACCTGGGTGTTAGTCAACTGTCACGGGCTGCTTCCTGGGGGTGGAGGCCTGGTCGAGGACCGGGCCGCGGGGACACTTAAAAAGCCCCGAAATCATCTCAAGATAACCTCAAGATGGAGTGACAGGCCATAAAATAAAATCAATAGGAATAACGGGTAAAGTGGAGGGCGTTGGATTTTTAACTTGTGTCAAACAGGATACAAAAAGTAACAGTCAATCAAATAAGATCAAGTGTAAGTGTAGTGAAGAGCTCTGTACCCCAGGGCACAGTTCTTGCACCACTGCTCTTTCTCATTCTTATCTCGGATATAAACAAAAATACTAGTCACAGCTTCGTGTCATCCTTTGCAGTTGATACAAAAATCGGTGTGACAATTTCCTCTGTAGAAGCCATTGTAAAACTACAAGCCGATATTAATAAAAGTTTTTGATTGGGCAACGGAAAATAACATGATGTTTAACAGTGATAAGTTCTAGGTATTTAGGTATGGTGGAAACGAGAAACCTAAACGAAATACAGAGTATAGGACACAATCAGACCTACTCATAGAAGGAAAATAACATGTAAAAGATCTGGAAATTACGTCTGATGACCTGACATTTAGTGAACATAACCTAGCAAATATAGCAGCGGCCAGGAAAATAATAGGATGGATTATGAGAACGTTCAAATCGAGGGACCTCACAGCAATGCTAATACTATTTAAATCACTGGTGCTGTCCCGTCTTGAGTACTGCTCAGTACTCCCTCATACCCCAAAATCTTTTCATCATTCCTTCCAAGTGCTATATAGTCGTAATGGCTTAGTGGTTTCTCCTGATAATTACCTACCTTCCCCTTTCAGAGCAGGAGCGATTTCTCAAAACAGAGGGAATGCAAAGAACACATATGGCACGCAGAGGTACGATAAAGCACCCAAATTATTGGGACCGTCTCAAAACTCTCAAAACTCTCGAACTATACTCCCTGGAAAGGAGATGGTTGGTAGAAAATATATACATAAAATATATTGAAAGGCCAGGGGTCCCAAATTTGTATAGTAGAATAACAACATACGGGAGTGAAAGGTACGGAAGGAAATGCAGAATAGAACCAGTGAAGAGCAGGGGTGCCATAGGCACAATCAGAGAGCACTGTCTGAACATCAGACGTCCACAGCAGCTCAACACCATCCCAGCAAGCATTAGAAATATTGCCGGAACAACCGTGGAAGCCTTCAAGAATCATTTAGACAAGCTGGTGCAAGGAGTACTGGACCAACCGGGTTGTAGTGGCTATGTGGGCCTGGGAGCTGCTGGTGTCGGGGAGTAGGAACTCCCGAAACCTCCTCCAGGTATGTCTCAGGTAACCTGTCAAATGACAGTCTAGATAATGTCCTCGATTGACAATTCTCCGCCCGTCAACGAGGGCCCCAACGCCTCCCACTAAACACAAGTGCCATAACTAGCAGACCTCTTTCGGCATTTAGGAGGACACTTAATAGGCATTTAGGACACTTAATACACCGGTCTGTGATTCATACACCAGACTGCGTCAAGCGGCCTCCAACAGCCTGGTTAACCAGACCGTGAACCAGGCTGCTAAGAGTCAGAGACGGGGCCGCGGGAGCACTGATCATCGGGTCCACCTTAAGAAAATTCAAGGTAACCAATAGATTGTTACCATTATTAGAAGGAATGGGGGGGACGATAGATATATATAATATATACCTGGACCGGCGTGTGTGTGTGGGGGGGGGGAACACTGTTTACCGAGGAGTGATGGTGGGAATGTTGATGGTGAACAAAACATTCACAAGGGAATGAATGGGTGGACCTCACAGAGTAGTGTGGCATGCCAAGCTGCGTCAGGAACCTGGAGTTAGTGGTTCATCCCTCGAGTGTGTTCCGGCTCACGTCCCAGGGTGATGGGAGGGGGGGGGAGGGGGACGCGGAAGGGATGGGGATAGTGGACGAATGAGAGATGGCACTCAGTGCTGAGGGGGGGGGGGGACAGGAGGCACAATGACACGCAATAACGCACGCACACACTCACGAACACACGTCCAAGATTCATAATCCAGGGACCTCTCTCGACCTCTCTCACACACACACACACACACACACACACACACACACACACACACACACACACACACACACACACACAAAAGGGGCGCTGGTGGCTGAGTGGACAGCACGCTGGATACGTAGTCCTGTGGTCCGGGGGTAAATTCCCGACGCCGGAGGAAACAAAAATGGGCCAAGTTTTTTTCACCCTGATGCCCACTGTTACCTAGCAGTAAATAGGTACCTGGGAGTTAGACAGCTGTTACGGGCTGCTTCCTGGGTGTGTGCCGGGGGGGGGGGATAGTTAGTTAGTAGTTAGTAACAGTTGATTGATTGACAGTTGAGAGGCAGGTCGAAAGATCAGAGCTCAACCCCCGCAAACATAACTAGGTGAACACACACACACACACCCACGTGCACACACACACGTGCACATACACACACGGTTGAGAGGCGGGACCAAAGAGCCAGAGCTCAACCACCGCAAGCACAACTAGGTGAGTACACGTGCACACACACGGTAAGAATCTGAATTCCTATTGTCTCTGTACACAGGTTGATTGACAGTTGAGAGACGGGACTAAAGAGCACCAGCTCAACCCCCAGCAAACACATAGGTGAGTACACACACAATGGACAGCGCTCTGGAGTCGTAGTCCTAAGGGCCCGTGTTTGATTCCCCCGTCGAGGCTGAAACAACTCGGCACAGTTTCTCTCACCTGACGCCTCTGTTCACCTAGAACAGAGTTAAAAAGTTGCTACGGCTGCATCATTGGGATATTTGCGCACGCGAGCGTGTATGGCAGCTGTAGTGGGTATGATAAAAACAAATATAGGTCTGGTGTCAGTTGACTAGGTAACCGCCGGCTGGGAAAGCCTGAGTCCAAGAACTAAAGCAACATCCGGAGGAAGGAGGGAGGGAGGGGGGGAGACTAAGATGGGAAAAAGCATCTTAAATAGAAACGATTAAACCTTCAAAACCAGTCCCGATTCCCGGTGGAGAAGATTTCAGGAAATTCAGCTTTAATAAACAGATAAACTGGGAGCAAATAAACCAAGACTTCACAGAAATAAGCTGGGAAGAACAGCTAGAAAATGCAAACCTGAACCAGTGCCTGGAAAAAGTAAGCTCAGTAGCACTAGAAATATGTTCAAACCGCATACCCCTAAGAAAAAAGGGGAAGAGATGCAGATTGGAACGGGAACGTCGTTCCCTCTATAGGCGAAGAAAACGAACCGCCGAACAGCTTGAGAGTCGCACCCTGTCTCAAGAACGGCGAAGGTGGTTAGGTAGAGAAATAGAAAGAATTGAATTAAAGCAACAGAAATCATACAAAACCCAGGAGAGGCAAGGAGAGCAAAAGGCCATCAGTGAAATAGAGAGAAATCCGAAATATTTTTTCTCCTATGCAAAATCAAGATCAAAAACCACATCTAGTATCGGGCCCCTGCGAAAGGGAGATGGAACTTTCACCGATGACAACAAAGAAATGAGCGAGTTACTGAGGAAGCAGTATGACTGTTTTCAGCGAGCCATTAAACGCACTAAAGATTGATAACCCAAATGAATTTTTCTTGGATAACATACCAACATAAAATCATATATCAGACGTCACCCTATTCTCACTGGATTTTGAAGAAGCCATAAACAGTATGCCTATGTACTCTGCACCAGGCCTGAATTCTTGGAACTCCATATTCATCAAGAACTGTAAAAAAAAACTTTCGCAGACCCTCCACATTCTGTGGAGACAAAGCCTAGAGACTGGCGTTATCCCTGACATACTAAAAACAGCAGAGATAGCACCACTCCATAAAGGAGGAAACAAGGCAGAGGCAAAAAATTACAGACCGATAGCACTAACATCGCACATAATAAAAATCTTTGAGAGAGTGCTAAGATCACAAAATATATGGAATCACAACATCTCCATAACCCCGGACAACATGGTTTCAGAACAGGGCGGTCTTGCCTGTCACAGTTGCTGGACCACTATGATATGGCATTAGATGCCATGGAAGACAAACAAAACGCTGATGTAATTTACACAGATTTCGCAAAAGCCTTCGACAATGTGACCATGGTGTTATTGCACATAAAATGTGTTCAAAGGAATTACTGGAAAAATAGACAGTTGAGGAGATTTCCTGACGAACAGAACCCAATGTGTAATAGTCAACAAAATCAAATCTGGTCCATCAACCATGAAGAGCTCAGTCCCCCAGGGTACTGTGCTTGCTCCAATACTTTTTCTCATCCTCATATCGGACATAGACAAGGACACAATCTATAGTACTGTATCATCCTTTGCAGATGACACTAGGATCTTTATGAGAATAGACAACATAGAGGACACGGCAAACCTCCAATCAGATGTAAATCAGGTCTTTCTATGGGCTACAGAAAATAATATGGTGTTTAACGAAGGTAAGTTCCAGCTCATGCGCTACGGAAAAAAATTGAAAATATAAAAACGGAAACCACGTAAAAAACTCAAGTCAAATTATAACATAGAACGAAAAGGCAATGTAAAGGATTTGGGTGTACTCATGTCGGAAGACCTTACCTTTAAAAGAACACAATAAAGTAGCCGTCACAACTGCACGAAAAATGACAGGTTGGATAACTAGAACCTTTCACACTAGAGATGCTATACCGTTAGTGCTCTCTAGAGTGGAATACTGGGCACAATGACAGCCCTTTCTAAGTTGGAGAAATTGCTGACCTGGAGAGTGTGCAGAGATCCTTTGCTGCTAGAATCCATTCTGTAAAACATCTAAACTATTGGGACAGACTAAAGAGCCTAAATCTCTTATTCTCTTGAGTGCAGGCGGGAGAGATACATAATAATTTACACGTGGAAAATATTAAAGGGGCTGGTCCCTAAACCTGCACACAGAAATAACATCACATGAGACCAGAAGACATGGTAGGATGTGCAGAATACCTCCGTTGAAGAGCAGAGGTGCAATAGGTACTCAGAGAGAACTATCAACATCAGAGGCCGAGACTGTTCAACACGCTTGTACCATATATATCTTATACCTTATCAACCGAGCTGTGATTCATACGTCTGGCTCCGATCAGCTGCGTCCAACAGCCTGGTTGATCCAGAATGTTGGATCAATACTAACCAGGAGGCCTGGTCAATGACCGGGCCGCGGGGACGTCGATCCTCGGAACCAACGCAACGGTATGGAGGGGGGGGGGTCTCGTAGCGTAGTGGTCTGCGTCGTCGGCTTAAAATCCAAAGGATCCTGGGGGTTAATTCCCCTCATACTACAAGAGACAGTTGGGCAACGTTTCCTTTCAGCAGATGCCTCTATTCACTTAGCAGTAAAGAGGTACACAGGAGTTAGACAACTGTTGCGGATGGGAAGCTAGAGAAAGGCCGACTCTATAGAGGATTAACAGAGGACTCTATAGACTGTATAGAGGATCATCTAAGAACGATGGTAGTCAGGAAAATTAGCTTTGAACTGCATTGTTTGGATCTGCTTGATACCCGATTGATGGGGTTCTGGGAGTTCTTCTACTCCCCAAGACCGGCCCGAGGCCAGGCTCGACTTGTGAGAGTTTGGTCCGCCAGGCTGTTGCTTGGAGCGGCCCGCGGATCACCTAACGTCCTCTCCCCCCCCCCTACTGGTGGTGACATTTCTAAGTCAAGAAGGGTTGGGGGGGGGGGGTGCTCCCCCCCTCATCGCACATACTTGATTAAACAGTTGTGTATTCGTGTGTTTGTTTCCTAAAGCATCAAATTAAGAGTGTATTTGTCTTGCTGCTGCTGTTGTGGTTGTCGTCACGAGGCATGATGTTAGAGGACATATATTTATGCAGGTGTTGTTACCAGCCTGTGTGACTAACATGTGAAGCCGCAAGTGTGTTAGGACCAGTCTGCGTCCCTCGCCCTAGGATCCTGCGTCTCTGCGTCCTACGTCCGTCCCTCGCCCTAGGATCCTGCGTCTCTGCGTCCTGCGTCCGTCCCTCGCCCTAGGATCCTGCGTCTCTGCGTCCTGCGTCCGTCCCTCGCCCTAGGATCCTGCGTCTCTGCGTCCTGCGTCCGTCCCTCGCCCTAGGATCCTGCGTCTCTGCGTCCTGCGTCCGTCCCTCGCCGTAGGATCCTGCGTCTCTGCGTCCTGCGTCTGACGGACCCTGCGTCCGTCCCTCGCCCTAGGATCCTGCGTCCGTCCCTCGCCCTAGGATCCTGCGTCTCTGCGTCCTGCGTCTGACGGACCCTGCGTCCGTCCCTCGCCCTAGGATCCTGCGTCTCTGCGTCTTGCGTCTGACGGACCCTGCGTCCGTCCCTCGCCCTAGGATCTACAGGTGTTGGGGACCAGCCTGGCCCCCCCCACTCCCCTCATCCAGGGATCTCCAGGCGAATTTAATTAGGTCTTGAATATATTATTCTCTCATTCAAACCTCCACCCTCCGCCCCCCTCCCCTAACGCCGTTTCATCCATCTCTAATACATTTGACTAGTTGCACAATCTCCCTTATACTTGAGGTAGTTCTAGTTGCAGTCTGGAAATCATGGGGGAAAAACAATTGGTCGAGTGTCACACACTTCGTTGTCGCTCTTCCCACTTAAAGAGTCACTGTTGAGTGTGTCGATCTTTCACCCTCATTGTTGTGCATTTATGAACATCATACTGACTCGGCTCTATTGCTGTGTCTAGGTCAGTGTGTTTACCGCGTGTTGGTTACGGGGATCAATGTCATCGCGGCCCGGTCTCTAACCAGGCCTCCTGATTGGTAGTTTGTTGTGCCTTTGGAGGTACAGGCTGAAGCCCCCATCCGGTAGACTGTTCCCTGTCACATCTGGATGGAAATATTTCAAACTGCCTTAACTACTGTTTCACTGTATTACGATATTCCTGCACTTTCTAAAGGGTTGTTGTTGTTGTTAAAGATTCGCTACCTGTAACAAGAAGTTCCAAGCAGCACGGGCTATGGTGAGCCCGCAGTGGATGTTCTAAAGGGTAACCATCTTGGCATATTCCATTAGCTATAATATCGGCAGGTTTCCAGTTTATATGGTTTATTTCTCCTACCTGTGATGGCACTCTGTACTGGACCGTTGCTGATAATCGACTTTCACTCGCGTACCCGTTTCAGAACCTATTCTACAAGAGCATTACACACTATTTAAACCACGTGACTTCGATGATGTTTTGTTTGTGGCTCTTAGCTACACAATATTGAACGAAAGGGTGACTTTGTTTATATTGATCTGTATGTATCTTCCTGTTTGTGCCCCCCCCCCCCACACACACACAACGCGGACCTATCACACAACACACAACTATCTTTAAGTGTAGATATGATAGAGCCCAATAGGCTCAGGAACCTGTACACCTGTTGATTGACGGTTGAGAGGCGGGACCAAAGAACCAGAGCCCAACCCCCGTAAGCACAACTAGGTGAGTACACACACACATACACACTGGCTCCTTCCATGGCCCAGCGATGGAGCCTCTCCTCAGGACCACACGTCAATATTCACAATAGAAACAAAGATTATTACAGTATCATATCACAAACCTCATTTTTGTATTGCTTAAGTGCTTTATATATAAACAAACTTCATTTCCGTGGGCAGTACACGGTTCCGGACAGTGATGACGTGTTGTTGTTATAGATTCAGCTACTCGGAACAAGTTCCAAGTAGCACGGGCTATGGTGAGCCCGTAGTGGACCTACCTAGCACAGGAGTGGTGCCTCTGTTGACGTGGCCGAACACCTGTGAAGCCAGCCCACCAAACACCTGTTGCTTCCTGCCGAACCGAACCTCCCACTGGCTCGGGTCTAGGCTTCACTTCCGGTTAACATCGAACCGCCCACGTGATTCGTAGGTCCAGAAGGAACAAATGTGTATTTGATTTTTGCCAAAGTTCGTTGGTCCCTTGAAGAGATTTTAGACCTAAGGGGAAGTCTGGGCCACGCGACGACAAAGTCGGCACAGACTTCGGCACGAAGTCTGGTTGACAAGGATCCGGACATGGGGCAGAGGAGGGATATCAGAGTCATTTATATCACAAAACATCAACCACGTCTCATCATGCAACACGCCATTACAGCAACCACGCGCAACACATCAAAACCCACATCAATAGCAAATTACATAACCAACAATAACTGCAGTGTAATTGCTTGAACAAGACCAACCATGTCTGTGCATCATAAGCACGCCCGTGGGTTTTATTTCTCTCTCCTCGGGCTTACAAAAACAGCATCGCTATTGTATAATAAACAAACTGGCTTGTATAAGCCATTGCCCTTGGGGTAAAATACATCAACACTCCCTTTGCTTATAAAAACAACAGCATCGCATTTACGTAAAACAACACGTGTCCTTGCCCGAAGCTGTCAACAAAAACAGCCGTAGTCACAATTGACTTGGGTAACACCATTTTTGGGAGCTGCGTAGTTCTCTCCCAACTTTGGGAACACCATTTTTGGGTGCTGCGTAGTTCTCTCCCAACTTTGGGAACACCATTTTTGGGTGCTGCGTAGTTCTCTCCCAACTTTGGGAACACCAACTTGGGATTCCCGTTTTTATCTTGGGGTTCATCTTCCTAAATTCTTAACACTGGGTTATTAGGTACAATCAAGTAACAGCTACAACTGCCCAAAAAAGTGGTACGACTGAATAAGAAGGATAACAAATAGATCGAATAGTGAGAACCTTTCAAAAGTATATACACTAAATATGACATTATGAAAAGGCTGGCAATCTCCACCTCGGAAGGCTCTTCTGGTGGAGGATGAATACGGGAGAACAATCACTGCCAGAATCCGCTCAATTGCACTGTAGAAGTAGTGAGGAGTAAAAGTGCTATAGGCACAGTCAAGAGAACGCTGTACATCAGCGGTTCACGGTTCTTTAACCTCCTATTGCCGGAACACAATTGACGGATTTCAAGATACAAATGATTAAGTTCTTGTAGTAGAGTGTTTGACCAACTAGGTTGTGATGAACTATGTGGCTGTGCGGGCCGCCCCAAGCAACAGTCTTAAGGATTAAGTTATCTAAACGTTTAAACCTTTCGAAGCTTGACAAATAGATTTCTGGTGGTACATAATGGTGAAGTGCTTGCACATTTCTAGAGCACCGTTGACAGCTATACCTCTAAATTCAGCGATTTTGTTCGTATTATATAATGACGCAAAGTATGCTAACAGTTCAACTGACAGTGTTCGCATTTAGTCAAGTCTACATCAGCAGGTGGTGTAAACTCCCAGAGATACTTGTAGCCGAGCCTGAGCCTAGCAGTCGTAACACCTTATTGGATGACCCATAGACGTGCGGTTCTTCCTACATAATAGGAAGTAAGATGGAGCAACTGTTCCATCATGTCTTAAGTTCCTTAAGTTCCTTAAGTTCCTCGAATTTCACTTTGCCCCAAGTATACGAGATTTTGTTGCTGTTCTCGGAATATTGTCGCCCTTAGTCGGTTTACCTGCTTGATGGGGTTCTGGGAGTTCTTCTACTCCCCAAGCCCGGCCCGAAGCCAGGCTCGACTCGTGCGAGTTTGGTCCACCAGGCTGTTGCTTGGAGCGGCCCGCAGGGCCACATTCCACCACAGCCCGGCTGATCCGGAACTTCTCTTAGAAAACAGTCCAGTTTTCTCTTGAAGATGTCCACGGTTGTTCCGGCAATATTTCTTATAGTCGCTGGGAGGACGTTGAACAATCGCGGACCTCTGATGTTGATGGCTTGATGGTAAATCCAAGTTGGAAATCAATTCCCCCTCTTTAAGAAGCAAATGTTTGAGTTAACGCATCAGTTCTATTAAACGTTGAGAGACCAATACGAAAAGGAATCCAACATTGATTATTTCATTATATCTGTGCCTAGCTTCAGACACAAGCACGTCACAGCTATGCCTTGGGGAGCAGAGTGCAGTCAAGGATGACAAGGAGTCACTTACAATCAACATATCAACTTTGGATTCATATCTTCGGTCGAGTGCAAGGATTATGGCAAACAGTTCTGTCTGGAGAGTGGAGGCCCAGTTATTTACACGCGCTCCGCACTCATGGGAGCAGGAGGCATCTCCCGCTGTCACAACAACTGCACTTCCAGCTGCACCATGGGACTGCACCAAGGAGCCATCAGTGTAAATAATTTAGGAGAGGGAGCGGCTCTTTCACCCGAGCCTCAATTTGGCTTTAGGCATTGTACCTTGCTTCCTGTCGAAGCTTGGGTTGTTAATTTAATCAGAAAGGGGGTATAGTAATTTGGAAAAGGGTGATATCTTAAGGGGCAGTAAAGTGTCGCTGTTGTCTCGTTGGTAATGATGATCATTATAAATTTTGAGAACAGTTGCAGTGTTTGTAATGCATTTAGAGGGATGCTGACCTTTAAGAAAGCAAGTTTGAAGGGCCTCGGTGCTGGGGTTGGGGACAAGTGTCTCACTAACAAACTTGTCATCAAGGCTGTTCGACGCCTCTACATAAAGACTAGCGTAGGAATCAGTCCGCTTCATCTGGTACCCATAATAAACCCTTGAAATATATGATTAACACATCTCTAACCTGTCCATGGAGGACAGAAAAAAAAATGTATATATGTTGGTTAGCATTGTAAATGTGTGGCCACGTCTGTGGTAGAAAAAAAAACTTTGGGGTACCTTCACTGATTTCCGTTTTAGTCTAATCACTTATTTTTCTAAACACTAGGAGATAAGAGATTCTTACCCGAGAGGGTTTCAGGAGTTCCTCTACTCCCCAAACGCGGCCTGGGGCCAGGCTCGACTTGTGACAACTTGGTCCAACAGGCTGTTACCTTGAGCGGCTCGCAGACCCACATATCCACCGCAGCCTGGTTGGTCCGGCACTTCTTGCAGGAACCTAATTGCTTCTTGAAGATTTCCACCTTTGTTCCGGCAATAATTATAATGCTTGATGGAAGGGTGTTTAACAGTCGTGGCCCCTCTGATGTTTACAGTGTTCTTTGACTGTGTCTATGGCACCTCTACTCCTCACTGGTTCTGTTCTGCATTTCCTTGCATATCTTTCACCTCCAATAAGTTGTCATTCTACCGCGCAATACATTTGATATTCTCTCGTCTCCTTTCTTCATAGTATATTTTGAGAGCTTTGGGACAGTCCCAAATAGTTTAGGTGTCTTTATCGTGTCTATGCGTGCCGTAATTGTTCTCTATATTCTCTCTTATTTCATAAATCTATCCTGCTCTAAAGGGAAAGCGAGCATTGAACAGTACTCAAGACGGAACAGCACTAGTGAATTCATACTATTAACATTGTGGTGGGATTCCTGGATTTGAACGTTCTTATAGTCCATTCTCTCATTTTCCTGGCTGCCGCTATACTTGCTCGGTTAGGTTCACTAAATGTAAGGTCATCAGACATCACAATTACCAGATCTTTTGCACGTTTATCTTCTATGATTAAGTCTCACTGTGTCCTGTACCTTGTGCTTCGCTTAAGTTCCTCGTCTCCACCATAGCTGGAACTTATCACAAGTAAACATCATGTTATATTCCGATGCCCAATCGAAGATTAAATTAATATTGGCTTGTAGTTTCTCAGTGTCTTTTTACACAGGTAATTTTCATTCAGATTTTTCTATCATCTGCAAAGGATGACACGAAGCTGTTACTAATACTTTTGTCTGTATGTGATATAAGAATGAGGAAAACAGTGGTGCAAGAACTGTGCCCTGGGGGGTGTGCCCTGCACTGCACAGCTTTTCAGGGCACTTTGATGTGATTTTATTTGATTGCCAGTACTTGATGAGCCGAGCTGCAAGTTGCAAGCATGAGCAACCTGACTGATCAGACCGTCAACCAGGATGCTAGCGCCGTGATCCAACCCGTACTGCTAATAGAACGTCGCATTTTGACATACACTCTACCCAAGTCGAAAGGAAAAATGGAAGCGGCTCGCGAAATTGACATACTGCCCCGTTTTTCTGTTTTGGGTCCTCTGATAGGTTAGGATAAGGCCACTTTGGTACGACAATTTCTTGGCGTTGAGGAGAGAAGAAAAGTACAAATAAATATGTACGTATAGTACATGTGAAAAAA
>WNGS01004946.1:28314438-28330018 GCA_020271785.1 Procambarus virginalis
AAACTCTGTGATAAACCTTAATGCATTCACTAGAACACTATGTATGTGTGAATGTGAAACCGTAAAGGACTTTAGACCTCCCGGCCTCTTGTACCACCAACTGTGTAACTATTTTATTGACTCAGGTATTCTGGACGACGTCCTAACAATTTATCCAAAATTTCTTGTCCATTTAAAGAATGAGGAACAATTTTATATTATTTTTAAGCTGCATCACTTATGAACCCATCCCTGCCCTTGTGTGCAGTGCAAAATAGAAGTTGTTTTCACATATCCATACATTAAAACATTGATTGTAACATGATATATATGGCTTCAGCCTACAGTTTAGACCTATTGTCTTGTGTATGACCCTCTGTCCTGCTGACAGTGAATACAGCATTATCTCACTTTAATAAACTTAATTGAAATCCTCAGATTAGGCAAAATTGTAATTAGTTTTGTGTCAATAAAAGACATTAATAAGAATAATAACTTTATTTCCCCATTTCTATAACTTTCCTTTCATCTATGTCTCTCCATTCCCCTATAATCCCAGAAAAAAAAGTACTACCACCACTTGACAACCGGAGTGACTGAGCCACTTACGCCACCCCCCCCCCCTCCCATCCTTCCCCTAGCCATACCCTACAACCTAACCTAACCTACCACCCACCATTCTAGCTTAGCATTTTAAAAGACCGAATCACTTCTGTGGTTGATTGTTCAATAAATCCCTGAATATATGTTTAACTGATCTCTAACCCTGTCCATGGAGGACAGAAGAAAATGTATATATGCTGGTTAGCACTGTAAATGTCCTGGCCACGTCTGTGGTAGAGAAAAAAAAACACCATCATCTTAACCCCCTCCCCCCCCCTCCCTCCTTAACCATGGCCCCCTTGGTCAAGGAATCCGGGAAGGTGTCGAGCATGTGGAAGGAATGATTGGGATACCTGATCAACCAGGCTGTGACTCATACGTCAGGCTGTAGCAGCCGCGTCTAACAGCCTGGTTGATCAGTCCAGCAACCAGGGGGCCTGGTCGACTGACCGGGCACGCGGGGACGCTGAGCCCCGGAGCACCTCAAGGTAAGGTAAGGTAGGCACAGAAGCTTTATCCTTAAGTCATGTACACATCTTATTACAGTCATTTCATTCATTCATTCATTTATTATGCACCCTATACCCGTTCCCGTGGGCGGTGGTGGTGGTGGTAGTCACCTAACGGGCTCAGCTCAGGAACTCTAATCACCCCACCCTCCCTTCATCCATAGTTCGTTTAGCTAACTATGAAGGGCTGAACACACTGTACAGCCCCTCGGGTCAATATAACGTGAACAACAGTTACAAACAAAAACAAAAAACTCCCAGTTTACAGCTAGAGTAACGAGAAGACAATTAGTTTACGTTGGGTAGCCTGCAATTATCTCAAGAGGTTGTAGAAATGTTTACAGCCTCGGCCGAGAGAAAATGGGAACCCGGAGGGGTGGCGAGAAGGAGAGGTAAAGAGGGAGGGAAGAGATTAAGGCGCTGGATGGGTTGTTAACTGAGAAAGGAGGGTAGGGTGGGGGGGGGGGGTAGAGAACAGGAGGAATGGCAAAAGAGAGAGAGGAACGAAAATGGTAGTGAGAAAGATGAGGAATAGGGAACATGAAGGTAACTGCAGAAGGCCTATTGGCCCCATACGAGGCAGCTCCTATTATAACCACCCAATCCCACTCACATACATGTCCAACCCGCGCTTGAAACAATCGAGAGCCCCCCCCCCCCCCTCGGCCTCTACCACGTTACGAAGGAGGGACGACAAGGAAGAAGAATGAGATAGATAAGAAGAAAAATGTGATGATAAAAAGTACGGCAATGAGAGAATTGGAAGGATGATAAGTGAGAACTAGAGAGGATATAACACGAATGATTTGTGAGAACGAAGAAAGAATGGTAATTAACGGGGAGGAAAGGAGAAGAACGGATAGAGGAAAGGTGGGGAACAATAAAACTGGAAGCAAGCAGCAGCATAAGGGAAAATAGCACGCTCGGGTAAAGACATGAAAACAGAGACGAGGAGAGGAGAGAGAGACAGAGGAGAGAGAGAGAGAGAAGAAAGAGAGAGAGAGAGAGAGAGAGAGAGAGAGAGAGAAATAATGAAAAAGAAACAAGATTAACTATAAACAAGAAATAAAAGATGACCACAAAACGTCCCGTAAAGAGGCTGGTAAAAGTGAGAGAGAGAGAGAAAAAAAAATAGGACAGGACTAAGAAGGTGTTGAAGGAGGAGAAGGAGGAGGAGAAGAGAGAAGAGGCGTTTACAGAGGAGGAAGGCGCAATTAACAGCATGAAGAAAGAATCTTGGGAATAAATTGGAGACAGCAACGCAAATAAACGATACGCAAGGGAAGAGGGGGTTGGGGGGAAGAGGGGGGTGGGGTTGAAAAGGGGAGGAGGGAGGGGGGGTGGGGTGTGTTTTTTTTTTGTTAATTGTCGAGTGGTTGGCAAGATGTGTGTGGGAATGAAGCGGTTTATAATAGAGCTCATGGCTTGTTGAGAGCCTTTAAAACACCCCCTCAGTGCATCAAACTCTAGAGAGCTCTGGTGCATTTGGAGAGCTTAATTCGAAGAGTTCCTTCGATGCACTGAGGGAAGCTTAATTTATGGAGCTCCTTGATTCTTGAAAGGAACTTTTTAAAGTCAATATGGATCTCTCTACCCGATACTTCGGAGATAGCTTGCTACCTGCTATCACTGGTAGGTGATAGCAACCAGTGTATAAGCTCGTAGTATAGAAAGTAGAGAGGGGTATAGCTCGTGGGATATAGAAAGTATAGAGGGCAGGAGGTGGTGGAGAGTGACGCAATGCCTCTTGCTTATTTCCACAGCTAAACAAAAGGGAAAACTTAAGAGATTTGCCTACACTCTGTTAGCGACACTAAAGAGGACCAACAGGCAGCTCGTCAATCTATGTAACCTTAGAGTCTGTCCATTCCAGAGAGGCAAGTTCAGTCCCAGTCACGGACGTGATACTAGTGTCTTGCTAGCTGAAGGGCGGCCTACACAAGGTCTTGATCGAGGAACGTGTACACAACGTGTATGTCAATCCACCTGAACAAATCCACAAGGGCCGTGACGAGGATTCGAACCTGCGTCCGAGAGCATCCTAGTCAATCCTCGTGTTTTCCCCGTCACTCACTCGCTCGCTCGCTCACTCACCTCAAATTTGATCCTTCTGTTACCTTCTTACGGGCCATGCCCGTGCCACCTCTTGGGTGACTTAATCTTTATCAATCTTCTATCACCTTATCTATTCCCTAGCATTCTCTTCCCCCTTATGTAGGGGGGAGGGGAACTTGCTTAAAAAATGCCGAGGGGGAACTAGCAAGATTAACAAGGATAGCCTCTGTAAAGTTAGAGAAAGTAGGACATGAGGACATAGGTGAGAGACCGTTTGTGCCCACTGTAATCCTTTTTTTTTTGCGCTACCGCTCACAGGATGAGTATGGGGTGCACAATAAACTAGCCGCCTCCGGCTAGTAACAGTCAAGTGGAAGCTGGAGACGCAAACCAATCGAAGAAATGTAGGGAAGTTCTCGTCGCTTTCTCGGTCCGTAAGTGGAACACACGAGAGGAAGTTGTGGAAGCCACCTCCTCCCACAACACTGATAAAGAATTACAACCCCCCCCCCCCCAGAATAGTTACATTATAACGCAACGGGGTGCAACAAGACTAGTCGGTGAGGCATAAAGTGTTAGATCTCAATAATCACCGATAGGTTAGTACCTCATCACCCCCCCCCCGTCACTCATTCCTCTCCCCTCTCATTAGCGCCACTCACAAAGTGGATCTCACAGATGAGGAAGCGTTCGCAGGCGGGTCGATGTCGACAAATATAGTTTTGTGTTCTTAAAGTGTTTCCTCTTATAACATCTTAAGAACACAAAAAGGTTCTTAAGGTGTCGAGAAACCTTAAGAACCTCGGTACTCTTGTCTTCTCTACCATTCTTGCACAGACTCTTAGGCGGTCGCTCTTGTTCTTCAGTGTTCTGCTTCAGCCTGTCCTCCTACAACCTGTCCTCCTACAACCTGTCCTCCTACAACCTGTCCTACAACCTGTCCTCCTACAACCTGTCCTCCTACAACCTGTCCTCCTACAACCTGTCCTCCTACAACCTGTCCTCCTACAACCTGTCCCCCTACAACCTGTCCTCCTACAACCTGTCCTCCTACAACCTGTCCTCCTACAACCTGTCCCCCTACAACCTGTCCTCCTACAACCTGTCCTCCTACAACCTGTCCTCCTACAACCTGTCCCCCTACAACCTGTCCCCTACAACCTGTCCTCCTACAACCTGTCCCCCTACAACCTGTCCTCCTACAACCTGTCCTCCTACAACCTGTCCTACAACCTGTCCTCCTACAACCTGTCCTCCTACAACCTGTCCTACAACCTGTCCTCCTACAACCTGTCCTCCTACAACCTGTCCCCCTACAACCTGTCCCCCTACAACCTGTCCTCCTACAACCTGTCCCCCTACAACCTGTCCTCCTACAACCTGTCCTCCTACAACCTGTCCTACAACCTGTCCTCCTACAACCTGTCCTCCTACAACCTGTCCTCCTACAACCTGTCCCCCTACAACCTGTCCTCCTACAACCTGTCCTCCTACAACCTGTCCTACAACCTGTCCTCCTACAACCTGTCCCCCTACAACCTGTCCTCCTACAACCTGTCCTCCTACAACCTGTCCCCCTACAACCTGTCCCCCTACAACCTGTCCCCTACAACCTGTCCTCCTACAACCTGTCCTCCTACAACCTGTCCCCCTACAACCTGTCCTCCTACAACCTGTCCTACAACCTGTCCTCCTACAACCTGTCCTCCTACAACCTGTCCTCCTACAACCTGTCCTCCTACAACCTGTCCCCTACAACCTGTCCTCCTACAACCTGTCCTCCTACAACCTGTCCTCCTACAATCTGTCCTCCTACAACCTGTCCCCCTACAACCTGTCCTCCTACAACCTGTCCCCCTACAACCTGTCCCCCTACAATCTGTCCTCCTACAACCTGTCCCCCTACAACCTGTCCTCCTACAACCTGTCCTCCTACAACCTGTCCTCCTACAATCTGTCCTCCTACAACCTGTCCCCCTACAACCTGTCCTCCTCCAACCTGTCCTCCTACAATCTGTCCTCCTACAACCTGTCCCCCTACAACCTGTCCTCCTACAACCTGTCCTCCTACAATCTGTCCTCCTACAACCTGTCCCCTACAACCTGTCCTCCTACAACCTGTCCTCCTACAACCTGTCCCCCTACAACCTGTCCTCCTACAACCTGTCCCCTACAACCTGTCCCCCTACAACCTGTCCCCTACAACCTGTCCTCCTACAAAGAACGTCACCTTTCGCACGTATCCGTTACCCAAGGCCACATGTACTAGAAAAATAGAAGCGGCTGGCGAAAGTGACGTATTGTCCCATTTTCTGTTTTGAGTCCTCTGGTAGGTTAGGAGAAGGACACTATAAATTGGCCGTTTTCTTGACGCTGGGAAATCTTAGCAAGGTCGGGCTGTATGCTTAAGATTGACTCTTTCATGTACAGCAGTGAGGAAAGGAGAAGGAGGTACTTTGACCCAGTGGACACTTGAGTGAATCTTAAACAGCTTCTCTCTCTCTCTCCTGGCTTTAGTTAAGGAGTCAGATCAAGCAGACTATACGAGATGCGTGTTTACCATGCAAGACAACTGGTAACCTCCCAGTCTCCCCATCATCTGGGAGTTTACCAAGGGGGTCGAGGCCCCTGAAAAAAACACAAATTCCATCGACTGAGGTCCAAGGGTGAGAGAGGCCCAAAATGAATCAATTGGTGAGCGAGGATTGGAGGATCGTGACAATAACGGTCCGTGGTGTGTAACGGTCACCTGTGTATACCTGCCCTCATGTGTGTGTGTGTGTGTGTGTGTGTGTGTGTGTGTGTGTGTGTGTGTGTGTGTGTGTGTGTGTGTGTGTGTGTGTGTGTGTGTGTGTGTGTGTGTGTACTCACCTAATTGTGCTTGCGGGGGTTGAGCTTTGGCTCTTTGGTCCCGCCTCTCAACTGTCAATCAACTGGTGTACAGTTTCCTGAGCCTACTGGGCTCTATCATATCTACATTTGAAACTGTGTATGGAGTCAGCCTCCACCACATCACTGCCTAGTGCATTCCATTTACTAACTACTCTGACACTGAAAAAGTTCTTTCTAATGTCTCTGTGGCTCATTTGGGTACTCAGCTTCCACCTGTGTCCCCTTGTTCGCGCCCCTCCAGTGTTGAATAGTTCATCCTTGTTTACCCGGTCAATTCCCCTGAGGATTTTGTAGGTTGTGATCATGTCCCCCCTTACTCTTCTGTCTTCCAGTGTCGTAAGTTGCATTTCCCGCAGCCTTTCCTCATAACTCATGCCTCTTAGTTCTGGGACTAGTCTAGTAGCATACCTTTGGACTTTTTCCAGCTTCGTCTTGTGCTTGACAAGGTACGGGCTCCATGCTGGGGCCGCGTACTCCAGGATTGGTCTTACATATGTGGTGTACAAGATTCTGAATGATTCCTTACACAGGTTCCTGAACGCCGTTCTGATGTTAGCCAGCCTCGCATATGCCGCAGACGTTATTCTCTTTATGTGGGCTTCAGGAGACAGGTTTGGTGTGATGTCAACTCCTAGATCTTTCTCTCTGTCTGTTTCATTAAGTACTTCATCCCCTATTCTGTATACTGTGTCTGGCCTCCTGTATCCACTGCCTGGTTTCATTACTTTGCATTTACTTGGGTTGAACTTCAACAGCCATTTGTTGGACCATTCACTCAGTCTATCTAGGTCATCTTGTAGCCTCCTACTATCATCCTCTGTTTCAATCCTCCTCATAATTTTTGCATCGTCGGCATGTGTGTGTGTGTGTGTGTGTGTGTGTGTGTGTGTGTGTGTGTGTGTGTGTGTGTGTGTGTATTCGCCTAGTTTCAGTCATTCTGAATCACCACACGAGAGTGTAGCACACTTATGCAGGGCGCCGTAGTGGCGAGGTGAACCACTGGTGTTTCCTGTGACCTCTGTTGTGACCTGGGGGTGTCTCACTCCTCCTTCCCCCCACCCCAACCCTCTCTCTCCCCCTACGGTACTTCAGGTCTTGTTCCTTCAATATTATTTCTTAAACTGGCGTAATGTTCCTTCTTGGTTCCCTCTTAAGTTTAATTTCGGCCCCGGAGGGTGTGTTTGTTGGGCGGCGCCACTCATCCTGTGAGTGGACACACCGCCATAGTGACAGTATTGGGCAGCGCCACTCATCTTGTGAGTGGACACACCACCATAGTGACAGTATTGGGCAGCGCTACTCATCCTGTGAGTGGACACACCGTCATAGTGACAGTATTGGGCAGCGCCACTCATCCTGTGAGTGGACACACCGCCATAGTGACAGTATTGGGCAGCGCTACTCGTCCTGTGAGTGGACACACCGTCATAGTGACAGTATTGGGCAGCGCCACTCATCCTGTGAGTGGACACACCACCATAGTGACAGTATTGGGCAGCGCCACTCATCCTGTGAGTGGACACACCGCCATAGTGACAGTATTGGGCAGCGCCACTCATCCTATGAGTGGACACACCGCCATAATAACAGCACAGGTTACTTTCGGCAATCCTCCTCTTAATTAAGTTCTTGTATCTAATTCCTAAACAAAAGTGCTATGATAGATGAGTTTTCTTGATACGCGAGCGTTTAAAAAAACAAAAACAGGATGCAATAGGACAGGGGGTCAAAAATGTGTGTGTAACAACAATGGCGGCGTCTGTCAACGAGTCAGCTGTCAAAGGTAAACAAACAGAGGAGAGCGAGCCAGCACCGGCAGGTGGCGGGGGGGACACGGACGATAGTCTGAGGGTTATTGTACGGGAATGTCGACTGTACTGCAGGCTCTCACGGCCAGGCGCGTTACAATTATACATGAGGTTTTCACTTCTAATATTGTGTGTTGATCTTGTTTTATTACTCTCCGGTTATTGGATGGGGGGAATTGTGGTGTTGTTGAGGTCCTCTACACCTGTTGGGGTCCTCTACACCTGCTGGGGTCCTCTACACCTGCTGAGGTCCTCTACACCTGCTGAGGTCATCTACACCTGCCGTCCTCTACACCCAATAGCCTAACAAAGCCTAATTTTCTTAAATAAAGAGGGCTATTTTACGCTTGTATATTTATAATATTCAGTTTAATAAATACACGACCAATTTTATTTAATCTAAAACTTCACGTGACCTATGTCAATGACTCTCGAGTTTAGCGCAGGTAAAACTACACCTGAGTAAATTTGTAATGTAGACAATTTGTAAATTTTATTAAGATTTTCAATTTGGGTTCGAAATTGAAGAAAAAAATAATACTCGTGGTCTTTAGGGGATGAAAAGAACCCTGTATATAGCTTACTTTTTTCTTACGAATATTGATAGGTATTGTCTCCATTTTAGATCGTTGTTCTTTGTTTATTATGCCAAGTTCTCAAGATTTAGATTTTGTTCATGCTGAACCACCCGTAGTACTGCATGTGGTTCAGTTTGTCCACTGAACAAACTGTTCTTGTTCAAACTTTCATCTTCCCCAGGAGTTAGGTGGTCCTGGGGGAGGTTCACCCAGGGGGGGAAGGAGACTAAAGAGGTCCTGGGGAAGATGACGTCTTTGAGACACGTTCTTCATCCAGTGTGCGAGAGACGGACGGACGGCCCCCCGGGTGAGTCAGGGGATATGCCTAGCCAGGGAGAGGTGGCGGCGCACGCCTAGCCAAACCGCGGCTAGGCTAGCGTCCCCTAGGAAGGGTGTGGTTGGGTGAGGTGGCACCCACCACCTCACCCTGGAGGGTGCTGGCTTACTCCCTGCACACTAAAACAATCGAAGAGTTCAGTCGGGCTCGTTCTCGACTCGCATCGAGGGGGAATTCCGGGTTGGAATCCTGGGGCAGGTGTGTATAATTGTTGGGAGCATTTCCCCCCTCACCTCTTGCCTGTTCACCTATCAGTAAATAGGTACCCAGGAGTTAATGGGCTTGTTGTAGGGGCTGCATCCTGGGGAACGTCAGTAGTTCGCCCCCAGACCTAACAACCTCTCCCTGACGAGTTCAGAGTTGTTTTGGTCCTTGTAGACTAAACCGTGGAAGTGGTTTAGTCCACACACACACTTCTCCAGCTGGGCCAGGTGGTGTATGATTAATCATTCCACAGCTGGCAGAAAGCTGCCTCGCTCGTTTAACTCCCTAATTCCAACGAGCCATGTGGAAGCCAGGCGTCACCTACCTCTTCATCTAATCAATCTAAAACGGGGTTTTAGTCCCGAGGTCGAGGACCGGGCCGCGGGGACGCTAAGCCCCGAAATCATCTCAAAGGATAAGATGTCCTCAAGGTAAGGTAACCCTTCAACAACACCACCACTACTACTACTACTACTACTACTACGGGGAAGTAATTTGCACCAATGATAGTATGATGATAGATGGAGTAACTGGTGTGAATATCACTCTCTCTGGTGTGCGTGATTTTGTGGCGGCTCCCGGTACATTACTGCCCTTCAGGCTGCTCAAAGGCAATCAAAGATGTTAATGACCCCCCCCCCCCACACATTTTCAAGAGCACATTTGGCTAATTAGGCAATATAATCTTTATAATCTTTGCCTAACTTCAGACACAATCACGAGGTCACAGTTATACCTTACGGAGTCGAGTGCAATCAAGAAGTCACTTACAATTTACGTGATCGATTGACTGATGAAGATTAAGCCACCCCAAAAATGTGGCACGAGCATGAACAACCCATACCCGTTGCTATACCCCTCCACCCTCATATACCCACTCTCTACCCTTCTTCTGTCGGAAGAAGTGGAGACCCAGTTATCTATATGACCTCCCCCCCCCCCCCGAAGATAGTGGGAGCCAGCCCCAACTACACACACACTTGCAGGGGTGCCAGGGGTGGGGGGGGACTAGTGTGGGAGAACTACCAGTGTACTCTGGCTTAAGACCTTGTGCTTTGCTTCGAGTCAAAGCGTCGATTCATCATCTAGGGTGGAAGCGGAAGAGAGAGTAATCTGGAAAAGGGAGGCGATCTCTCCCATGCTGCAGGAAGTGCCGTCGTTTTTCAAAAGAACGGTTGTCGAGATTTCTAAATGTTGTACACTAATTGGGGCCAACAAAGTGCTCACAAAGAGTGAAATCAACCTACCAGATTTGTTGGGATTTGTTGGAGTGATGAGGAAGGTTTGTGCGGCTGACACCGGCGCTGAAGGCGGCTGTCCTGGAGGGAAGGAGATCAGAAATACAAAGTCAGTTATTATTATTATTATTAACATCTTTATTGACAAAATTAATTACAATTTTGCCTAATCTGAGGATTTTGATTAGGCAAAATCAGACTGAGGAGTCTGATTAAAGTGAGGATAATGCTGGTATTCACTGTCACGCAGGACAGAGGGTCATACACAAGACAATAGGTCTAAACTGTAGGCTCAAGCACACATATATATCATGGTTACAATCAATGTTTTAATGTAACAAAGTCAGTGAATCAGAGGAAAGGAGGTTCATCATTAAAACATCTTTGTGATTACTTACGAAACCTGTACATCTTTCTTCTTCAATCATGGCGACTTAAGTCTGTTTTTTTTTTTACTAAGCAGTTTACGCGCTTTGAAACTTCGTAACTCAATATTATTATTTTTTTTGTATTGACAATTCCCTCAATGCCTTGGAGGTAGTAAGGGGAATCTATCAATAAGTGCCAACCCATTACGACTATACATAGCACTTTGACGGGGGGCAGGATAAGCAAGGTCCCGAACGACTCCTTACACAGGTTTCTAAAGGCAGTTTTATGTTGGCCAGTCTAGCATATGCCGCTGATGATATCTTTATGACGTGAGCCTCTGGGGACAGGTTCGGTGTGATATCAACCCCCAGATCTTTCTCTTTGTTTGATTCCTGCAGGATTTCACCTCCCAGATGGTACCTTGGGTTCAGCCTCCTGCTCCCTTCGCCTAATTTCATTACACTTTTCTGAGTTGAACTTTAGTAGCCATTTTCTAGACCATTCCTCTAGTTTGTCCAGGTCGTCCTGTAGTCTCTATCTTCATCTGTCTTGATTCTTCTCACAATTCTTGCATAATCAGCAAATCATGAGAAAAACGAGTCTATACCCTCTGGAAGATTGTTTGCATATATCGGAAACAGTGGTGGGAGCAAGGACAGAGCCCTGTGGGACTCCGTTGGTGACATATCGACACTCTGATGTCTTCCCCCCTCACAGTTACTCGCTGTTTCCTGTTACTTAGGTATTCCCTTATCCACTGGAGCACCTTCCCTTTTACTCCTGCCTGTTGCTCCAACTTTTGTGTGTGTGTGTGTGGTGTGTGTGTGTGTGTGTGTGTGTGTGTGTGTGTGTGTGTGTGTGTGTGTGTGTGTGTATTCACCTAGTTTTATTCACCTAGTTGTGTTTGCGAGGTTGAGCTTTGCTCTTTCGGCCCGCCTCTCAACTGTCAATCAACCTGTTTACTAACTACTTTTTTTCCACAACACACACACACCCCAGGAAGCAGCCCGTGACAGCTGACTAACTCCCAGGTACCTATTTACTGCTAGGTAACAGGGGCATTCAGGGTGAAAGAAACTTTTCCCATTTGTTTCTGCCTCGTGCGGGAATCGAACCCGCGCCACAGAATTACGAGTCCTGCGCGCTATCCACCAGGCTGCGAGGCCCCTCCCCCTTGTGTGTGTGTGTGTGTGTGTGTGTGTGTGTGTGTGTGTGTGTGTGTGTGTGTGTGTGTACGTACATGACAATCCGTCCGTGGCGAGACCATTATAGGAGATAAGATAATTGTGTGAGACATTGCTGGCCGATAGCGCTGCCAAGTGGAACACATGCAGGCCATTTATAAGGCAGCACCTCGCGCCCTGCAATATTTCACCCGCGACTATTTATCAGAGACCAAGAATGGCAACATAACAGGTGAAATGCACACGTGACTATTTTAGTGGTTACCGTCCAGGAAGTTATTAAAGAAATAAAAGCATATAGCACAGAGAAAGTATTTGACAGTGTGTTGAAAAAATGTAGAGAGCAATTTCATTACGACTCTTTGTTCTTGGATGTTGACTAAGCTCTTAAGAGTCGAGTAGAGTGCCGGAGTTTGAACGTGTCAAAAGAGGGACACATTTAATGATGTTAAAAAGGGGAACTAGATCACTTGTGTCGAACTATGTTCTAATTTGTTATACGTTAATAGCTGGAAACGTTTTAATCCATACTCGCAAAAGCCATCTCGCTTACACCTTGAAAAGCAGAGTAATGAACGATTTTTTTTTTTAATTTTGCCCCGAGGAGCAAATCATCCTGTGAGTGGACACACCGCCATAGTGACAGTATTGGGCAGCGCTACTCATCCTGTGAGTGGACACACCGCCATAGTGACAGTATTGGGCAGCGCCACTCATCCTGTGAGTGGACACACCGCCATGGTGACAGTATTGAGCAGCGTCACTCATCCTGTGAGTGGACACACCGCCATAGTGACAGTATTGGGCAGCGCCACTCATCCTGTGAGTGGACACACCGCCATAGTGACAGTATTGAGCAGCGCCACTCATCCTGTGAGTGGACACACCGCCATAGTGACAGTATTGGGCAGCGCCACTCATCCTGTGAGTGGACACACCGCCATAGTGACAGTATTGGGCAGCGTCACTCATCCTGTGAGTGGACACACCGCCATAGTGACAGTATTGGGCAGCGCCACTCATCCTGTGAGTGGACACACCGCCATAGTAACAGTATTGGGCAGCGCCACTCATCCTGTGAGTGGACACACCGCCATAGTGACAGTATTGGGCAGCACCACTCATCCTGTGAGTGGGCACACCGCCATAGTGACAGTATTGGGCAGCACCACTCATCCTGTGAGTGGACACACCGCCATAGTAACAGTATTGGGCAGCGCCACTCATCCTGTGAGTGGACACACGCCATAGCAGCATGTACAACACTCCCCAATAGGAAGAAACCCGCTGGGTTGTTCATCCTGTCACTTGTGCCCAGACACAACTGGGACTTGCTTAACTGTCTCACGTTTCACTGTTGATGAACAGAGTAATGAACACTGTTCTACCGAGGGCCCGTGTTTAACAAGTTTACTCTAATCCTCTTCTAATATATTTCAAACAGTTGCCAGCAGAATGGATTGCGAATTTCTATATGTTGCCTTCACCAAAGCCTTAGTACTGGGACTCGTGGGGAAAATATTTAAAAGTTAAGAGTAAATGGTATTGGGGAACTTAAGTTATCATAGGTTCGAGGGTTTGATTTATATACAAGAAAGCATTAAGTTAATATAAATGGAGTTAAGTCGGATTCGAACGTCAGGAAATTGTATTTAGAAGGCCATAGGCCCAACACGGCTGGACCTAAGGAGCTAGACCTTGCTTTACGGCAGACAATGATAGGGAGGTGCCACTAGGTAAGTACTCGTGGGTCACATTAGGGGAAGCAAGCAAGTCTTTCTTGCAATCTATTTCATGCAGAGATGCGAATGGAAGGAGAAGACGAGACGAGGAGGAGAGAAAATAAGGAGAAAGAAGAGAAGAGTGTGAGGAGGGGAAGAGGAGGAAAAGGTGGCAGCCGCGGTCTTGTGTTGTTTTGTAACTGCTTAGGAAAAATGTGAGGTGATAGCTCTCGCCTCCTCCCCTAACCCCTAACCCCTCCAGACACCCCTCACTCACCCCTCCCCACCCCGGCGGGCCGCCCGCCACCACCGAGGGAAATTCTCCTGGCTTTCGTCTCCGCGTTTCTTTTCCCATTCCTGCGGTCTTCTGTCTACTTCTTCCTCTGAGAAACGGCCGTCTGTCTACCACAAACATTGCTACATCAAGACCTAAGATGGTGTCCGGTCTCTTAAGACTCGATGGCTTAGCGTTTATAAGATGAGATTTAGAGCTTCTCGGTAAATCGGCGTTGAAACTAGTGAACGAAATGGGGGGTTGAAGTTAAGGTTAATAAATCCCCGCAGCTGACCTTTGGCATTCTCCCGCCATTGGTCACTTCAAGTGGCGCGGACGTTTTTGAACTTGGCGCGCGGTGACGTCACCAAAATGGCGTCTAGCCTACAGGAAATTCAAGATGAAAGTATGAATAATAGAAGTATTGACCGGCGAGTTAGTCGGCCCTTCCTGGCCGGCCCGAGGGACTTGATGGTCGAGGATTGTAACATTTAGAAGCGTCACTCACCAGTTCTTAAATTAACACTCGTGGAGACTGGCACATGTACAGCATTTGAAAAGCAAAAAAAGAGTGAATAACTGGAATGGTTTTCGTGAGTGCATCTACTCCAAGCCCGTCCCGGGGCCGGGCTTGTGATAACTTGGTCTAGTAGGCTGTTGCTTGCAGCGACCCGCAAGCCCGCATATCCACTACAACCTGGTTGGTCCGGCTATTCTTGCAGTTAAGACTATTGTGTCAACGTGTTGAAGGGATACAAGTGGATCAGTCTCTCCCAGAGTACAATAATATCCTCGCAGGGAATATAATGATGGGGTCCTGTAGCATAGTAGTCTATGTCCTCGGCTTGCAACGATGGTCCCAGTTTCGATCCCTGCAGGAGGAGGACAGAGAATGTTGGGCACGTTTCCTTTCACCTCATGACTCTGTTCAACTGGCAGTAAATAGGTACCCTTGGAGTTTGACAACTGATGTAGAGGGAGGGGGAGGGGGTGGGGGTTCCATTCTAAGCAGGTTATTAGTTGGCCTTAGGAGCCCCCTCTGATAAGCCTAACAGGGATCTGGATAAGCCTATTCGCGTGTCTGTGGCAACCTAAAAAGATAATAAAACAATAATGCAGGCTGATAGATCTTGCAACATTGATGAGAAAGAAATGCAAGCACACACACACACACACACACACCACACACACACACCACACACACACCCACACAACGTATGTGTGTGTGTGTGTGTATCAATGAGAACATCCACTGGAGCTCTTTGAGGGGACTCGAACCCACGACCACCTGAAACCCAACCGGCGACCTCTACCTACCACTGAACCACCCTAACCTGTTTAAGAAATTTTCAACCTGGCATTTTTACCAATTCGACGGAAAGTCTGGAGACTTATCCTTAGGCTTAGGTGAAGTATCCAAGTTCTACATCTTCAGTTTCAAGATTCAGCCGAGTTATCAAGGGAAAGCGCCAAGCCATTACGACTCTATAGCACTGGGAAGGAGTCAGGATAAGGATTTGGGATGGGACGGGGGGAAAGGAATGGTGCCCAACCACTTGTGGACGGTCGGGGATTGAACGCCGACCTGCACGAAGCAAGACCGTCGCTCTACCGTCTAGCCCAAGTAGTGGGTAGATTTAGTCGAATCACAGCTCGTGTAACTTACAGCAGTCAGGGTGGCGCAGCTGAGGTGAGGCTGCGGCTGGCAATAGTTGGTCACCGGTTCGAGTCCCCCCTAAGAGTTCCAGTGGAAGACCTCACTGACGAGATGATGGTATATTAATGCTAAATTACCGTATGGATCTTGACAACTTGTCTTGGTGATG
>WNGS01004946.1:28348055-28358612 GCA_020271785.1 Procambarus virginalis
TTAATGACCTGTAACATTGACAACCACTACTGCTGTCATTGTAACATTGGCTATGACTACCCAATGTAAAACTTGGTGAAATAGTCACCACTGTGACCTTCTATCATGAATACTAACTAATAAATGTACACACTTCTTATCCTGAGTAACACTTCCTATCAGTTGCACTTGGTAACACTATTATTGAACAGTTGTAATATGAGCTGACATATGATGGTTACACCGGATCAAAGGTACACTGTCAACAAGGAAATGCTACACAGGATTAAATACGCTGCCACCATCCTGCCTTTGACCACTGAGACTAATCAAGCAACGAGGCAAGAAACATTGCTTGGCTTGGAGAGTACTTTCTATAACTGTCATTAAATATGAGACGGTTGTCAGCCACGATATCAAAAGATTCTAAGAGGATTCAACAATTGACACAGACGGGAAATTTAACATGAGTTTATTGAGATACCAAATTATACTAACACCACGATAATTCCTACTCTAACACTGGCAACAAGTTAAGAAATTTAGACATGGAACAAAAATTACAGAGATCACACACATTACCTTAAACAAGACCTCTGTCTCCGTCCGGTGGACACACTGTCTCTCCGGCCTGTGGATGTGTCACAGAACCGGCCTCGATCCGGGAGCACCGTACTCTCTGTCTCTCCCCTGGCTCTACAGGCCCCTATATACACCATTACAAAAGGGGGGGGGAAGATTTTTTTGTGAAACCTACACCAAGAAATAAGAGGCGGCCACACGTGTACACCACACGTGTACAAACACTCAAGAATTTATCATTAAACTTGTTTGACATAAACCATAAACTGTTTCAAGAGAGGACTTATTAATTACGTGTATGGCTGACCCTTTGACCTGGTAAAAGGGGGAAATCCAAGCATGTTTACACATGAGGATCTGGAGTCTACTCCCTTACCCTCTTGACAAGAGTATCATGAAATATTACATACTTGAAACTTTGCTGAATAAGACTAACCCAGGAATTTTTAATCAACATACAAGAAAACTGGAGGGCATCTGGGCTGACCTCTTGGAGCAGACTTCCCTGGTTGAGCTCTCGAGGGGGGTGGGGGGGGGTCATGGGTGTTACAGACCGCTGATGTAGATACAGTCCAAGACAATCACTTTAAGGCTGGCTAAAGAGGGTACCAACATCTCGAAGAAGCATGTTACCTTAGAGTTGGCTGTTTAATAAACAAAATAATTCCAATCGTGTACGAATGAAACACCACGAACGCGTGACGATTCTACGAGTAAGTATTGGGGGAGCTGTACGGTGGTAACGAACAGGCGCGACCCTATATAACCACCTCAGACCAGCACTATACTTTACGGGCTCACCATAGCCCGTGCTACATGAACACTTCGTTCCGAGTAGCTAAATCTAAAACAACAACAACAAGCACTATACCGACTGGACCATTTGGACCATCATCAAGATCAAGTCGGCATTGCGTGCGCCTGAGGTGATCCGGAGACGCAGGTTCGAGTCTATCTAAGAGCTTCAACGCTATTGTGGGTTTTTATTGTGTGTGGATGGAGTTCCATTCACCTGGGCTGTATACGGGTCTCGAACCCCGGACCTCACGTGTGTGCGGGGTGACAATTTATATGAATGGAATAGTCCTCCCCCACCCCTCCCCCCGATTCAAAACAAAGTATATATCCCGGGCGGAGATTCAGGCTCCGGGTACATAATTCAGCATCCGGGTCCGGGGTCCGAACCCTGGCACCTGCTGTTTATGTAAACTGCCACTGTCGAGTGCCTGACTTGCTGAGGTGGCTTCGTCCAGCGATATTTATTTATACAAATGATTCAATATGAAGCAGAAGCAGGAGGAAGGAGGGACAGGGGAGGAAGACTGATTGTAAGAGAGAGAGAGAGAGAGAGAGAGAGAGAGAGAGAGAGAGAGAGAGAGAGAGAGGAGAGAGAGAGAGAGAGACAGACAGACATAAGGCAGACAGATAAATAGGAATAATGCCGTGGAAGCAATTGAATGCTGCGTAGGTTACTCTCTGAAAACACCATTGGGTCAGGCCAGGATTTAGTGGGTGCCCGCGCGCAGACAGCCCATTTCTTCTTTTGGCGAAAGGTTGGGGGGGGGGGGAGGTGGAAGGGGCCTAGTTAGGAGGGGGGGAGGTGGAAGGGCCTTGTTAAGGGGTCCAACAGGCTTTCTGTGTCCCCTAACAATAGGGGGTCCAAACTATATTGGCTGGCAGGGGAGTATTGAGGTACATAGGCCGATGTAGACTACACTATGTTGTTGCCACCCCCTCCCCCCCCCCATCCCCCGCTTGACTGACAGTCCACTGAGTCGCTCCCAGCATGATTGACAGGTCCGCCAGAAGACAGTGTGCGAGGCTTGCCATCGAAATCTCCCCCCCCCCCTCCATTGCAAACAGTATGACAGTCTGTGCAATGTACCCCTTGGATCACCCCCCCCCCCCTCGGTCATGTAACAACCTGGATGCTGGTCATCAGTATAACTAATACCAATATATATATATATATATATATATATATATATATAATATATTATAATAATATATATTATTTTATACATATATATATATATATATATATATATATATATATATATATATATATATATATATATATTTTACAATGGTTTGGGGTGAGGTGAGAACAAACACAGAACACGAAACAATGGGTATAAGCTAAAGGGAAGAATAGATCTGTAACTGCAGAAGGCCTATTGGCCCATATTTCTTGATGTTTCTATATTGGAGCGGAGTCTTGAAGTGGGTAGAATATAGTTGTGCGTTTAATTGGCTGTTGATTGCTGGTGTTGACTTCTTGATGTGTATATATATATATATATATATATATATATATATATTATATATATATATATATATATATATATATATAGATATGTTGTACCTAGTATAGCCAGAATGCAGTACTCGACAACTATGCAAGGCTCAATGTGCCTAATAAGCCAAGTTTTCCGGAATATATATATTTTTCGAATTTTTCTCTTGTAAATGATAAAGCAATTTATGTGCCTCTGTAACCCTTCCACTACCGCCCACGGGAAGGGTATAGGGTGCTAATAAATGAACTAAACTAAACTAAACTTCACTATGTATGAGTTAAGTTCTTTAATTTGAGTTAAAACTAACGTAGATATATGACCAAACCTAACCAACCCTACCTAACCTAACCTAACCTTTCTTAACCTAACCTAAACTAACATAACTAGGTCAATAATTTATGTTCTTAACATAATATAATAATAATATTTCAAAGACACCAATTGGAAACAAATTTTGAAAATAAAGAAAATCACTCGGCCTATTAGGCAAATCAGACCTTGCATAGTAAGCCGAGAAGTGCGTTTTGGCTAGAAATATATGTATATATATATATATATATATATATATAGATATATATATATATATATATATAGATATGTACATATATATATATATATATAATATATATATATATATGTACATATATATATATATATATATATATATATATATATTATATATATATATATTATAAGAGGAAAAATAGGTTGGGAGACGGTACACTAGAGAACCGACGGGTACACAGTGGGTCCAAGAGCTAACAGTTCGATCCTGCTGGCCCAAAGAGCAAACATACACACATACATACATACACAAACATACTAACAGACCCACAAACCAGAGGGCATCACACATACAAATAATATATACACTGGACAATATCAGATCTATCCTCCCCCATCCGGACACCCTACCTACCCTTCCCCCCATCCTGGTTTTGGGACGATGACCCTTGAAGGGTAGGCGGGTGTAGTCGGGCATCAGGAGAAGACAAGTGTGAACGGGAGAGGAATTCTATCCAGCAACTGAGGATTCGCCGATGGTTTCATTCTCTCAGTATACGAGAAGCCTCGTTACATTTGGCCTATGGTAAAACACACGCGCCTGCACATCCCTGGAACACAAACTGTAACTATTTTCCGCTTGTTACAACTTGTAATAAAGTTGTTACATCTTGGCTTAACGTGTTTTGACGCATTAGAACGTTGTTACAACTTGCTATATTGGTGGTTATAACTGGTTAGGAGGTGTTAAAAACTGTTCCAACGTTGTACCAACGTCGTAGTTTCGGTGTGTGTTTGGCCGGTGGTCACACCGCAGCTCTTAACTACCCACAGAGCCCAGTGACCTTGTTCTCCAGGGTAACCACTGCAGCTGTAGAGTGGCCACTTGAAAACATTCAATTCCCTCAACTAATTCGTCAAGGTAAAAGACTCGTACTAGGCTGCTTAACTGAAGTCCATTGTTACAGAAATCATTGGAAGAAAGCAGTTTTGAGTAAGGTCAGCTCTCAACCTAAAAACCTGTCCTCTTAAAATGAACGTCGCTTTTGGCCGTTTGCCCGTATGGCCGAATTTGGACGTAATTTGAAAATGAAAAATAATGAAAATAATTTGGGACTTTTTTTTTCACCAACAGTAAGTTAAGGGTCCTCTGATAGGTTTAGGTGGGCAGGAAATTCTCATAAAGTTTCAAAACGTTATGAAAAACGTTAATTTAAAGTGTCCTCTCATAACCTCTGCGCGTACGCCAGACGACTCAAATAGAAAACGGAACAGAACGTCACTTTTGTGAGTCGATTTCATTTCAAATTACGTCCAAATTTGGCCATATCGCGCATACGAGCCAAAAGTGACGTTATTTTTAAGAGGACGAGTTGCTCCCTTCCGCTCACAGCGCGGGTTTGGGTGCTTCATAAATGAACTAAACTAAAAAGGCAGGTAGACAGGCAGCGTCTGATTGGCTAACTGATACAATCGCTAAGTCAAACGTTACTTACAAATGCCAGTCGAGAAATGTTGCGACTTTGAGAGATCAGAGGTCAAATGATTGTCTAAGAAAGCCACTGTAATAACCTCGATGACCACCTTACTGGTCAATATAGCCGCAACGGCTGTGTAGAAGAGTAGAGGCGATTGTGCGAAACGAAGTCACACTTTTGATGATTTATGAACGATAATGATTCCCGTTGATGAGGAGAGGACGCCTGTACAAAGAGAACCACGAACCTTGAAAACACAAAGAGAACCGTAGAGAGAGAACCGTGACGCATTGCCACACCTTCAGAGAAGCAATTGTTGACCTTTAAGCAGCCGGTCGGCCGAGCGGACAGCACGCTGGACTTGTGATCCTGTGGTCCTGGGTTCGATCCCAGGCGCCGGCGAGAAACAATGGGCAGAGTTTCTTTCACCCTATGCCCCTGTTACCTATCAGTAAAATAGGTACCTGGGTGTTAGTCAGCTGTCACCGGCTGCTTCCTGGGGGTGGAGGCCTGGTCGAGGACCGGGCCGCGGGGACACTAAAAAACCCCGAAATCATCTCAAGATAACCTCAAGATAAGATAGCCTTCAAGACAGCTTCCCTAAGCTGTCTGGGGAAGAGGTCAAAAGCACATTTCCAGGGGGGAGATAACAGCCATTTGGTGGCATAAGCAATTAGAAAATAACACTAAACAATCCAGATACAACAATTGTTACACATGAACTAACCCACAAGGGCCGTGACGAGGGTTCGAACCTACACGTCCGAGAGAATCCCAGACGCTGCTTCTTTTAACCATGTCGTAGCTCAGTCGATTAAGGCAGCGTCTGGGATCCTCTCGGGCGTAGGTTCGAATCCTCGTTACGGCCCTTGTAGATTTGTTCATTTGATGCATCAGGCTATTGTGATTTGTGTGTGTAATTGTTACACGGAGATGGGTGTTGAAGTAGCTCTCCAACCCGTCCTCGCAAATTCGTATAGTCAATATTGACTTATTAAATACGTGCATAGGTGACATACTAAACATAATAGTTTACCTTGAAAAGCTTCATAGTAAACACCGACCTTACCTAACCTTGTTAGTATGTTAAGATAAGCATCTTATAGCTTCGTAATTACAATTGTTACTTAACCTATACCTATAATAGGTTAAGTAACAATTATAATTACGAAGCTATAAGATGCTTATCTTAACATACTAACAAGGTTAGGTAAGGTCGGTGTTTTCTATGAAGCTTTTCAAGGTAAACTATTATGTTTAGTATGTCACCTATGCACGTATTTAATAAGTCAATATTGACTATACGAATTTGCGAGGACGGGTTGAGCTCTCGTAAGTATGGAAAGTATTTTGCTCTTCCTTGTATACTTAATGACTTCCTGTTTATTTGTTCCTGTCTAAAATCCGGATTGTTATTATTATTGTTGTCATTGTTATACATCATAGAAAGTTGACTTTCTTTGTTAGAGACATTTAATATTGGTGTTTATGACAACTTGTGGTGAAATATTGAGGCAATGTGACAAGGTATCGAACCCGCAACCAAGATATCCCTCCCAAGATACTCGCTCTACCGTCTAAGCCATGCTTGACGTCCAACCGTGTGTCAACCAAAACGCCTACAAGACTCAGTCGTGAATTCGATCCCGTCACATTCCTTCAATATGCCCTCAGAAATATCGTATGTTGTGCTTGAGTATTTATCTAGGTCAGGAATCACCAGGTATTTACACAACCCCCTTTACGAAGCCTGTAGATCCTTCCTCGACTGTGTTTGGTCTAAACGGGTGTTTTAAGCTGCGAAGTACTACGAGGAGGTTGTTTACAAGAAGAATAACCTCGGGGGTTGCATTATTTCGAAGCTCGTAAAGTGTTTATTATATGTAAACAAAGCCGCCCATGATCTGAGGAAAGAGTAATGTGTTCACGCAACGTGTTGATGGTACATGGATTGATGAACCCTGGGCTCCGGTGTCATTACCGCGCCGGACACACGCAGGGTAAGCTGGGGTGGGGAGGCGCCGTCCACCACATGGGACTGGGAGGGTGGGGGGCCGTCCACCCCAGTGGGGGGTGGGGGGGGGGGGGGGAAGATGATGATGGCGTTGATGCCGAGGTCGGCGGCGCAGAAGATCAAGATCTTCAATTACAAAATTTACCAGGTCAATAGAGTTGACCAGGCCAACAGAGTGAGCGGCAATTGACCGTAAAAAGAAATATTCCTCACGAAAACTCAATAACTTTTAGGAAAACTTCCTGGCAATTGACTCCAAACTACGAAAGGTAAATCTCCATAGGAACATGCTACCTACCACCCAAGACGTCCTTACCTTCCCCCTTGCCGACGTCATGAAACTCACCAGAAGGAACAAACCTGCCTACTTCTGGAGACTGAACGCCAAGCACAGAACACCGGGACATGGTAAGGAACAAACACCAGCAGGGTGAAGCCAGGTCCAACAAAGTATGATAAGGAACGGAAAATCCTAACCACCTGGTGGCCCAGAGCTTCCTCAACTTAGCGTCACGACAAGGCACACTAGTGGTGAAACCAGACATAATATGTCAAACAACCCCCACTTCCTAAACACCCGCTAGTAAGGGGCCCTGGTAGGACTTCCAATAGACTGAAAACTGACTGGGAAGCGTTCAAAAGTCAGTGCACAGGAATCAGAGATCCACAGATCTCTAATGGAAACGGAACCTCATGCAGTAAACGCTGAGCGTAATACAGAGATTAGCAACCTAGACAAAGATGATGAAGTGATCACATCTCTCCGTAGCTCACCATATAGGACACGCTCCCACATGCCCCCCAGAGCCAACTACCAGAGGGGCACGCTCAGAGACACTTGCAAACCCAGATATCACATACGCTCTACAAACTTGCATTAACACCACACCGGAGTCGGACGGATGGGAATGCAAATACTACAAAGGGACATACTACAGGCCAGGTTTCTCTCTACACTTGGATATACCATGTAAGAGGTGATGGAGAGAAGCATCGCTGAGGAAAAGGCTCGTAGAAGGCACTTGGTGGGGAAATAAATATTCTGTAACGTCACCCACCACACATAGGGTCAGGGATTGTAACATTACGTACCTCACACGGTTTAGCTAGAATTCTATACCAGGCAACAAAAATTAGGCAAGAAAAGACAAGGGTGGCGCCGACTGGCATTTCTCCAGACCTGCCACAATACCTTTGACACAGTACCCCCATAAAAGGCTGTTAAGAAAAGTGGAGGCAACAGGCAAGAGTAAAATGGGAAGGTTCATGCTCCAGTGCGATAAGGGAATACTTGAGCAATCAGGAAACAGCGCAGTCTAAACGGTGAGAGGGGGGACATCAGAGTGGCGAGACCGTCACCAGCGGAGTCCCACAGGGCCAGTACTCTGGACCCATCCTGTTATATATAGTGCGAACGATGCTGACTCCGGAGGGTATAGCACTCCTTCCTACTCATGTATTGTTGCTGATGATGCACAAAATTATGAGAAGAATCAGAAATAGACGGAGTCACTAGAAGACTACAGGATTGACCATGCGACAAACTGGAGGAATGGCTAGAAATCGATGGCCTGTCATAAAGTTCAACTCAGGAAAGTATAAGTTAATAGGAATTTAGGCGAAGTGGAGCAGGAGGCTGAACACAAGGTACCACTCTGGGAGGTGAAATCCTGCAAGAGTCAAATAGAGAGAAAGATTCTGGGGGTTGATATCACACCGAACCTGTCCCCAAAGGCCCACATCAAAAGAATATCATCAATGGCATATGCTAGACTGGCCAACATAAGAACTGCCTTTATGAAACTTGTGTAAGACGAATCGTTCAGGGACCCTGTATATAATTATGTAAGACCCATCTTGGAGTATGCGCTCCAGCCTGGAGTCCATACCTAGTTAAACACAAGACAAATTTAGAGAAGATTCAGCGGTATGCCACCAGGCTCGTCCCGGAACTGAGAGGAATGAGCTACGGGAAAGGCTAAAGGAGCTGAACCTCACATCTCGGAAAATAGAAAGTAAGGGGAGACATGATAACCACCTACATAATTCTCAGGGGAATTGACAGGGTCGGACAAAGACAAACTCTTCAGCCACGGGTGGGACACGAACAAAGGGGCACACAAGTGGAAACTTAGTACCCAGATGAGCCACAGCGAGACCTTAGCAGATAAGAATTTTTTCAGTGTAGTAGCTAGTTAACGGATGGAATGCATTAGGCAGTGATGTGGCTGACTCCATACAGGCTGACTCCATACACAGTTTCAAATGAAGATATGATAGAGCCCAGTTAGCTCAAGAATCTGCTACACCAGTTGATTGAGCGGTTGAGAGGCGGGACCAAAGAGCCAAAGATCAACCCCCGCAGCACAATTAGGTGGTGGAACAATTAGGTGAGTACAACAGTCGGCAGATATTGAAGCACAAGAATCAACAGAACAAGTACACAAATTCCCATCAATGACATTAAACAAAGCAAAAAACAGTCTAAGGTGAAGTAGTAGTAGTAGTAGTACCACTACACACCTTAAGGAAAACTATCATGCAAATATTACAAGCAGTGTAGTCTCATGAAAGCTTATACAAACACAAAAAGTATGGGCTTGTATAGGATCTAGATGAAGTTAAAGTGTAAAGTTTTTTTTTGTTTTTGTTTTTTTTCTACCACAGACGTGTGACACACATTTACAATGCTAACCAGCATATATACATTTCTTCTGTCCTCCCAGTGGACCAGGGTTAGAGATGTGTTTTAAACATATAGTTCAAGGTGTTTATTGAACAATCAGACACTGAAGTGAGACGGTGCTTTTAAACTGCTAAGCTAACCTATATACTGTACGTAAATACATAGATACACGAATTTACTGTATGCCTTACATAAAGTGATTCGATGTGTCCTTCCACACAGTGTCATTAATGTACATTTACAAAGGTTGAAATGTAATTCTGATCAGCTTCCTATATACTTTATACCCATACACTATGCATAACACACACACATATACATATATACACATCATGCATATACACAGACATGTGTCTCATTCCTCACTCTAACAGGGTGAAGATAGCTGTTAAAGAAACTAGTGTGCAATTAAGCACTTATCACTGAAGGTGATTAAGGTGCTTTCTACCAAGCTCAGGTTATATATGTTACATCTCATATACCATTGTCTAACTAATCTATACATGGTCAATCTTGGGTACAAGTACCAATATATCATCAAGTGTTCCAGTACTCATATAGTAATTACACAGCTCAGAATACCTTAGCCCAGGAGTGCGAAAGTCAGACAATATGGGACACTTCTACACATTATAATGTTCAGAGAGTGCATGTTTTCTAGCTCTTCACAAAGTTGACACTTGTGTACTCGACATTTGGTGTTGCGAAAGCTGCCAGATACGTCTATATCCCAGGCGTATTCTGGCCACTATAACATCACCTTGCCGGGTTCTTGTTTATTAGTCCCATATGTGAATGTCTTCCTCAACGATATCTATAATATTTAATGCTACAACTTTCAGGTCTTTGTGGAATTTGTTAGCTCGGTGAGATCTTCATTAGATATTTGTTTAAGTATTCTCTTTGTCACTGCTAATGAAATACCCATATAAATTTCTAACACTGGTTTTCTACAGGCTGTTTTGCAAGCATATCAACAGTGTCATGCCTAGAGCTGCCAACATGTGATGGTAA
>WNGS01004946.1:28358637-28370185 GCA_020271785.1 Procambarus virginalis
GACGGTAGAGCGACGGTCTCGCTTCATGCAGGTCAGCGTTCAATCCCCGACCGCCCACAAATAGCTGCCCACCATTCCTCTCCCCCGTCCCCATCCAATACTCTATCCCTTCCAAGTGCTGTACAGCCTCTAACTAACCCCGCCCCCCCCCCTGGCCTGCTACAGGTCAGAGCGTGAGTGAATGGTAATATGGGTGACCTAACTTCACCTCCGTCGCCGCCACCAGCAGCAGCAGCAGCCAGGGGCTTGTCTTGATTAACTCTGCTTCACCCTCTTCCTCCCTTCACCCCTCCCTCCCTTCGCCTTGTTCGTGTCGTGGCTGAAGAGTTTGTCTTTGTCCGCCCTGTCAATTCCCCTGAGAATTTTGTAGGTGGTTATCATGTCTCCCCTTACTCTTCTGTTTTCCAGTGACGTGAGGTTCAGCTCCTTTAGCCTTTCCACATAGCTCATTCCTCTCAGTTCCGGGACGACCCTGGTGGAATACCGCTGAATCTTCTCTAACTTTGTCTTGTGTTTAACTAGGCATGGACTCCAGGCTGGAGCTGCATATTCCAAGATTGGTCTGACATACGGAGTCCAGGCGTTCTGCAGGTGTCTTTAAAACAGACTATACAAATACATTCAACATATGTCAGACGCACTCAACATATGTCCAGACGCACTCAACATATGTCCTCAGATCTGACAGGTGTTAGATTCTCTATGCACGTTTCATTTCAAAGGGAATTGAAGGGACGATCGAGAGAAGCGGAGAGGTGAGGGAGAGGGAAGAGAGAGAGAGGAGAGAGCAGGAGAAAGAGTGGGGTGGTGAGAGGACTCTTGGAGGCACCTAGCCCTCCAGGAGCCCAGGGACCCTGAGTGTAAAAACCGCCGGCGCCTAATTTACATCATAAAAGCACTCGTGGGAGAATGTGCCATCAGGAAAAAGTTTAATGTGCTTCGGTTTCTTTATATGCTAATTACATGCATAGTGTGTGTGTGTGTGTGTGTGTGTGTGTGTGTATGTGTGTGTGTGTGTGTGTGTGTGTGTGTGTGTGTGTGTGTGGTGTGTGTGTGTGTGTGTGTGTGTGTGTGTGTGTGTACTTACCTATTTGCGCTTGCAGGATCGAGCATTGGCTCTTGGATCCCGCCTAGAGTTGTGTGTGTGTGTGTGTGTGTGTGTGTGTGTGTGTGTGTGTGTGTGTGTGTGTGTGTGTGTGTGTGTGTGTGTGTGTGTACTCACCTAGTTGTGCTTGCGGGGGTTGAGCTTTGGCTCTTTGGTCCCGCCTCTCAACTGTCAATCAACAGGTGTACAGATTCCTGAACCTACTGGGCTCTTAACATATCTACGATTGAAACTGTGTATGGAGTCAGCCTCCACCACATTATTGAATAATGCATTCCATCTGTTAACCACTCTGACACTGAAAAAGTTCTTTCTATGGCTCATCTGGGTACTCAGTTTCCACCCGTGTTGCTTTGTGTGTGTGTACCCCTGTGTTAAATAAATTGTCTTTATCTACCTTACCAATTCCTCTGAGAATCTTTTATGTGGTGATCATGTCTCTCCTAACTCTTCTTTCTTCCAGCGACATGAGGTTTAGTTTCCGTAGTCTCTCCTAGTAGCTCATGTCCTTCACCTCAGATACTAGTCTGGTGACGCACCTTTGAACTATTTCCAATTTAGTTTTGTACTTGACTAGACATGAACTCCATGCTGGAGCTGCATACTCCAGGTCTGGCCTGACGTACGTGGCATACAAGGTTATAAATGATTCCTTACACGTTTCTAAAGGCTGTTCTTACGTTGGCCAACCTAGTATATGCCGCTGATGATATCGTATTGATGTGAGCTTCATGGGACATGACTAGCGTGGTATCAACCCCCAGGTCTCTCTTTCTCCCCCATTCTTGAAGGATTTCATCTCCCAAATGGCACCTTGTATCCGGCCTCCTGTCCCCTACACCTATCTGATTTTCTATACATTTCCTCGGGTTAAACTAATAGGTATTTGTTGGACAATTCTTTCAGTTTGTCCAGGTCATCTTGTAGCCTCATGCTGTCCTCTTCTCTCTTGATCTTTCTCATAATTTTGGTATCAGCAAACATCGAGAGGAATGAGTCTTTATTCTCTCGGGAAGGTCATTTATGTATATCAGAAGCAGGACAGGTCCGAGTACAGAGCCCTGTGGGACTCCGCTGGTGACTAAATTTTTTAAATTTTAATTTAAATTTTGCCCCGTGACCTCACGCCATTCTGAGTTTTCACTCCCTCACAGCAACACTCTGCTTCCTATTGCTTAGGAACTCCCTTATCCACTAGACTCCCCTACCAGTTACTCCTGTCCGTTTATCCAGCTTGTGAGCCAGATGTACGGTACAAGCCAAGATGAAGACCAGAGACATGGCACATCAAGAATCAGTGGAGGTTGACTCCTTTCATGGAGGAGGCAGTGGAGGGTTGACTCCATTCATGGAGGAGGCAGTGGAGGGTTGACTCCATTCCCAGTTTCAAGAGTGTATATGTCTAAGCACACGACGACCGAGCCGCTTGTCGCACCTGCCTACCAATGGCCTAGAGGTGGGGTCCAACAACCACAGTCCATTCCCAACAAATGAGAAGGAAAAAAAAATCAGAACGGAAGTCTGAAAAAAAAATCTAAGAAGTAATTTCTTGGCGAATCGTCTGACTCCGAGGAGGGAGATTGAGGCTGATTTTAGGATATGTGGTGAAATGCGGAGCGTGATTCATAGGTAGTCCACAGTGGTCCCCTTGTCCTTGGTGAGGGGAGAGCCGGACCCCTCTCTTACCTCTCTCCCTCCCTCCCTCCCCTCAGCTCTCTTCCCTCCAATCCCACTCACCCTCCCCTACTCCCCTACCCTGTCTCATCATTTCCCATTCCACCCCTTCTATCTCCCGCTGGGCTCTCTTCCTGCACCACCAAATTGAAACTTAAAAAAAGAGTTTTCATCGTCACTACACCAGCCCCGTCTTGCTAAGATTTTCCCAACATCAAGAAAACGGTCTGTTTAAAGTGTCCTGTAAAGTGTCGGGGGGCGAAATTTATACATTTATACATGTCCATTCTTATAAAGAAAGCATTAAAAAAAGCGAACATCAAAATTTGAATGAACAATGAGTGAATGAATGATGAATGAACCCGGGCGGACAAACAGACTAAGTGTTCTTCGATCTTTCCCGCGCGCGCCACAAGTACTCATAGGGAAGGCGCGCGCGCCACAAGTACTCATAGGGAAGGCGCGCGCGCCACAAGTACTCATAGGGAAGGCGCGCGCGTCACAAGTACTCATAGGGAAGGCGCGCGCGTCACAAGTACTCAAAGGGAAGGCGCGCGCGTCACAAGTACTCATAGGGAAGGCGCGCGCGTCACAAGTACTCATAGGGAAGGCGCGCGCGTCACAAGTACTCATAGGGAAGGCGCGCGCGCCACAAGTACTCATAGGGAAGGCGCGCGCGCCACAAGTACTCAAAGGGAAGGCGCGCGCGTCACAAGTACTCATAGGGAAGGCGCGCGCGTCACAAGTACTCATAGGGAAGGCGCGCGCGTCACAAGTACTCATAGGGAAGGCGCGCGCGTCACAAGTACTCATAGGGAAGGCGCGCGCGTCACAAGTACTCATAGGGAAGGCGCGCGCGTCACAAGTACTCATAGGGAAGGCGCGCGCGTCACAAGTACTCATAGGGAAGGTGCGCGCGTCACAAGTACTCATAGGGAAGGCGCGCGCGTCACAAGTACTCATAGGGAAGGCGCGCGCGCCACAAGTACTCAAAGGGAAGGCGCGCGCGTCACAAGTACTCATAGGGAAGGCGCGCGCGTCACAAGTACTCATAGGGAAGGCGCGCGCGTCACAAGTACTCATAGGGAAGGCGCGCGCGTCACAAGTACTCATAGGGAAGGCGCGCGCGTCACAAGTACTCATAGGGAAGGCGCGCGCGTCACAAGTACTCATAGGGAAGGCGCGCGCGTCACAAGTACTCATAGGGAAGGCGCGCGCGTCACAAGTACTCATAGGGAAGGCGCGCGCGCCACAAGTACTCAAAGGGAAGGCGCGCGCGTCACAAGTACTCATAGGGAAGGCGCGCGCGTCACAAGTACTCATAGGGAAGGCGCGCGCGTCACAAGTACTCATAGGGAAGGCGCGCGCGTCACAAGTACTCATAGGGAAGGCGCGCGCGTCACAAGTACTCATAGGGAAGGCGCGCGCGCCACAAGTACTCAAAGGGAAGGCGCGCGCGTCACAAGTACTCATAGGGAAGGCGCGCGCGTCACAAGTACTCATAGGGAAGGCGCGCGCGTCACAAGTACTCATAGGGAAGGCGCGCGCGTCACAAGTACTCATAGGGAAGGCGCGCGCGCCACAAGTACTCAAAGGGAAGGCGCGCGCGTCACAAGTACTCATAGGGAAGGCGCGCGCGTCACAAGTACTCAAAGGGAAGGCGCGCGCGCCACAAGTACTCATAGGGAAGGCGCGCGCGTCACCTCCGCCGGCCGCCTTGAGTGAAAATGACGAAAAGAAAGTTTCACGCACTTGAAACATAATATTACGAAGCTGCAGAGAGTGGCGGGGGTCTAAGGAGGTTAAAAAGATTCAAAGAAACAACATGAAACTTATTACCGAACTTGGAGTCTTGAAAATCTTCGAAGTAACAAAATCTGTTCCTCAACAGTAGAGAACAGTTGACAAGCCGCTGCAAGAGAGAGAGAGAGAGAGAAGTACGGCCGAAATTCTGCACATAATAATGGCTTTATTAAAACAGTTTTATTACCTGCTAATAAGTCACTGTAAGATGATCCTCTGTGTACCGTATATTTCTTATTATTAAATACTGATTGGAAAGAGGCTGTTGTTGTTGTTAAAGATTCGCTACCTGAAACAAAAAGTTCCAAGTAGCACGGGCTATGGTGAGCCCGTAGTAGGAAAAGAGGCGAGTGTAACAGCCCTATTCACGAAAGGTCACAGAAAACGTGCATCTTAACCCCTCATCTCACTTGGGTAGATCGACTCTGCTTTCCGCTTGTTGTTGTTATAGATTCAGCTACTCGGAACAAGTTCCAAGTAGCACGGGCTATGGTGAGCCCGTAGTGGACTTACCTGGCACAGGAGCATTGCTGTGTGATCTGCTTTGCGAGCAGACAACCAAAGATATATAGCTTGTCCCTCAGTCCCCCACCTGTCTATCAACCACAAGCATCAACTTAACAACCTCCTCCTCCCCCCCCTCCCAACACCCTCGTCAACCCACTGCCACCACCCCCCCCCTCCTCCGTCACCTACTTAGCATATCCATCGCTTGCTCTTCAAATTTGCATATGACGCTATTTATCTGTGTATTTATGTATCGTGGTTACCCTGCCTGAACCCGGCTCCCCCCGCCGGTATAAAATGCGCGCTTTCTTCACTCATACTTTTTTAATTTGGGATTCAAACACTTTTGTTTACACTTTTGATGAAGATATCGTAACCGGGACGATTACGATATATTACGATATCGAGTAAGCAGAGGCTCACGAGTCAGGTGGGAGGCGAGCCAGGTGGGAGGCGAGCCAGGTGGGAGGCGAGCCAGGTGGGAGGCGAGCCAGGTGGGAGGCGAGCCAGGTGGGAGGCGAGCCAGGTGGGAGGCGAGCCAGGTGGTAAAGCTCACACGACGGTGGAACAAGCATAGGTGATGAAGCTGGTGGAGTAGTTAACGCTCCGGTGGAAAAAAATATAAAAAGGCACAAATAATGGCAACAGCATCAAAACAGTCGATAGCCAATAGAAACACAGGAGGGACTGCTAACACACACACACACTTTCCTGCAAGCCACAATAGCCACCTGGGTCAACAGCAAAACATTTTCTCTCAAATGTTTATATATATCCATATGCATAACAAAATTGTGTTTGTCCCCCAGGCTAGAGACAAGATGCTTGGGTCAGACCCAACTTTTCAAGCTTACATATTGGTGGTGAGAGTCTTAGGCTGGTCGGGGTAGGCCACATTTGCCTCGCTTTAAGATATATTGACTATATGATTTTGGTTCAGTCTGAAATAGAGGATTTGTTTTCCGTAGAGTTTGTGTAGGTATAAAGTCTACCTGCTGCTATAGTTAGCTTTTTTTTTTTGACACACTGTACTCCACTTCCTATAGTCTAGAGTAGCTGCACTAATGCAGATGTACCTCATATCTTAAAAAAAAACCTGCTGCTATTGAATTAGATCTGGGTATCCCCATCACAACTGTCAAAACTATATTGTTCCAAACATTCAGGTCTGATAGGAAAGAAATTACTGACTCCCAACGACCTGAAAGCACCAGTGTAACAAGCTATGATTTGTTCAGATCTGAAACCTATATCTATGGGCAGCACAAAACGTGGACCAGACTGTGCGACACAGTGGTTGTCAGGATCAGGTTAGGTTTCAGTTACCTGTGGCAGGTGGCTGCAGGTGACGGATCTCCCAATCCTGAGCACTCCAGGTGCAAACTCTGTGAGCAGGGACTGTGGCATGATCTCCCACACTACATCACCGAATGTCCAGTTATTAGACCATTCAGATCCCCGGCATGAGGTACCTGGAGTTTTACAATTACTTTATTAACTCTCGTGTTCATGATGATATCCTCATAATGCACCCAGAGTCTGCCAGTGCAGACTACTGATCACATGCCTCTGTATGACTAACCATCCTGTGTGATGGGGATTTTTTAGCTCTACGTAGCTAGCTTTTTGACACACTGTACTCCCCTTCATATAGTCTAGGTCAGCTGCACAAATGCACATGTACCGAAATGGGTTAATAATAATAATAATAATAATAATAATAATAATAATAATAATAATAATATCAAAGGTCAGGTAAAAATATTAGTTTAAATGTTAAATATGCTAGGCTATCCGACATGACCTTTGTTAGATCACTAGTTGATCATCATGCCTTGCACCTAATTAACGTCTCGCCGCTGTTTTGACTAAACTAGAAGTAATACAGAATGAAGTCAATCATACTAGAGAGAATAGTACAAGTCAACACGACCCGTCTTAGTCTTGAGAGACCCTGCATCTCCTACAATGCTCAGACAAATTATTCTGTGATGTTAACACACTATCGAGTGGTGCCAACATGCTGACTCACTCCTTGTATGACAAGTGGCCGAGTAAAAATGCCTACAGTCGGATCAAACTGAACTTTCCTTTTTAAATGCCATCTACCTGTCACTGATAATTCATTATTATCTGTACCCCATCAGTCAGGTTTCATACACACGCGTCACAAAGAAGGGTAAAAAGAATCTTGCTCTTCTCCAAGCTGTCACACATGAAGCTATTGCCATTAAAAAAAATGTAGACTCCCATGAGCTTAGTCCAGTCGTCAACTTTTTTTGTTGTATTGTTATTAACACATTAGGTACATGTGCATTTGTGCAGCTGCCCTAGACTATATGAATGGGAGTACAGTGTGCCAAGAAAGCTACCTACGTGATGCTAAAATCCCCATCACACAGGATGGTTAGTCATACAGAGGCATGTGATAATTAGTCTGCACTGGCATACCTAGATTTTTTATTAATACATTAGGTACATCTGCATTTGTGCAGCTGCCCTAGACTATATGAAGGGGAGTACAGTGTGTCAAGAAAGCTAGCTACGTGATGCTAAACTCCCCATCACATGAGATGGGTTAGTCATACAGAGGCATGTGATAAGTATTGTTTTTTTTTAATTAATTCCTTAGGTACATCTGCATAGTGCAGCTACCCTAGACTATATGAAGTGGAGTACAGTGTGTCAAAAAGCTAACTAGTTGATGCTAGAAAATCCCCATCACACAGGATGGTTAGTCATACAGAGGCATGTGATAAGCAGTCTGCAGTGGCAGATTCCGGATGCATTTTGAGGATATCATCAACACAAGATTGAATAAGGCAGCAGTGGTAATACAAGTTCCCATCTCGCAGGATGGTTAGTCATACAGGGCCATGTGTTTAGTAGCCTGCACTGGCAAATTTTGGGTACATTGTGAGGATATCTTCAAGAATACGAGAGTGAATAAAGTAATTGCAAAGCTCCAGGTACCTCATGCCAACTGGTCTGAAAGGTCTAATAACTAAGTATTGGGTCTGGCAGCCACTAGTCATCAAGTCTACGGGCTGAGCCTATCATATTTCAGTACTACGGCTTCTTAATTAAACCAACCCTCCCTTGCCTCCCCACCCCCTCCAAGCCCTCTTTTCTCCCCCAAGCCCTCCCCCGCCCCTACACCACCCTTAAGCGCGAGCACCAAACCTGGGATCAGGATTCATCAAACATTTACGTTTCTATTTATGAAACCTGTACATCTTTCCTCACCCGTGGTGGCTGTATATATTGAACAGTTTACGAGCTACTAAACCCTGCCAGGTTGTTCTCGACCTCAAGATTATTAGAATAGACAACCTCACAGCTCATCATTTTTTAAATGCAAGAATCTATACGGCCACGATTGAGGAAAGATCTACAGGTTTCGTAAGGGCACTCGTGGAGTAACTATGTACCACATGGAAGGGACATTAGGACCAAATAGGAGCTGGAATACGAGGAAATGAACGAACGGTGCATATTCACTCTGAGCAATGAGACTCCAACTCCCACGTGCAAGAATTGCACGCCGGCGTACCGACGAGTGGATGTTCTCCAGGAGTGTCAGACTACGTGGAAGAGCAGTGGGAAGGGATATGTGAGAGTAGGGTTGTGGAAGAGGTAGAGGGAGAGAGTCAAGGTGGGTGGGCCTGTTCCTGCTACGGCAGAATTTTGGGGGAAGGGATGGGTGAGTGTGGGTGGTGGAGGGGTGGGCGTCTGGGGGGGGGGGGGGAAGGGGGTGTGGGCGTGTTGGGAGATGGGCGGCCGGGCCGGTATGGTGTTTGTTATCATGTGTTGCGGGTGTGATCACCTCAGAGGATTCCTTAAAGCCTTTTCAAACAGACAGCGGCGGGGGCTAGCCACCTGCGGTTCCCAACAGATAATAAACACAGCCTCCCTGAGGCCCAGCATCTCCTGTCCTCCCAAATACGTCCACAGACGAGAATAGTTATCAAAACACGGATAATATCGACTTATATCTCTTAACTATTTTGATGTTGATATTAATGACAAACTCTGTGATGCATTCCACACACCTGACCATAACAACCCATACCAGGACACAATGTAAAATAATTTATTCGCTTAGCAAACAGGGGTCTAATGGATCTTTTTTTTTTATTCAATTGGGCACTAGGAGACTCGAACCTCCGACCCTACGGCTGTGGAGGCAGGAGGTCCTCTTCCGTATACTTTAAAACGGCCGCAATACCGAAGATTTCAAAGGCAACAATCCGCTGCCCACCTGAAACTCCGCCAAACTGCTCCAGAGTGCCCAGCTACGCAAGTGAGCCATATATTGCCAGCCATACTCTTGTACAAATAAGTCTAACGGACCTTGGAGCAGCAGGCCGGCCTCTCCACTTGTCTCAGCGTCACAATAATGATGCACTAAATTGCCCGAACCTAACCTAGCCGATGCACCCACGAATAGAAAACGGGACAGTAGGTCATCAATGTTGCGAGCCGCCATGATTTATAGTATATATATTTTGTACATATTTTGATGATGGGGATTTACAAGTCAAAATGCAATGTTCTATTTGAGAAAACGATCTTCTCGGGGCAAGAGGGGGGAGAGGGAGTGAAGGGGGGTGAGAGGGAGTGAAGGGAGAGGGAGTGAGGGGAGGTGAGAGGGAGAGGGAGGAACGATCTGAAGGTTATATTATTATTATTGTTATTTTCTACCACAGACGTGGCCAAGCACATCGCAGTAGACACTGGAGTAAGGCGTGATTATTCAGGACCTCAGACCGAGCGGGAGTTAGTCTTGTCATACCGGGGACCCATGACGGTGTGTGTGTGTGTGTGTGTGTGTGTGTGTGTGTGGTGTGTGTGTGTGTGTGTGTGTGTGTGTGTGTGTGTGTGTGTGTGTGTGATAGAAGCACTCACCCCGCTGGTCAGTGTTGTCACCTAAACTGTGCGTATATTTACCTACAGAATTCCTCGATACGCAACACGTCTTTGCCTAGCTGTAGTGACTTAGAGTGACCTAAGGTAGCGACACACACACACACACACACACCACACACACACACACACACACACACACACACACCACACACACACACACACACACACACACACACAAACACAAACACAAACACACACACACACACACACACACACACACACACACACACACACACACACACATACACACACACACACAAACAGTACTGGAGAACAGTAACAAGTGGAGTATCTCAAGGATCGGTGCTGGGACCAATCCTCTTTCTAATTTACGTAAATGACATGTTTACAGGAGTGGAGTCATACATGTCAATGTTTGCGGATGACGCAAAATTAATGAGAAGAGTTGTGACAGACGAGGATTGTAGGATCCTCCAAGAGGACTTAAACAGGTTGCAGAGATGGTCAGGGAAATGGCTACTGGAGTTTAACACCAGTAAATGTAAAGTTATGGAAATGGGATCAGGTGATAGGAGACCAAAGGGACAGTACACAATGAGGGGAACAGCCTACCTGTAACGATTCGAGAAAGAGATCTGGGAGTGGATGTGACCCTAATCTAACTCTGAGGCACATATAAATAGGATAACGACAGCAGCGTACTCTACACTGGCGAAAATTAGAACTTCATTCAGAAACCTAAATGAGGAGGCTTTTAGGGCGCTTTACACTGCATACGTGAGACCCGTCTTAGAGTATGCCGCGCCATCATGGAGCCCCCACCTGAAGAAACACATAAGGAAACTGGAGAAGGTTCAGAGGTTTGCGACGAGGCTTGTCCCAGAGTTACGAGGAAGGGATATGAAGAGCGACTGAAGGAACTGAACCTTACGACACTAGAGAAAAGAAGGGAGAGAGGAGATATGATAGGGACATATAAAATACTCAGGGGAATTGACAAGTGGAAATAGATGAAATGTTCACACGTAATAATAACAGAACGAGGGGACATGGGTGGAAACTGGAAACTCAGATGAGTCACAGAGATGTTAGGAAGTTTCTTTTAGCGTGAGAGTAGTGGAAAAAATGGAATGCACTTGGGGAACAGGTTGTGGAAGCAAATATATTCATACTTTTAAGACTAGGTATGATAGGGAAATGGGACAGGAGTCATTGCTGTAAACAACCGATAGCTGGAAAGGCGGGATCCAAGAGTCAATGCTCGATCCTGCAAGCACAGATAGGTAAGTACAGATAGGTAAGTACCACATTAAGGATTTGCATGCACTATTGCTCGTTAAGGTATCATCCATTTTTTTCCATAACCATTTACGAAACCCGTACAGGGTCTGTTCACCTGTAACATGGTGGGGGGGAGGGAGTGTGGGGGGGAGTTTGTTGACCCCCCCCTAGTGATCTTAACACTATTAGAGATCCAGCCTTCTTAATAACTAACCAGACAAGTGCCAGCCCAACCAACCCTACCTAACCTACCTCGAGGCACCTATCGTAGAAAACGTGTACATGTGT
>WNGS01004946.1:28385101-28415184 GCA_020271785.1 Procambarus virginalis
CACCACAACCTGTTTCCCTCCTCTTAACATACCGTATTTTGCCGCAAGAATCTCCAACGTCAAAAAAAAAAAAATGTGCTGAAAAAATCATAGCGGTTTGGAAAATGTTTACGCGACGTTCCGTTTTCTATTCGTGGGCCCTCGGTTTGGTTAGGTTCGGGTAATACATCATTTTAGTGTCGTTGTGAACAGCGGAGAGGACGGACGAGACGTTGAGACGGTTAAGCGAGTCCCAGCTGCGTCTGGGTGACGGGATGGACAGGCCAGCTGCGTCTGGGTACAAGTGACAGGATGACAGAACCAGCTACAGGTACACTACAAGGAAAGGCTCAAGATGAGCTACACGGAGGGAAGCTATAAATATGGTAACCATAGTTGGAAACCTTCTATAAAGTCTATAGAGGACATTCTTGTCCTCCCCCATCGCCCCCCTTGTACCCCCCCTTCCAACGCCCCCCCCCCAGTAATGCCCCCTTGAACCCCCCATCTTCAAACGCCCCCCCCCAGCAACCCCTACTCAAACCCCCCCTGGCTGCTCCTCCTCCTCCTCCCCCTTTCCATCTCCCTCCTAAGTATCCCCCTTCCACTCTCATGGTTAGTGTTAGTGTGAATAACAATATGGGTAGGTTAGGTTAGGTTAGGTTATGAGTGTTGGAGTGGTCGGGGTGACTGGAGGTGGAGGTCACAGAGCTGTGCCACGCCCACTTGACCCGTGAGATACCAGCTGCGTCTGGCGGGGGTCTTGTTGTGGCCAGAGGTCAAAAGGTCAACGATATAGGCCCCACAAGCCCTAGGGATCAAGTGGGTATATTTTTCCAGTGGGGGGAGGGATGGGGGGGGGGAGGGTGATACAGGGGGGGAAGGTTAGCCTCTTTTTTTGGTGCTTAATAGCATGTGGTTATATCACTAGTTGTTCTTGTAGGGTTGAGCGACATTCCTTAAGTCCCGCCTTTCGAACTATCAATAGTCAAGTTCTATGGCTTTTCTTACGTTTTAAGTTATTTACATTAAATATGATAAACTTAATCGGCTTTATATACGTCATCAGACCTGTTCTTTATATTTACAACTGTTTGGCTGGATGGTCTAGGGTCATCCAACCTAGCATTATGCAATATTAAACACATATGTCCACATATGGTAGGGGAAAAGTCTACATGGAAGGACTATTTACATGAGATTAAGAGTAGGATACAAATATTTGTGTGATGTATATATATATATATATATATATATATATATATATATATATATATATATATATATATATATATATATACATATATATATATGAACACGTTGTACTGAACAGGGTGAGAATAGCTTGAGCTACCTCATCCCTTTGTGTGTATTTTACCTCAATAAACATATTTCAATTTCAATAGTTTTGGCAATACGGCGTTGATGTCAGTAATACAAAAATAAGGAGTGTTAATTATGTAGCATGTCGCACGCCTGACACCTTAGGTCACTATGTGTTAGTTTAAACTTCTTGGTAACTATAGAAATAAGGCCATCAGTCGTGTACCACATCAAATTGTTTGGAATGTGTGATAATGGTATGACAGAATACGTAGGAGCTATAACACTTCGCCACAAGATGAGCCACAGAGACGTTAGAAAGAATTTTTTCAGTGTCAGAGTAGTTAATAAATGGAATGCACTAGGAAGCGATGTGGTGGAGGCTGACTCCATACACAGATTCAATGTAGATATGATAGAGCCCAGTAGGCCCAGGAATCTGTACACCAGTTGATTGACAGTTGAGAGGCGGGACCAAAGAGCCAAAGCTCAACCCCTGCAAGCACAATTAGGTGAGTACAAGAGTGTAACACTGAAATGCTGTGTTGGCTATTTTAATGTGTAATGTGAGTTTTGTACAGTGATTTGTATTTATTATTCTGTAACTTGCTCATCAAGATTGTAACTTGCTTAGCTAAATGAATTGTGAGGGTTCAGTCCCTGAGCCCATTATGTGCCTCTGTAACCCTTTCCACTACCGCCCACGGGATGGGTATGGGGTGCATAATAAATGAACTAAACTAAACTGTGCTGTGATTTGTGGAGGTGTAGTCACTGGATTTGTGAGCCCCTTGAGGGACCTGAAGTAGACGAGGGTAGAAGTATCTTAAGCTACTCTATCTTTTTTAAATGTAATTTATAGTCTCAATAAACGTTCTTAAATTCGAACACGGAACACACACACACACACACACACACACACACACACACACACACACACAAACACACACACACACACACACACACACACACACACACACACTGTGGGAGCATGGTAGCCTGGTGGATAGCGCGCAGGACTCGTATTCTGTGGCGCGGGTTCGAATCCCGCACCAGGCAGAAACAAATGGGCAAAGTTTCTTTCACCCTGAATGCCCCTGTTACCTAGCAGTAAATAGGTACCTGGGAGTTAGTCAGCTGTCATGGGCTGCTTCCTGTGTGTGTGATGTGGAGAAAAAAAGTAGTTAGTAAACAGTTGAGAGGCGGGCCGAAAGAACAGAGCTCAATCCCCGCAAACACAACTAGGTCAATACAACTAGGTGAATACACTCACACTACAATTTCTTCAGTGGCGTCTCCTTTCCACCACTGATAAGACTAAGAAACACAACCATAAAGTTGACCTTACAAACGGTGCCTTTATCAACCAGATGAGCGTGTTGCTCTTAGACTCGTAATATATCGAAAAAATGATCAAGCGAGAAGCGTTATAACAACAGGACTGACTGGGAAGGAATAAACAACATGTAAACATCAAGTGGGAAACTGTCTTCAGTAAACAACACCCCTCTCCCCCCCCCCACACACACACACAAGAACAGAACAGCTGGCTGCCGATGCATCCGAAGTCTGCTTGAAAGATGTTCCTTTGCGGAAGGTGAGAAAGAGGACCAGCTTGGAGAACACAGGCGACTTTATAGAGGAAAAACGACAGTAAAGCTGCTGCAGACACGACTATATCCCAACAAAGAAAAAATACTTTAACCAGGAAGATTGAAGAACAGAAGCTGAACCAATCACGCCAAAGTAAGAAGTGAAATTGGAAGAGAAAGCCACACAAGAAATAAAAGTAAAATCCAAAAAAATGTCTTCACATATGCCAACTCAAAATGAAAAAACCTCCGCGAGTATTGGACCTATACTTACAACTGAAGGTTCAAACGCGGAGGGCAACAAGGAAATTTCTGAAATCCTAAAAGATCAGTACGAGGCTGTGTAACAACAGTTTAACACCGTTTTAACAGGCTGTTTAACACCGCAATAAACAACACGGAAGTTGAACAACCGCACAGTTTCCTTATGAACGACAATCAGACTCCTGCCACCGACATAAGCACTGCAGATTTTGAAAGAGAAATTATCAACATGTCCACGCACTCAGAATTCCAAGAGTCTGGACCTATGTTGATAAAGAAATGTAAAGGATGAAGCACAGGTGCTCAGTGCAGTGTGGTGAAAAAAACTTGTATATCTGGAAGGTTCCAGAAACACTTAAATCAACAGATTTAGCTCGGCTACACAAGGGGGGTTTTCTTCCTATTGGGAGTGATGTACATGCTGCTATGGCGGTGTGTCCACTCACAGGATGAGTGGCGCTGCCCAATACTGTCACTATGGCGGTGTGTCCACTCACAGGATGAGTGGCGCTGCCCAATACTGTCACTATGACGGTGTGTCCACTCACAGGATGAGTGGACGCTGCCCAATACTGTCACTATGGCGGTGTGTCCACTCACAGGATGAGTGGCGCTGCCCAATACTGTTACTATGGCGGTGTGTCCACTCACAGGATGAGTGGCGCTGCCCAATACTGTCACTATGGCGGTGTGTCCACTCACAGGATGAGTGGCGCTGCCCAATACTGTCACTATGGCGGTGTGTCCACTCACAAGATGAGTGACGCTGCCCAATACTGTCACTATGGCGGTGTGTCCACTCACAAGATGAGTGGCGCTGCCCAATACTGTTACTATGGCGGTGTGACCACTCACAGGATGAGTGGCGCTGCCCAATACTGTCACTATGGCGGTGTGTCCACTCACAGGATGAGTGGCGCGCTGCCCAATACTGTCACTATGGCGGTGTGTCCACTCACCAGAATGAGTGGCCTGCCCAATACTGTCACTATGGCGGTGTGTCCACTCACAGATGATGTGACGCTGCCCAATACTGTCACTATGGCGGTGTGTCCCTCACAGGATGAGTGGCGCTGCCCAATACTGTCACTATGGCGGTGTGTCCACTCACAGATGATTGCGCTGCCAATACTGTCACTATGCGTGTGTCCACTCACAGGATTAGTGGCGCTGCCCAATACTGTCACTATGCGGTGTTCCACTCACAGGATGAGTGCGCTGCCCAATACTGTCACTATGGCTGTGTNTTTAATAAATGTAACCAAAGCCGTCAAAGATTGAGGAAAGATGTGCACGTTCGTAAGTGCTTGCGTAACTGCTTTCGTGAATCTGGCCCCAGGCTTTCTGGGTGACCTTAATTAGCTAAATTATTGTTGTTTTCCTTCATAGCCACGAGTACCCTGCTGATCTGCCACTAACTGTTGCTGGAATGTATGGTCAGTATATAACTAACACACACTTACATTTACTTTAATACACTTGCCTGTATTCACCCATTTATGCCTGCAGGATAGAACAGATAGCTATTGGGCACCGCTTTTCTACCGTCGGTTGTCTAATATACTGACTCCCTGTAACACCAAAAATAAAATATAAACTAAATTAATAATGTACACTACTACTTATACTGAGTAACACTTCCTATCGGTGGCATTTGGTAACACTGTTATTGAACACTGTAATATGAGCTGACATATGATGGTTACACCGAACCAAAAGGTTCACTGCCAACAAGGAAATGCTACACAGGACTAATATACTGCCCACTCTCGCCTTGACCATTGAGACTATATCAAGCAACGAGGCAAAAACATTGCTTGACTTGGAGAGTACTTTCTATAACTGTCATTAATTATGAGACGGTTGTTAGCCCACTATATCCAAAAGGCTAAGAGGATTCAACAATTGACACAGACGGAAATTTAACAAGTTATTGAGAACAAAATTATGCTAATCACCACTATAAATACTACTCTAACACTGGCCAATAGTTAAGAATTTAGACATGGAACAAAACCCTCAGAGATCACACTTTACCTTAAGACCTCTGTCTCTCCCTCCGGTGGATTCCCTTTGTCCCTCCCTGGCTGTGCGATGTTCTCACAGATCCACACCTGACCCTGGTGTCCGCAGGGACACCAGGGTCTGTCTCTAAGTCTCTACAGGACCAATATATACACCCCAAAAGGGGGGGGGGGAGGGGAAGATTTTTTCTGTTGCTATCTACACCAAAAATGTAAGAGTCGGTCACACATGCACAAACACTCGAGAATTTTTCCATCAAGCTTGTTTGACATTCACCATACACTGTTCAAGAGAGGAATTATTAATTACGAGTGTGGCTGACCTCTGACTTGGCTAAAAGGGGGAGATCCCTGGATGTTTACACATAAGAATCTGGGGTCTAATTCCATTGCAATGTTTGACAAGAGTATCATGAAATATTACATACTTGAAACTAGCTGACTAAGACTAACCCAGGAATTTTTTAATGAACATACAAGAAAATCCGGAGGTCATCTGGGCTGACCTCTTGAAGAAGGCTTCCCTGGGTGAGAACTGTAGGGGGGGGGGGGTCATGGGTGTTACATCCCGACCTTTTCGTCTCATCTACATCTCCAGGATGTAGCCCACAACAACCGACTATCTTCCAGGTACCTATACACTGCTAGGTGAACAGAGTAATCAGGTATATTATATATATATATATATATATATATATATATATATATATATATATATATATATATATATATATAAGCGGATTAAGGCGTCCCTGTACATACCAGTTGCGTTGCTCCTGGCAGTATGGGTTCGAGTCACTTCTGGGGTGTGAGTTTTCAGTTGCATATAGTCCTGGGGACCATTCAGGCTTGTTCGCATATATATATATTATAAAATATTTGCCTGTTGGAAATCGAAGCCAGGTCGCTGGATTGTGAATCGCGGACGCCGACTACTCGGCCGTGAGGCGTTAAAGTATGATTGACACCTGTCAACATCAAAGGCTCAACTGCGGGCTCACCATAGCCCGTGCTCCCTGGAACTTTTTGTTCCAGGGAGCGAATCTTAAACAACATCATCATCATATCCAGAGTCTTCAGATTTCCCTCTTATCCCAGTCTCCCTCGGCTTATTAATATTAAGAAAATCTATTTTTAACAGTAACAAACAGGTTTAATATAAATAATATTAACAGCTAAATCAGGGAAAAGGTGAGATTCCGTCGTGGTCTTGTTGAGAGAAGAGCCGCAGTGATGCCATGTATGGCAACTAATTAATACATTTGTTGACGTTGACATCACACCACCAGGAGAGGAATTGTTGTGTTTGATAACACTGACGTCATATGAATCCGCAGTCCCAGTTTTTGTTGGTAGTGACGTCAATGAATTCATGAATCGATGCTGAGAATGACGTCAAGTCACTGCTAATTTCAGTGTCGGGTTAACAAATGCATTATGTCAAGTGGGTAGTCAGAGTGTTTCTGGAGTGACGTCACGCTCTACTACACGATAAGAGTGTTAAGTAACGTAACCTCTCTATTACACTCAGAAATGACAATTGCGTGTTGCATCAAATGAACAAATAGGCTGCAGGATCCAGTAAGTTCAGTAGAACTTCGGTTTCAACTCCTTTTGACCATGTCGTAGCTCAGTCGATTAAGGCAGTGTGGGATGCTCTCGGACGCAGGTTCGAATCCTCGTCACGGCCCTTGTGGATTTGTTTAACCTATCTATCTCCCTCTAAGGTGCTAGAGCCGCCTTGTGATCGCCCCGGTTCAACTGAAAGCACATTATAATAGTAAAAAAATGATAGATTTCACTGACCATTTCAACTCGGGGTCAGGTTCGGTTCGATTATGTTGGGTTGGGTCGTAAGGATATGCGAGCCTGCGTGCCGCTGGCAGTAATAGTCTTATCAAACTAGTTATCACCAAAAGAGCGTGACGCCAGGCCGGGCTCCGGCTGTTGGAGAACAATCGAAACCAGCCACAGGTAATTCAAGTTTCCTTTCGAGAAGTTAAATAAACTGTCATCTTTCAATCCTCAATTTTTCCATTCATTTCTTACATTAAAACTCCTGAAAAGTTGGCATCAGCAGTGATGTTAATTAAGGTGTCGTTTGGCTCTCCTCTGTGGATTCCAATTTTCTTAGTGACAGTTCCATTCTTGCAGATCGGCGTTCGATCCCTAATGGTCCAAGTGGTTGAGCACTGTTCCTTCCCCCCGTCCTCATATCTCGGCTTCCCCTCACAGCCATTCAAAGTGTAACATTCATATCGGCTTTGCACTTTCTGATGACAAATATTAATACACCTGGATGGGATTCTGGGAATTTTTCTACTCTCTAAAGTCCGGCCCGGGGCCAGGCTCCACTTGCGAAACCTTGATCCAACAGGCTGTTGCTTGCAGTCGTCTCAAAACTGATCCATCGAAGCAGGTCTTTACTTTTTGTGTGTGCGGAAGTTTTTTATCCACTTACGAAGTTACACTCGAACCCCCCCCCCCCACGCAAGCAAGTAATGCTCAAATCGACATACCTTATGAAAAGCTTTCTTTGATCCTCGACTCAGAATATGGGACTCAAGTCTGGTTGATACGCATCAAGGGGGGCGGGGGACCCACTTCAAACTTGACACTTGATGATTAGTCTTCCCCCACGGTCCCTAAACTCGTCAGTGTCTGTCACTCTTGACACTTATAATCAAAGATGCCAAATAGGTTTTTTTCATTTCTAAATGTAAATAATCTTGTGATTCTTTCATTATTGCACTTTTAAGTTCAATAATCTTGTCATCTTGTAGCGATGATACCTCCGGAAGGGTGTAGGTTGCTTGAAAAGATCTCTGGTGATGTCCTGCTCTACGCTGGTAATTGTAGCGTGACGCGAGACACAAAGCCCTTTTGAGATGCAGAGCTGCGATAGGTAAGCCGAGAGAGGTTTCCTAACAACATCAAGAGCCAAGTTTTCAACATTCTACACCTAAGTAGAACTGGCCGACCTCTCAGTGTTTAAAAGAGAACTTGATAAATACCTTCAAAGATTACCTGGATCATACTTGGAGAGAGTTCTGGGTTATCTTGAGATCTTGAGGTTATCTTGAGATGATTTCGGGGCTTTAGTGTCCCCGCTGCCCGTTCTCGACCAGGTCTCCACCCCCAGGAAGCAGCCCGTGACAGCTGACTAACACCCAGGTACCTATTTTACTGTTAGGTAACAGGGCATAGGGTGAAAGAAACTCTGCCCATTGCTCGCCGCGCCCTGATCGAACCCGGACGGATCACAAGTCCAGCGTGCTGTCCGCTCGCCGACCGGCTCCCCTTTGTGATAACTTTGTGGGTTGTGATAACTTGGTCCAACAGGCCGTTTCTTGAGCGGCCCGCAGCGCCCACATCCACTACAACCAGGTTGGTCCGGCACTTCTTACGGGAACCTATCTAAGTGTTTTTTTAAGAAACAATCCACAAGGGCCGTGACGAGGATTCGAACCTACGTCCGAGAGCATCCTAGACGCTTCTTTAATCGACTGAGCTACGACATGGTATAAGAATAATGAACAAACTGTTGTTCATTTGATGCATCACGCTATTGTTGTTTCTGTGTGTTTCTTGAAAACTTCCACCTTTGTTCCGGCAAAAATTCTAATTCTTGCTGGGAAAGTTTTGAACAGCCGTGAACCTCTGCTTGTGGATATCGCTGGTTTTATTCTGCATTTACTTCCGTATCTCTCGCTCCAGTATGTTGTTATTCTAAGTTGTTAGTGGAAATTTGGGACCTGGTTCTCCAGTATCTTCCATGTATATGTTATTTGATATCTTTCTGGTCTCCTTTCCAGAGAGTACATTTTGAGAGCTTTGAGACGATCCCAATAATTTAGGTGCTGTATCGTATCTGTGCGTGCAGTTCATGTTCACTGTATTCTCTCTATTTCAGCAATCTCTCTCTCTCTAGTTCTGAAAGGGACAGCGAGTACTGAGCAGTACTCGAGGCGGGACAGCACCAGTGCTTTGAACGCTCATAACTCACCTTATCATATACTTGCCCGCGTTATATTTGCTCTGTTATGCTCATTAGAGGTCAGGTCGTCAGACATAACCCAGAATAACCCAGATATTTTACATAAGTTGGACTGCGAGCAGCGGCGTCTAATAGCCTGGTTGACCAAACCACCAACTAGGAGGTTGAGTCAGACCGGGCCGCAGGGACATTGATCCCGGAACTATCTTAAGGTGACATAATTAACCGTCGATCATAATTAAAATAACATCTAAAAGGAATCAATTAAATTTCTGGAAATTTCTTGGAGACACAACAAATGTGTGTTGGTGTTGGTAGAGCGACTCTGCATTGTGGGTGTTCGATTCCCGATGGTCCAAGTGGATGGGCACCGCTCCTTCCTACAGCGCTATCCTAGCTCCGATAGGCTGTTCTCATATTCCATCAAACTGGCTCGGTGCTTTCTCGTAATATCCTATCCTTCATTGACCAAGATGGTATGTGGGTATATTGCTGAACATATCTACCGCACATGTTGTAGTGGTTTGGGCATACCCAACATGCCTTCGCCCACACTGTGGTCCAAGTGCCCACCTTGGGTACAGGACGCAGCCTTACCTAACCCAGGAAATAACTGTATACATTGACCGTATACTTATGGGTCCCAGTCTAGCCTCTCAGGGGGGCCCTGGCTGACCCCTCTCGAGGTAGACGATCAAACTTCGTGACCTTCCCTCGACCTGCTCCTTGACCTGGCGTCATATACCTTTAAGTAGAAAATATAAAATGATAAAGTAAAGGCATAAGTGTGAAGAGGAAAATAGTTATTTGTTTTTTTTCTATTTTGCCCTGGAGGGTTAGTTTATTGGGCAGCGTCACTCATCTTATGAGTTAAACCAAGACCATAGTGAGAGTATTGGGCAGCGTCACTCATTCTGTGAGTGGACACACCGCCATAACAGAATGGGCAACATTCCTCAATAGGAAGAAATCCTATTGAGATGAAAACGTATTCTCTCTATTACTGATTCCTTCCCGCGGCCGCCACCTCCTCTTCCATAATGCCTGGGATTGTCAGCTGCAACAACATTGTACCAGCGTACAGAATGACTGACGTGTTCTTCTATTCTCCTTTCCTCAATCACCTTGTATTATCAAGCAACAGCGCTGTGACTAGTTAGTTACAACTTGAAGAAGAGTCTTGGGTATGAAGTATTCAATATGGTCTCCTTCAGCGCCTTCAGCAGCCAGCACATCTGCTCGTTCATATCCACATATTCCAACATGGGAGGGGATCGACAGGAATTTGATGACTCTTCCCTGGTTGGTTAGTGCTCTCACAGCTTTCTTTATTTCAGCGACTATCGCGGGATTTTCTGTCTGTCTTTCCTGCAAGGCTTTGTAGAGCTGCTGTTGCCTCAGCGCTGATCATTGCACATTTAGAGTTTCTGTCAATGAACATTAATACCATAACTATGGCAGTTAGGTCCGCTTGCGTTGAAGAGTCATAGTTCCCAATGATGCTTTTTCCGATTGATTTATATTAATTTTCAAAGTTGCAATTTGCGAAGGCTCAGAGGAGTTCAGGCTTCTGGATGAACGACTTCACAGATGATCCAGGTAAGGTCGAACTGTCAACTTGGATGGGGCAGTCCTTCTCCTCCTGCCCTACAGCAAAGGCTCTCGACTGGGGGTCCAGGGGCCCACTGGGGGTCCAGGGGCCACCGATGCTCACGTTTGTGTGTGTGTACAAGATGGGGTACCCGGCGGTGCACGGGTCCTGCTCCCCCTTCCACTTCTCCCTCCCTCCCTCCCACTGTCTCACAAAATTAGAGACATAATTCAAAGATGCTCAAGTGATCTTGATCCTTTTACTATGGAGGCTGGAAGACCCTATGGACAGTAGAGGATCCACAGGCACAGTACACTAAGTACTTCGTACCTCAGACTCTCGGCTCGTTGGAGGTGATAAGCACCTCCAAAGGATACTTGATCAACCAGGCTATGATTCATACGTCAGGCTGCGAGCAGCCGCGTCCAACAGCCTGGTTGACCAGTCCAGCAACGAGGAGGCCTGGGCGATGACCGGGCCGCGGAGACGTTAAGCCCCGAAATCATCTCAAGGTAACCTCAAGATAAGGTATCAGGTGATGCTTATTGGCTCGTATGGGCCAATAAGCCTTCTGCAGTTACCTTTATTCTTGTGTTCCGAGTTGTAGCCGACCTGCGGGTAGCTACAATTCGATTGATTGATTGATAAAGATTAAGCCAGCCAAGAGGTGGTACAGGCATGAATAGCCCGTTATGCAATCCGATGAATTTGTCACAGGCTCCAGGCCAGACTTGGGAAGTAGATCTCTCGAAGCCAATTACAGGTAAACTATAGGCATCCAAACCTAACCTGGCCTAGCCTTACTTAGCCTTCACCCAACTTAGCATACTCAATATAACCAAACTTAACAAAACTGAACATATTTACGGGCTATTCATGCCCGTGCCACCTCTTGGGTGGCTTAATCGTCATCAAACAACGAATTAACTGAACATGTGCAAACCCAGCTTGGCTGACCCCGTACCTAACTAGTTCCAACCTAACCTAACCTGACCTGACCTGACCTGACCTAACCTGACCTGACCTGACCTGACCTAACCTAACCTAACCTAACCTAACCTTATCTAACCCAGCCAAATCCAATCAGACATCTTAAAGCTGGAAACAAAATCGCAAAGAAACTCTCGGTGGCAGTATACTCCAGTCCGTCCTCTGAAGGTTCCCCAACGTCAAGAAACTGTCGTACTAAAGTGCCCTTATCTTAACCTACCAGAGGACAAAAACAGAAAACGGGACAGTACGTCAATTTCGCGAGCCGCTGCCATTTTCTAGTACGACGATTTTTGCCCTTAAGTAAGAGTGTACGTCAACATGCGTCGCTCTTATTAGGTTGGCGGTGACCCTTCCCAGCTGAGTGGACAGCGCTCGAGATTCGTAGTCCTGAGGTTCCGGGTTCGATCCCCGGTGCAGGCGGGAACAAATGGGTAGTTTCTTTCACCCTGATGCCCTGTTCTCCTAGCAGTAAATAGGTACCTGGGAGTTAGACAGCTGCTACGGGCTGCTTCCTGGGGGATGTGTAACAAAAAGGAGGCCTGGTCGAGGACCGGGCCGCAAGGACGCTAAGCCCCGAAATCATCTCAAGATGACGCCTCGCTGACACCAGGTCGCCAGCGTCCAGAAGTGCATCATTACATCTCAAAAAATAACTATTAACCTTCAAATATCATAATTATAGGATATTTATGTTAGTTCACTTGTAGTTCATGTATATTGTAAGAGTTCATGTGTTCTGGTGAACACCCCGTTCTTAAGTATGGTGGCACGTGTTCATTTTAGTATGGCTGAGACCTTACCTTGAGGTTACCTTGAGGTGATTTCGGGGCTCAGCGACCACCGCGGCCCGGTCGTCGACCTGGTGGAATTTCAGTTGTCTACTATAGTCAGGGTTATTCTGGGTAAACTAGACCAATTTAGCTGTTGGGGTTTGTAAGGGCCTGTGAGCGGGGGGGGGGAGGATTTCAAATATGATCCTCAGGGTATGGGAAGAGGTTCAGGTGCCCATTAGGTTGTTGCAGAGGATGGTTGGAGGGGTGGGGGGGTGGGGGAGAAGTTTTTGATTCCCTACATGCATGTTGGATCACGAGAACGCCCAAACGCCTCCACCCCTCTCCATGACGTGGAGGTATTGCTCCGATTGGCTTGTATACCTAGTGGGTCGAGCATCGAGCCTACAATTGGTTGATGTGATGAGAGATAACAACTAGTAACATGTTACTAGTTGCCCAAGTTACTAGTAACAAGAACTAGTCTTGTTACTAGTAACACGCGAAGCGACTTGAGAATGGTCCAGGACGGACCGAAACGTCGTCGTCCCTTCAACTAGTGTGTGGTCTGGTCAACAAGAACTAGTCTTGTTACTTAAGGACTCGTGCAGACACTGGGCTAGAAGATACCTTGACCTTGAGGTTACCTTGAGATAACCCCCCCCCCCCCCACACACACACACATTGTATCAATTAGGTAAGAGGTGCGGCTTGTTGCGATCCTGAGTTCTGAGGAGAACTCGTGTTGGTCAAGACCAGTGGTTCCCACACTCTTTACCGCCATTATCCTCTTTGTCGTAGCGTCCTTATTGATGGTCCCCTCTACACTCACTAGAGGACTCCTCTGGTACCCCCTGGTATCATAGCCTGTACCACTGCCTCAGTCTGAAGCCCCCTACTACTCTACTACTACATATTGCAAAATGTTCCCCCCCCCCTCCCCTAATTTGGTCACCAGTGGTTTAGAGACTATCAGGGTTATGACTCATACGTCAGGCTGCGAGTAGCCGCGTTCAACAGCCTGGTTGATCAGTCCAGCAACCAGGAGGCCTGGTTGACGACCGGGCCGCGGGGACGCTAAGCCCCGGAAGCACCTCAAGGTTGCGTGGGGCAGAGACAGAGGGAGATAACTCACATCCGGTCTTGGATTAATTACACGAGCAGCGTTGTAATTAGCTTGTTACCTTCAGATTCCTTTGTCATTTCAGTCATTGCCTCGTTACGGTTTATAGGACGTCTTCTGATTAATTCATGTTAATGAACAAAAGTTTACATTTTAGTATTAATTGTAAGAGTATTTTGCATACTAGAATGCTGACTAGTTAGTCAGTTCAGTCCCTTGTGTCAATTCATAGGGAACCATCTGGTTGACAGTTGAGATGGATGACTCCACAGGCGTCCAGATTATATACCATCAGGGTAAAAGTTTTTTTTATAAGTGATTACCATGTTGTTATTAGGGCATGATTAACAGTTATATTTATATTAAACTACTTGACCTGAAGTAAACCTAAAATTAATCTATAATAATATACCTTGAACTAACTTGTACGTTTTATTAGCTATTAAACTGAATCTATAATAATCCTATTAGATAATGAAGCTGATATGTATTTAGCCTATTGCTATAATTAACCTATGATATATCTATACTTAAGACTAATTAACTTGTAAAGCACCAGAGATGTGACAGGACCACTTGACACCTGTCTCACACTACACCGGACGACCCGAGGGTAAGCTGCACCTCCACACCGACCGACTTAGATAGAGCTGCTTGAAGTAGCTCTGTAGGGCTCTGTCAACCCGTTATCAAGTCGTACTTGAGCAAGAGAGGGAGGTTGTTGTTGTTTTAGATTCAGCTACTCGGAACAAGTTCCAAGTAGCACGGGCTATGGTGAGCCCGTAGTGGACTTACCTGGCACAGGCGCGGGGCTGAGCTGCAAGAGAGGGATGTTGTTGTTGTTTAAGATTCGCTACTCAGAACAATTAGTTCCAGTAGCACGGGCTATGGTGAGCCCGTAAGTGGAGGCTTTTTGGAGCCATTATCTGTACCAGCCAATATAAAGCAGGAAGAAGGGAGAGGGGAAAGGGAGAGAGGGAAAAGGGAGAGAGGGGAAAGGGAGAGAGGGAAAGGGAGAGAGGGGAGAAATGAAGTATACACTTATAAAACTTGGGTGAAAATACACCTTTGAACAGGGACACTTTTAAGATGTTACACCACCGAAGATCACATTCACTGCAAACATCTACACCACCTACGGGGCTACTCATGCCCGTGCCACCTCTTCTGGTGGCTTACTCTTCATTAATCAATCAATCACGCGTTCGAATAAGCCAGTAGGCGTTCGTTTTAAAAAAAATATTGCCGGAACAACCGTGGACATCTTCAAGAGAAAACTGGATAGTTTTCTTCGAGAAGTGCCGCACCAACCGGCTGTGGTGGGTATATGGGCCTGCGGGCCGCTCCAAGCAACAGCCTGGTGGACCAAACTCTCACACGTCAAGCCTGGCCTCGGGCCAGGCTTTCGGGTGTACAAGAACTTTCAAAACTCCATCAAGCAGATATCAAGTGTTTTATTCTTAAGGACTCGTACCGACACTAGGACAAGAAAATAGACCAGCAAACACCCCCCCCCCACATTGCCTGAATTAGGTAAACAAGATTTGCCATGTACACACAACCTGTTTCCCTCCTCTTAACATACCGTATTTTGCCGCAAGAATCTCCAACGTCAAAAAAAAATGTGCTGAAAAATCATAGCGGTTTGGAAAATGTTTACGCGACGTTCCGTTTTCTATTCGTGGGCCCCTCGGTTTGGTTAGGTTCGGGTAATACATCATTTTAGTGTCGTTGTGAACAGCGGAGAGGACGGACGAGACGTTGAGACGGTTAAGCGAGTCCCAGCTGCGTCTGGGTGACGGGATGGACAGGCCAGCTGCGTCTGGGTACAAGTGACAGGATGACAGAACCAGCTACAGGTACACTACAAGGAAAGGCTCAAGATGAGCTACACGGAGGGAAGCTATAAATATGGTAACCATAGTTGGAAACCTTCTATAAAGATAGAGGACATTCTTGTCCTCCCCCATCGCCCCCCTTGTACCCCCCCTTCCAACGCCCCCCCCCAGTAATGCCCCCTTGAACCCCCCATCTTCAAACGCCCCCCCCCCAGCAACCCCTACTCAAACCCCCCCTGGCTGCTCCTCCTCCTCCTCCCCCTTTCCATCTCCCTCCTAAGTATCCCCCTTCCACTCTCATGGTTAGTGTTAGTGTGAATAACAATATGGGTAGGTTAGGTTAGGTTAGGTTATGAGTGTTGGAGTGGTCGGGGTGACTGGAGGTGGAGGTCACAGAGCTGTGCCACGCCCACTTGACCCGTGAGATACCAGCTGCGTCTGGCGGGGGTCTTGTTGTGGCCAGAGGTCAAAAGGTCAACGATATAGGCCCCACAAGCCCTAGGGATCAAGTGGGTATATTTTTCCAGTGGGGGGAGGGATGGGGGGGGGAGGGTGATACAGGGGGGGAAGGTTAGCCTCTTTTTTTGGTGCTTAATAGCATGTGGTTATATCACTAGTTGTTGTTGTAGGGTTGAGCGACATTCCTTAAGTCCCGCCTTTCGAACTATCAATAGTCAAGTTCTATGGCTTTTCTTACGTTTTAAGTTATTTACATTAAATATGATAAACTTAATCGGCTTTATATACGTCATCAGACCTGTTCTTTATATTTACAACTGTTTGGCTGGATGGTCTAGGGTCATCCAACCTAGCATTATGCAATATTAAACACATATGTCCACATATGGTAGGGGAAAAGTCTACATGGAAGGACTATTTACATGAGATTAAGAGTAGGATACAAATATTTGTGTGATGTATATATATATATATATATATATATATATATATATATATATATATATATATATATATATATATATATATATATATATATGAACACGTTGTACTGAACAGGGTGAGAATAGCTTGAGCTACCTCATCCCTTTGTGTGTATTTTACCTCAATAAACTTATTTCAATTTCAATAGTTTTGGCAATACGGCGTTGATGTCAGTAATACAAAAATAAGGAGTGTTAATTATGTAGCATGTCGCACGCCTGACACCTTAGGTCACTATGTGTTAGTTTAAACTTCTTGGTAACTATAGAAATAAGGCCATCAGTCGTGTACCACATCAAATTGTTTGGAATGTGTGATAATGGTATGACAGAATACGTAGGAGCTACAACACTTCGCCACAAGATGAGCCACAGAGACGTTAGAAAGAATTTTTTCAGTGTCAGAGTAGTTAATAAATGGAATGCACTAGGAAGCGATGTGGGTGGAGGCTGACTCCATACACAGTTTCAAATGTAGATATGATAGAGCCCAGTAGGTTCAGGAATCTGTACACCTGGATTGACAGTTGAGAGGCGGGACCAAAGAGCCAAAGCTCAACCCTGCAAGCACAATTAGGTGAGTACAAGAGTGTAACACTGAAATGCTGTGTGGCTATTTAATGTGTAATGTGGGTTTGTACAGTGATTTGTATTTATTATTTTGTAACTAGCTCATCAAGATTGTAACTTGCTTAGCTAAATGAATTGTGGGTTCAGTCCCTGAGCCCATTATGTGCCTCTGTAACCTTTCCACTACCGCCCACGGGATGGGTATGGGGTGCATAATAAATGAACTAAACTAAACTGTGCTGTGATTTGTGGAGGTGTAGTCACTGGATTTGTGAGCCCCTTGAGGGACCTGAAGTAGACGAGGGTAGAAGTATCTTAAGCTACTCTATCTTTTTAAATGTAATTATTGTCTCAATAAACGTCTTAAATTCGAACACGGAACACACACACACACACCACACACACACACAACACACACACACAACACTGTGGGGGCATGGTAGCCTGGTGGATAGCGCGCAGGACTCGTAATTCTGTGGCGCGGTTCGAATCCCGCACCAGGCAGAAACAAATGGGCAAAGTTTCTTTCACCCTGAATGCCCCTGTTACCTAGCAGTAAATAGGTACCTGGGAGTTAGTCAGCTGTCACGGGCTGCTTCCTGTGTGTGTGATGTGGAGAAAAAAAGTAGTTAGTAAACAGTTGAGAGGCGGGCCGAAAGAACAGAGCTCAATCCCCGCAAACACAACTAGGTCAATACAACTAGGTGAATACACTCACACTACAATTTCTTCAGTGGCGTTTCTTTTCCACCACTGATAAGACTAAGAAACACAACCATAAAGTTGACCTTACAAACGGTGCCTTTATCAACCAGATGAGCGTGTTGCTCTTAGACTCGTAATATATCGAAAAAATGATCAAGCGAGAAGCGTTATAACAACAGGACTGACTGGGGAGAAATAAACAACATGTAAACATCAAGTGGGAAACTGTCTTCAGTAAACAACACCCCCTCTCCCCCCCCCCCACACACACACACAAGAACAGAACAGCTGACTGCCGATGCATCCGAAGTCTGCTTGAAAGATGTTCCTTTGCGGAAGGTGAGAAAGAGGACCAGCTTGGAGAACACAGGCGACTCTATAGAAGGAAAAACGCGGTAAAGCTGCTGCAGACACGACGACTATATCCCAACAAAGAAAAATACTTTAACCAGGAAGATTGAAGAACAGAAGCTGAACCAATCACGCCAAAGTTAAGAAATGAAATTGGAAGAGAAAGTCACACAAGAAATAAAAGTAAAATCCAAAAAAATGTCTTCACATATGGCGAACTCAAAATGAAAAAAACCTCCGCGAGTATTGGACCTATACTTACAACTGAAGGTTCAAACGCGGAGGACAACAAGGAAATTTCTGAAATCCTAAAAGATCAGTACGAGGCTGTGTAACAACAGTTTAACACCGTTTTAACAGGCTGTTTAACACCGCAATAAACAACACGGAAGTTGAACAACCGCACAGTTTCCTTATGAACGACAATCAGACTCCGCCACCGACATAAGCACTGCAGATTTTGAAAGAGAAATTATCAACATGTCCACGCACTCAGAATTCCAAGAGTCTGGACCTATGTTGATAAAGAAATGTAAAGATGAAGCACAGGTGCTCAGTGCAGTGTGGTGAAAAAACTTGTATATCTGGAAGGTTCCAGAAACACTTAAATCAACAGATTTAGCTCGGCTACACAAGGGGGGTTTTCTTCCTATTGGGGAGTGTTGTACATGCTGCTATGGCGTGTGTCCACTCACAGGATGAGTGGCGCTGTCCAATACTGTCACTATGGCGGTGTGTCCACTCACAAGATGAGTGGCGCTGCCCAATACTGTCACTATGGCGGTGTGTCCACTCACAAGATGAGTGGCGCTGCCCAATACTGTCACTATGGCGGTGTGTCCACTCACAGGATGAGTGACGCTGCCCAATACTGTCACTATGGCGGTGTGTCCACTCACAGGATGAGTGACGCTGCCCAATACTGTCACTATGGCGGTGTGTCCACTCACAGGATGAGTGGCGCTGCCCAATACTGTCACTATGGCGGTGTGTCCACTCACAAGATGAGTGGCGCTGCCCAATACTGTCACTATGGCGGTGTGTCCACTCACAAGATGAGTGCGCTGCCCAATAAACTCGCCCCTCGGGGCAAAATTTAAACAAATTTAAATTTAAGGGAGGTAGCAAAGCACTGGTTAAAAACATTACAATCCTATCACACTAACGACACCCACAAAACCATTTGAAAATATGACCAGGAGTCACAGCTACCATTTTATGGAGACCAATGACCTCTACAAACCAGGTCAACATGAATTTAGAAAAAGACGTTGTAAAACTTCAAATTGATATTAATCAAACTTCTCATAACAGGAAAGCAGCGTGTAAAAGTATCTGGGACTAATGATATCTGATGACCTAACATCTAGGAAGCATGACCAAGTAAATATCCCGTCAGCTAGAGACATGATTGGATGGATTATATGAGAAGGTTATCTTGAGATGATTTCGGGGCTTTAGTGTCCCCGCGGCCCGGTTCTCGACCAGGCCTCCACCCCCCAGGAAGCAGCCCGTGACAGCTGACTAACACCCAGGTACCTATTTTACTGCTAGGTAACAGGCCGGGCATAGGGTGAAAGAAACTCTGTCCATTGTTTCTTGCCGGCGCCCGGAATCGAACCCGGGACCACAGGATCACAAGTCCAGTGTGCTGCCCGCTCGGCCGACCGGCTCCCTAAACCTTCAATTTCAGGGATAACATCACAATGGTCATACTATTCACACTGGTACTGTCCCGTCTTGAGTGCTGCTCGGCACCCGCTCACCCTTCATAACAGGAGAGTGCTGTAAAAGAGGGAATATAGAGAACAGATACAGCACGCATAGACACGATGAAGTACCTTCCCGCCAAACACACACCGAAACTACGACGTTGGTACAACGTTCGAACAGTTATAACACCTCCTAACCAGTATAACAACCAATATAACAAGTTGTAACAACGTTCTAATACGTCATAAACACGTTAAGCCAAGATGTAACAACTTATTACAAGTTGTAACAAGCGGAAAATAGAGACAGTTTCGGTTTGTGTTTCCAGGGTTATCTATTCCATCTCAAAGCTCTCTAAATGTATTCTAGAATAACTAATGACTTAAAAAAACAACAGTACGGGTCTTTCCTTCTCTCCCTGCCTGTCTATACCCGTCTCTCACGCTCACCCACTCCCTTCCAGTTACTGTTCTTCCTCCAGGTGCTAGGATACTCTCAGCTCTCAGGGGGAGTGTCCTAGCTCACAGCTGGTTACTCTTCCCTCTAGTGTGTACTCGCCTAATTGTGCTAGCGGTGGGGGGGGGTGACTGAGCTTCGGCTCTTTGGTCCCGCCTCTCAACTGTCAAACAGGTGTAAAGGTTCCTGAGCCTTCTGGGCTCTATCATATCTACATTTGAAACTGTGTATGGAGTCAGCCGCTGTTTCCACCCCCGTGTCCCACACGCGCTAGTAGTTTGAATTTGTTATTTCAGAATCTCATCATAAAATATCTCGCTAGGAACCGCAAAGGAAACTAAAAATGATATATAAACCTAAGGTAAACATCGAATCATTTGTAATCCGAACAGAGATTAACACCCACTCCCCCCCTCCCCTACACCTCTTCTCTCCCCCCCCCTCCTCTCCCCACATCCCCCACTTTCTTCCTTCCTCCTTAATTCCCCCACCCCCCACTGTTAAAGGCAGAGTGTAAGAACTTGAAATATTAAGCTTGCACAAACGCTCATAACAAAGATATTACCAAGAAAAACAGTTCTTTGATAATGAGAGAAGGAAACACGAAGTTTTCTATATTCTCTCTATATACTATATTATATATTCTCTCTATATACTATATTATATTTCTCTCTATATACTATATATACTATATTTCTCTATATTCCCCGTCAGCTCATGCCCGTAGGGGTGTCGCCTCCTTGACAGCAAGACCCGCGCAAAATTGTAAATAAACTCGATGACAACTAAAAAAATAGAGAAAACAAAATCAAGAAATGAGACAATACGAAAACAAATTTAACACAGAAGCTGCAAATGAATTAAGATCAAATCTCCATTAACGAGTCGTCTAATCCCACCAGTATTAGGGCTGGAGCACCATACACTAATGAGGAATAATGGCTTTCAAAATGAAAATGTAGAACAGTATATTGAGAACTATCCTTCCTTAACGCAAGCAGGACTGACTGCCATTATTAATGGCATTAAGATTCATTGAGAGAAACGCAGTGCAGTAAGGTACACTGGTTCAGAAACCGCATTACAAAAGGCTTAGGAGAGGAAAGAATGAGTAGGAAATCGAGCGACAGTCGCAGAAACCACGAGAGCTGGGAAAATACTGACCAATATGTGCACGACATAATGGCGTCGGATGAACAACTCGGCGGGTTTTCTTCCTATTGGGGAGTGTTGTACATGCTGCTATGGCGGTGTGTCCACTCACAGGATGAGTGGCGCTGCCCAATACTGTCACTATGGCGGTGTGTCCACTCACAGGATGAGTGACGCTGCCCAATACTGTCACTATAGCGGCGTGTCCACTCACAGGATGAGTGGCGCTGCCCAATACTGTCACTATGGCGGTGTGTTCACTCACAGGATGAGTGGCGCTGCCCAATACTGTCACTATGGCGGTGTGTCCACTCACTAGATGAGTGACGCTGCCCAATACTGTCACTATGGCGGTGTGTCCACTCACAGGATGAGTGGCGCTGCCCAATACTGTCACTATGGCAGTGTGTCCACTCACTAGATGAGTGACGCTGCCCAATACTGTCACTATGGCGGCGTGTCCACTCACAGGATGAGTGACGCTGCCCAATACTGTCACTATAGCGGCGTGTCCACTCACAGGATGAGTGGCGCTGCCCAATAAACTCGCCCCTCGGGGCAAAATTTTAAAATTTAATTTAATGGCGTCGGGGTGCCATTTAAGGAACTGGGGAGCCTTTGGATCCCTTCCAAGATCACCACCCTCTTTAAGATCCTTCCCTCTTTACCCCTCATCCCTCCCTACTTCCATTGTTATCTTGAATCTCATCTGTTTTTTCTTTCTCCTGTGGGTTATCCACGCACACTCTTGGACTGTTATCTTCCTCTACACCAGTCAGGGAGAGTATTAAGATAGGCCGAACAGAAATAGGAGTGAGGACCAGTGCGTCGTAAATAGGCACTGCCTCGCCTGGTTTCCATTAAATAGGTACCGCCTTGAATGGTCCTATTACACTCCCATATATTTCTATTTATATAAACCTCACCTACCTTCTATACAATAGGGACTGCCTGGTGTGGTCCTATTTACACCTGTGCCTTCATCTTAAAGTGTTTAGGTATATGTGTACTTACTTTTTGGGTCTGGCATATCGAGCTGTTAGCTCTTGGACCCCGCCTTTCGAACCGTCGGTTGTCTAATGCACCAACTCCCGACCGAATTTTTATCTAGCAACTGTATAAATTTTCCCGCAGCCGCAGGATGCAGCCCGCAGCAACTGTCAAACCGTTAGGTACTTATTTACTGCTGGGTGAACAGATGCATTGGGTAAAATAAACTCTGCCCATTTGCTTCTGCCACGGCCTGGATTCGAACCCAGGCCCCTTGAGATTACGACCCCCCGAGCGCTGTCCACTCAGCCGTGTGTGTGTGTGTGTACTCACCTAGTTGTACTCACCTAGTTGTGCTTGCGGGGGTTGAGCTCTGGCTCTTTGGTCATGCCTCTCAACTGTCAATCAACTGATGTACAGGTTCCTGAGCCTACTGGGCTCTATCATATCTAGATTTGAAACTGTGTATGGAGTCAGCCTCCACCACATCACTTCCTATTGCATTCCATTTGTCAACCACTCTGACACTAAAAAAGTTCTTTCTAATATCTCTGTGGCTCATTTGGGCACTCAGTTTCCACCTGTGTCCCCTAGTGCGTGTGCCCCTTGTGTTAAATAGCCTGTCTTTATCAACCCTCTCGATTCCCTTGAGAATCTTGAATGTGGTGATCGTGTCCCCCTAACTTCTGTCTTTCAACGAAGTGAGGTTCAATTCCATAGTCTCTCCTCGTAGCTCATACCTCTCAGCTCGGGTACTAGTCTGGTGGCAAACCTTTGAACCTTTTCCAGTTTAGTCTTATGCTTGACTAGATATGGACTCCATGCTGGAGCCGCATACTCCAGGATTCGTCTGACATATGTGGTATATAATGTTCTGAAAGATTCCTTACACAAGTTTCTAAAGGCCGTTCCTATGTTAGCCAACCTGGCATATGCTGCTGATGTTATCCTCTTGATATGAGCTTCAGGGGACAGGTCTGGCGTGATATCAACCCCCAGGTCTTTCTCTTTCTCTGACTCTTGAAGTATTTCATCTCCCAAATGATACCTTGTATCTGGTCTCCTGCTTCCTACCCCTATCTTCATTACATTACATTTGCTTGGGTTAAACTCTAACAACCATTTGTTCGACCATTCCTGCAGCTTGTCCAGGTCTTCTTGAAGCCTCAAGCTGTCCTCCTCTGTCTTAATCCTTCTCATAATTTTGGCGTCGTCAGCAAACATTGAGAGTAATGAGTCTATTCCCTCCGGGAGATCATTTACGTATATCAGAAATAGGATAGGTCCAAGTAAAGAGCCCTGTGGGACTCCACTGGTGACTTTACGCCATTCTGAGGTCTCACCCCTCACTGTAACTCTCTGCTTCCTATTGCTTAGGTACTCCCTTATCCACTGGAGCGCCCTACCTGTTACTCCTGCCTGCCTCTGTGTGTGTGTGTGTGTGTGTGTGTGTGTGTGTGTGTGTGTGTGTGTGTGTGTGTGTGTGTGTGTGTGTGTGTGTGTGTGTGTGTGTGTGTGTGGTGTTCCCTTCCCCCCCCCCCCCTTCTCCACGCTGCTTCTACACACTGCCACCCCCTCCCACCCCATCCATCTCTCATCGTGATTATCCACATAATTTATGGTCACCTTGGGTCTAGGCGGCCTTGCTCCCGTCTAGTCTACTGCCCCATGCGCCCTCTCCTCTCTCCTCCACCTGCTTGTTCCTCTCCTTCGTCTTCCTCTCCACTCCTCCACCTGCTTGTTCCTCTCCTTCGTCCTCCTCTCCACTCCTCCACCTGCTTGTTCCTCTCCTTCGTCCTCCTATCCTCCGTCCTCTCTCCCACCACTCCCACCATTCCTCTGCTCCGTCCTCCTGCACCTGAATGGCCAGAAGTCGGAGCTTCTAGCAGTTAGAGGCGAGAACTCGAGTCGCGTGAATGTAACAAGTTGGGGGTCCCGCAAGGCCCGGTGGTGGGACCACTACTGTTCCTGTTTGATGTGAATGATCTACCCGAAGGAGCGAGCTCGTTCCTGTCCATGTTTGCAGACGATGCAAGGCTAATGAGGACTTGTATTGCATTTTATACTTGTATTGCACTAATTCTCTGAATGCGTTGGTCTGTTATGCCTAGTAATTTCAATACATTACCTTGCTTAAATGTATTAAGTTACTTAAAAATCAAAGACAGTTATGTACTAAACTCTATACTTAAGTAAAACTGGCCAGTCAACCGGTTTTAATTAGCGAATGGATCAATAAGGAAGTGAATTAAGTAATCAAAGAGGAATAAGCGATTAGGATCGTCACAGCCTTGTTAATCACCCTGTCACCAGACAAGCCTGTCCTCCCACTCTCACTTGAGGGGGAATAGAACTCTTAAAACACACTACAAGTAAATTACAGGTAGACCTCTATATTCCTCTTCTCCCTCCCTTCATTATTCCTAGTTTTTCCTCCCTCTTTAGTTCTATTTTTCTCCGATTCTGGGGCCAGATTCACGAAGCAGTTACGCAAGTACTTACGAACGTGTACATCTTTCCTCAATCGTTGACGGCTTTGGTTACATTTATTAAACAGTTTACAAGCATGAAAACTTCTCAATCAACTGTTGTTATTGTTATAAACAGCCTCCTGATGCTTCGGAGCTTATTAACTGTTTATTAATTGTTATCAAGGCCGCCAAAAATTGAGAAAAAATGGACAGGTTCGTAAGTGCTTGTGTAACTGCTTCGTGTATCTGGCCACTGGTGAGTAGCGAACTAACACCTCCACGACACTAGGGGGATGACAGGGGCCGCCTCCTTGTGGCTGTGTAGAGAAATGTGTTGTTCCAGTCCAGTGAATCCAATACATTGACAAGATTCCTAGATACAGAGGATGGAAATACACCCTTTTTTGTAACATTTAGTGGCCGTGTTGCCGCGAGATTCTGTAATGATATGTTGATCTGTTGTAACATCTGGAACACTTCTTTCCTGGCACTTGCCCTCTGCTCTCTTTATTGGCACTTTGTTCTATTTATTTGTCCCCCCTTTCCTCCCTTCCCACACTTGGGCTGGACGGTAGAGCGACGGTCTCGTTTCATGCAGGTCAGCGTTCATTCCCCGACCGCCCACAAATAGTTGCCCACCATTCCTCTCCCCCCGTCCCATCCAATACTCTTATCCCTTCCAAGTGCTGTACAGCCTCTAACTAACCCCGCCCCCCCCCCTGGCCTGCTACAGGTCAGAGCGTGAGTGATATGGTAATATGGGTTGACATAACTTCACCTCCGTCGCCGCCACCAGCAGCAGCAGCAGCAGGCCAGGGCTTGTCTTGATTAACTCTGCTTTACCCTCTTCCTCCCTTCACCCTCTTCCTCCTTCACCCTCTACCTCCCTTCACCCTGTCCCTCCCTTCACCCCTCCCTCCTTCCCCTTGTTCGTGTCCCACCCGTGGTGAAGAGTTTGTCTTTGTCCGCCCTGTCAATTCCCCTGAGAATTTTGTAGGTGGTTATCATGTCTCCTCTTACTCTTCTGTTTTCCAGTGACGTGAGGTTCAGCTGCTTTAGCCTTTCCTCGTAGCTCATTCCTCTCAGTTCCGGGACGACCCTGGTGAATACCGCTGAATCTTCTCAAAATTTGTCTTGTGTTTAACTAGGCATGGACTCCAGGCTGGAGCTGCATACTCCAAGATTGGTCTGACATGCGGCGTCCAGGCGTTCTGCAGGTGTCTTTAAAACAGACGATACAAATGCATTCAACATATGTCCAGACGCACTCAACATATGTCCAGACGCACTCAACATATGTCCTCAGATCTGACAGGTGTTAGATTCTCTATGCACGTTTCATTTCAAAGGGAATTGAAGGGACGATCGAGAGAAGCGGAGAGGTGAGGGAGAGGGAAGAGAGAGAGAGGAGAGAGAGCAGGAGAAAGAGTGGGGGGTGAGAGGACTCTTGGAGGCACCTAGCCCTCCAGGAGCCCAGGGACCCTGAGTGTAAAAACCGCCGGCGCCTAATTTACATCATAAAAGCACTCGTGGGAGAATGTGCCATCAGGAAAAAGTTTAATGTGCTTCGGTTTCTTTATATGCTAATTACATGCATAGTGTGTGTGTGTGTGTGTGTGTGTGTGTGTGTGTGTGTTGTGTGTGTGTGTGTGTGTGTGTGTGTGTGTTGTGTGTGGGTGTGTGTGTGTGTGTACTCACCTAGTTGTGCTTGCGGTGGTTGAGTTTTGCCTCTTTGGTCCCGCCTCTCAACTGTCAATCAACAGGTGTACAGATTCCTGAACCTACTGGGCTCTTAACATATCTACGATTGAAACTGTGTATGGAGTCAGCCTCCACCACATTATTGAATAATGCATTCCATCTGTTAACCTACTCTGACACTGAAAAAGTTCTTTCTATGGCTCATCTGGGTACTCAGTTTCCACCCGTGTTGCTTTGTGTGTGTGTACCCCTGTGTTAAATAAATTGTCTTTATCTACCTTACCAATTCCTCTGAGAATCTTTTATGTGGTGATCATGTCTCTCCTAACTCTTCTTTCTTCCAGCGACATGAGGTTTAGTTTCCGTAGTCTCTCCTAGTAGCTCATGTCCTTCACCTCAGATACTAGTCTGGTGACGCACCTTTGAACTATTTCCAATTTAGTTTTGTACTTGACTAGACATGAACTCCATGCTGGAGCTGCATACTCCAGGACTGGCCTGACGTACGTGGCATACAAGGTTATAAATGATTCCTTACACGTTTCTAAAGGCTGTTCTTACGTTGGCCAACCTAGTATATGCCGCTGATGATATCGTATTGATGTGAGCTTCATGGGACATGACTAGCGTGGTATCAACCCCCAGGTCTCTCTTTCTCCCCCATTCTTGAAGGATTTCCTCTCCCAAATGGCACCTTGTATCCGGCCTCCTGTCCCCTACTTGAATCTGACTTTCTATACATTTCCTCGGGTTAAACTAATAGGTATTTGTTGGACAATTCTTTCAGTTTGTCCAGGTCATCTTGTAGCCTCATGCTGTCCTCTTCTGTCTTGATCTTTCTTATAATTTTGGTATCAGCAAACATCGAGAGGAATGAGTCTTTATTCTCTCGGGAAGGTCATTTATGTATATCAGAAGCAGGACAGATCCGAGTACAGAGCCCTGTGGGACTCCGCTGGTGACTAAATTTTTTAAATTTTAATTTAAATTTTGCCCCGTGACCTCACGCCATTCTGAGTTTTCACTCCCTCACAGCAACACTCTGCTTCCTATTGCTTAGGAACTCCCTTATCCACTAGACTCCCCTACCAGTTACTCCTGTCCGTTTATCCAGCTTGTGAGCCAGATGTACGTACAAGCCAAGATGAAGACCAGAGACATGGCACATCAAGAATCAGTGGAGGTTGACTCCTTTCATGGAGGAGGCAGTGGAGGGTTGACTCCATTCATGGAGGAGGCAGTGGAGGGTTGACTCCATTCATGGAGGAGGCAGTGGAGGGTTGACTCCATTCATGGAGGAGGCAGTGGAGGGTTGACTCCATTCCAGTTTCAAGAGTGTATATGTCTAAGCACACGACGACCGAGTCGCTTGTCGCACCTGCCTACCAATGGCCTAGAGGTGGGGTCCAACAACCACAGTCCATTCCAACAAATGAGAAGGAAAAAAAAACAGAACGGAAGTCTGAAAAAAAATCTAAGAAGTAATTTCTTGGCGAATCGTCTGACTCCGAGGAGGGAGATTGAGGCTGATTTTAGGGTATGTGGTGAAATGCGGAGCGTGATTCATAGGTAGTCCACAGTGGTCCCCTTGTCCTTGGTGAGGGGAGAGCCGGACCCCTCTCTTACCTCTCTCCCTCCCTCCCCTCAGCTCTCTTCCCTCCAATCCCACTCACCCTCCCCTACTCCCCTACCCTGTCTCATCATTTCCCATTCCACCCCTTCCATCTCCCGCTGGGCTCTCTTCCTGCACCACCAAATTGAAACTTAAAAAAAGAGTTTTCATCGTCACTACACCAGCCCCGTCTTGCTAAGATTTTCCCAACATCAAGAAAACGGTCTGTTTAAAGTGTCCTCTAAAGGTGTCAGGGGGCGAAATTTATACATTTATACATGCCCATTCTTATAAAGAAAGCATTAAAAAAAGCGAACATCAAAATTTGAATGAACAATGAGTGAATGAATGATGAATGAACCCGGGCGGACAAACAGACTAAGTGTTCTTCGATCTTTCCCGCGCGCGCCACAAGTACTCATAGGGAAGGCGCGCGCGTCACAAGTACTCAAAGGGAAGGCGCGCGCGCCACAAGTACTCAAAGGGAAGGCGCGCGCGTCACAAGTACTCATAGGGAAGGCGCGCGCGTCACAAGTACTCATAGGGAAGGCGCGCGCGTCACAAGTACTCATAGGGAAGGCGCGCGCGTCACAAGTACTCATAGGGAAGGCGCGCGCGTCACAAGTACTCATAGGGAAGGCGCGCGCGTCACAAGTACTCAAAGGGAAGGCGCGCGCGTCACAAGTACTCATAGGGAAGGCGCGCGCGTCACAAGTACTCATAGGGAAGGCGCGTGCGTCACAAGTACTCATAGGGAAGGCGCGCGCGTCACAAGTACTCATAGGGAAGGCGCGCGCGCCACAAGTACTCAAAGGGAAGGCGCGCGCGTCACAAGTACTCATAGGGAAGGCGCGCGCGTCACAAGTACTCATAGGGAAGGCGCGCGCGTCACAAGTACTCATAGGGAAGGCGCGCGCGTCACAAGTACTCATAGGGAAGGCGCGCGCGTCACAAGTACTCATAGGGAAGGCGCGCGCGCCACAAGTACTCAAAGGGAAGGCGCGCGCGTCACAAGTACTCATAGGGAAGGCGCGCGCGTCACAAGTACTCATAGGGAAGGCGCGCGCGTCACAAGTACTCATAGGGAAGGCGCGCGCGTCACAAGTACTCATAGGGAAGGCGCGCGCGCCACAAGTACTCAAAGGGAAGGCGCGCGCGTCACAAGTACTCATAGGGAAGGCGCGCGCGTCACAAGTACTCAAAGGGAAGGCGCGCGCGCCACAAGTACTCATAGGGAAGGCGCGCGCGTCACCTCCGCCGGCCGCCTTGAGTGAAAATGACGAAAAGAAAGTTTCACGCACTTGAAACATAATATTACGAAGCTGCAGAGAGTGGCGGGGGTCTAAGGAGGTTAAAAAGATTCAAAGAAACAACATGAAACTTATTACCGAACTTGGAGTCTTGAAAATCTTCGAAGTAACAAAATCTGTTCCTCAACAGTAGAGAACAGTTGACAAGCCGCTGCAAGAGAGAGAGAGAGAGAGAAGTACGGCCGAAATTCTGCACATAATAATGGCTTTATTAAAACAGTTTTATTACCTGCTAATAAGTCACTGTAAGATGATCCTCTGTGTACCGTATATTTCTTATTATTAAATACTGATTGGAAAGAGGCTGTTGTTGTTGTTAAAGATTCGCTACCTGAAACAAAAAGTTCCAAGTAGCACGGGCTATGGTGAGCCCGTAGTAGGAAAGAGGCGAGTGTAACAGCCCTATTCACGAAAGGTCACAGAAAACGTGCATCTTAACCCCTCATCTCACTTGGGTAGATCGACTCTGCTTTCCGCTTGTTGTTGTTATAGATTCAGCTACTCGGAACAAGTTCCAAGTAGCACGGGCTATGGTGAGCCCGTAGTGGACTTACCTGGCACAGGAGCATTGCTGTGTGATCTGCTTTGCGAGCAGACAACCAAAGATATATAGCTTG
>WNGS01004946.1:28426203-28439882 GCA_020271785.1 Procambarus virginalis
TTTAATAATTGTAACCAAAGCCGTCCAAAGATTGAGAAAAGATGTACACGTTCGTAAGTGCTTGCGAAACTGCTTCGTGAATCTGCCCCCAGTCTGCTCCAGGTAAGATGGCCCGACGTCCAAGTAAAGCGGAACTCGCTAACCACTAACCAACGCTAAGCATACAGTAATAAAACCAGAGAGAAAAAATAATACCAAAATGCCTTATGACATAGGCGTGTCTGGCGTGACGTCATAACCGCTATTCACAGATATATTTGTTCAACTTTCTTGACTGATGAAGCGGGCAGCCCGGCCTTGGTTGGGGTCACGTGCCCGGGCGCCCACACACCCGCCGCAAACACTGCAAACACCACCACAAACACGCCGGCAAACACCGTCTTGCGGGGGGAGGGGGGGGGGAGCGGGGAGATGATGAAGAAGAAAATATGAGAGAGAGAGAGAGGGAGGGAGAAAGATATTTAGGGTGAGGAGAGAGGGGAGGGGGGGGGGCTGAAGGGAGATGGAGAAAGGACAGCAAGAAGAGGGAAGTAGGGAGAGGTTTGAAGACAGCATAGTAGCGAGACGTAGGCTGTAGGCACTCGCTCATTGGCCCTCCCTGTGCCAGGTAAGTCCACTACGGGCTCACCATAGCCCGTGCTACTTGGAACTTGTTCCGAGTAGCTGAATCTATAACAACGACCACCACCATGGGGCGGGGACAATTGTCAACAAAATCAAATCCGGACCATCCACCGTGAAGAGCTCAGTCCCCCAGGGTACTCCAGGAATTTTTCTCACTCATATCGGACATAGACAAGAACATAACCTATAGCACTGTATCATCCTTTGCAGATGACACTAGATCTTCATGAGAGTAGACAACACAGAGGACACGGCAAACCTCCAGTCAGATGTAGATCTGGTCTTTCTATGGGCTACAGAAAATAATATGGTGTTTAAACGAAGATAAGTTCCAGCTCATGTGCTACGGAAAAAAATAAAATTTAAAAACGGAAACCACGTACAAAACTCGGGTAAATAGAACAAAAAGGCAATGCAAAGGATTTGGGTGTACTCATGTGGGAAGACCAAGACCTTATCTTAAAGAATTAACCGTCAAAACTGCAAATGACAGAGAACCTTTCACACTAGAGATGCTATACCGATGATGATACTTTTCAGACGCTAGTGCTCTCTAGAGTGGAGTACTGCTGCACAATGACAGCCCCTTTCTAAGCTGGAAAAATTGCTGACCTGGAGAGCGTGCAGAGATCCTTTACTGCTAGAATCCACTCAGTAAAACATCTAAACTACTGGGACCGACTAAAGAGCCTAAATCTGTATTCTCTTGAGCGCAGGCGGGAGAGATACTTAATAATTTACACGTGGAAAATATAGAGTAGAAATGAACTTTAACGAAACGAACCAATATGACTAATGAAACAGCAATATCAAGGTCTGGTTGATCCGCCGGCCCAGATTGAGGGTCAGTCTTGGCAACTGTACAGCCACCTGCCACGCCCACTATCCACCAGTACACCTGCCACGCCCACTATCCACCAGTACACCTGCCACGCCCACTATCCACCAGTACACCTGCCACGCCCACTATCCACCAGTACACCTGCCACGCCACTATCCACCAGTACACCTGCCACGCCCACTATCCACCAGTAACCTGCCACGCCCACTATCCACCAGTACACCTGCCACACCCAATGTCCGTGGATGAGGACCGTCCTCATCCACCTCTTCCCCTACCACGCCCACAGAATGAAACAATCCTCACCAATTGTGTATTTACTGATGTGACAATAAAACGAGTCCACGAGCAATATGTATCCCAGATTCAGGTGGTTTTCTGGGGGTGCCACCTGGCCCGAGAGCTGGAACTAGACACAATGCTTTCTGTCCAATCATGACCATAAAATCTTGCCCAGAGGTGGAGGGGGGAGTTGAGAAAGGGTCTTGAGCGGGAGGTGAAAAAATGACTTTAGAAGATACAGATGTAAGATAATGGATTGTAGAAGAGGCAGGTGAAGGTGAGAGGGCCAGAGAGAGAGAGAGAGAGAGAGAGAGAGAGAGAGAGAGAGCGAGAGAGGAGAGAGAGAGAGGAGAGAGAGCATCAACAATAGACAGTTATCAATCAGGGGGTGAATAAGGTGCAGACAAGGGTGGGGTCAGCTTGGTCGGGGCGTGGATTCTGCTCCTTTTGTTCCGGTCACGTTAGGTCAACATTGTCCCCGTCGAGGGGTAAGGGGTCGGAGTGGCTGGGGAGAGAGAGAGGGGACGAGGCCAAGAGGGAAGGGGGGGGGGAATGGGAGAGAAAGAGAGAGAGTGTGGGAGGGAAGGGGTTCACGGAGAGTGATGAATATGCGCGATTCTTTGTGTTCCAGCATTCATTTTAATGACGAAGTGCACCAGAGCTGATTTTTGGTGCTTGGGATGAGCCTTTATGGAGATGAGGGTAGACGGGAGGCTCCCAGCGCCCCCCCCTCCTTACCTGGAGTTCATCTGGCGGCAATTGACAGGTGGTTCACGGGGTCAAACCTTGATTCGATCAGTGTGCTAATTTTTCTTTTCATCTGTGAAGCTCTCGAAATGACGCGTTGAATAAGCCGCAAGTGATGTGTTGCTTCTGTCTGTTTGCCCTGGTGACGGGGGTTCGGTGTGTTGCTGTCTGTCTGTCCTGGTGACGGGGGTTCGGTGTGTTGCTGTCTGTCTGTCCTGGTGACGGTTGTTTAAGAGTGTTCGATGTACTCATTAGTTGTACTCGTCTAATTGTGCTTGCGGGGGGGTTGAGCTCTGGCTCTTTGGTCCCGTTTCTCAACTGTCAAATCAGCTGGCGAGATACTCTCTCCTGCATATTATTTAGAAAAGCAAATTAATTTATGTTTGGGTTTGTGTTTCCTTAGAACACAGGAATACATCAGGCTACAGGTTACATATACTTTAACAAAATATAAAAAACTAAACTCAGGTGACACAAGTTGTTACTCATGCATGAATCACGTGTAATGAGTAGGTGGGTAATTAGGTGTTTGAAATGGGTGTTGGTTGTGCGTGTTCTCCAAACATTCTCCAGTTCCGTCAAGCGTAATTGTTAATGTTTCGTTAAATTGGCATTCCAGTGTAGAGAGGTTATCTTGAGATGATTTCGGGGCTTAGTGTCCCCGCGGCCCGGTCCTCGACCAGGCCTCCACCCCTCAGGACGCAGCCCATGAAAGCTGACTAACTCCCAGGTACCTATTTTACTGCTAGGTAACAAGGGCATCAGGGTGAAAGAAACTCTGCCCATTGTTTCTCGCCGGCGCCCGGGATCGAACCCGGGACCACAGGATCACGCGTCGCTCAGCCACCACCTCCCGGAGGAGTAAAAGTGCCGCTAACCATTTTCAAAACTGATGTTGAACTCTTGTTAACATCAGAGGGGTTCAGCAAGCGATTGGGCTCTATATTTTAATGTTAAGGTGTTGTGATAACAAATGTTTTGACTTCAGGGCTACCTATCTGACCTATATTTTTTGATCTTATCAATTTCCTTTCCGTTCTTGACCATAGTATGATTTTTAGGGGAGGAGGGGAGGGGGGGGGAGCTGTAGAACTGATTTTTTTTCATGGTGGTGGCTGTAAGATGACTGTAAGATGGCTGTAAACTGCTGGTGTTCACGTACAAGATGTCCTCACTGTCGAGACTTCTGTCTCTATTTGATCTGGAGGATATATGTTTATATTTGGATATATGTGTTTATATTTTATATATTGAATTTACGCTTTTCAAGAGAGGCATTGAAGGGTCAGGCTCAGTACCTTGATCCAGGTATGATCGAGTAGATTATGTATATCAGTGTAGCCTTGTGCGGTTATACTTTGTGATGGAACCGGGAATCTGTCTCCCCCCGCGGTTGGTGGGTCTCTTGACAAGGAGCCAGATTCACGAGTACTTACGAACGTGTACATCTTTCCTCAATCTTTGACGGCTTTGGTTACATTTATTAAACAGTTTACAAGCATGAAAACTTCCCATTCGGCTGTTGTTATTGTTATAAACAGCCTCCTGGTGCTTCGGAGCTCATTAACTGTTTAATAATTGAAAACAAAGCCGCCAAAGATTGAGAAAAGATGTACAGGTTCGTAAGTGGTTTCGTGAATCTCGCCCAAGGCCTTCTGGCTGGTGGTCTGGTCAACCAGGCTGTTAGACGTCGCTGCTCGCAGTCTAACGCACGAATATCAGCCCACTGTTCAGGTACTCCTAAGTGTTTATATGCAATAAACATCCATACTAGACACTTATCAAGTGTCAATAGGCTGTTTATAGTCTAGTTATTTCCGTGTTCTTTAAGAAAAAAGTATTCAGCGCTGTCTCACCAGTCATCTTGACTGTCGTACATGTTGTCTGTGTTGAAATAAATTTTGCTGATTATTCGTATTACAGAAAAAAATGGGCAGTTCGTCATACGGCTGGCAGATTGTGATTTGATTTGATTTGATGGCGTCACTTCGTTGCCATTCCAGTGAGAGTGTCGCACGTCGTATTGGTCACTGCTGTAAATGGCCAAGAGGTTTAAACACGGCTGGCATAGGCCGGATACAGGGATATGAACATCGGTAACCGCGGCAGAACGTCAATATCAGAACATCGATGAACAAATCCACAAGCGCCGTGATGAGGTTCGAACCTACGCCCGAGAGGATCCCAGACGCTGGCGAACCATAGATTCGATCATGAGCTGAGGCAAATGTATATCAAATCACAGCTGTTTTGTATAACCAAAACCCCCACCTCCTTGTACCCCTTTCCAAAAACAAGGGTAAGGGGGGGGTCCTCCTCCAGAGAGAGAGAGAGAGAGAAGAGAGAGAGAGAGAGAGAGAGAGAGAGAAGAGAGAAGAGAGAGAGAGAGAGAGAAGAGAAGAGAGAAGAGAGAGACACAGAGAGAGATGTGAGAGTTTCAGTGATGTAGCTTCTTCAGCCGTTCATCTTTTTGTTTCCGATTTGATTAAGCGTTTCCACTATACAGTGTTTTGTTGAGCAACTGCGCGTATTTACGCGAGTCTTTGACGGATAGGTCGTCCTGCTGGATACCTGCTTGATGGGGTTCTGGGAGTTCTTCTACTCCCCAAGCCGGCCGAGGCCTGGCTTGACTTGTGAGAGTTTGGTCCACCAGGCTGTTGCTTGGAGCGGCCCGCAGGCCCTCATACCCTCCACAGCCCGACTGGTCCGTTACCCTGCGTGGCGGATAGGCCGTCCTCACCTAGCGTGACGTGTGTTCAAAGGAAATTGTATATATGCCTCTAAAAGGCACCACTTGGTCAACCAAGATTGTGGTTCCTACGTCAAACTGCGAGCAACGGCGTCCAACATCGTGCTTGACCAGACAACCAACCAACCAGAACATTATTTAATTTCTTTGGGTGACCATATCTGCATGGAACCCCCCCCCCCCTCATCGAATGTATACATTTACACACGTCCTTCATATCCGAAGATAACGATAAGACCGAAGTTCGCTCTTCTCCAGGAAGACCGAAGTTCTGTCTTCCCTCGGGCAGGTTTGCGGCCCGTCTCGTCATGAGACAGAGGGAAGAAGATGCGTTGCACTGCGTACCAACTTATTGACCTCTTATTCCAGGTATTATTAGCGGGGGGGGGGGGGGGTCATTAATACCCACCACCCCCTCCCCACTCCGGCCGCTGACGTCATATCCGGCTGCGGCGAGTGTCAGTTGTCGTGCGTGACGCGGCGGCGTGAGAGGTCAAGGGTCAAGTGAATTTGGTATTTGGTCAAGATATTGTTGATAACACAGCACAGCTTGGTGTTGTGTGGTGGAGCACGGTCTTCCTCAAGATGTGTTCCTACCGTACACTCGCTGTGTGTGTACTCACCTATTTGTACTCACCTATTTGTGCTTGCGGGGGTGAGCTTTGGCTCTTTGGTCCCGCCTCTCAACCGTCAATCAACTGGTGTACAGATCCTGAGCCTACTGGGCTCTATCATATCTACATTTGACACTGTGTATGAAGTCAGCCTCCACCACATCACTTCCTAGTGCATTCCATTTACTAACTACTCTGACACTGAAAAAGTTCTTTTAATGTCTCTGTGGCTCATTTGGGTACTCAGCTTCCACCTGTGTCCCCTTGTTCGCGCCCCTCCGTGTTGAAGAGTTCATCCTTGTTTACCCGGTCAATTCCCCTGAGGATTTTGTAGGTTGTGATCATGTCCCCCCTTACTCTTCTGTCTTCCAGTGTCGTAAGTTGCATTTCCCGCAGCCTTTCCTCATAACTCATGCCTCTTAGTTCTGGGACTAGTCTAGTAGCATACCTTTGGACTTTGTCCGTGTCCGTGTCCGGTTTAAGGCCTATCAACGTCTGAAGAGTCATTCAAGGCCAGGACAATAACTGGCTACTCAGCCATTTAACCTTTGGTCCTTGAACATGATCTTAGAAGTAAACGAGTAGAACTAAACTTAGAAGTAAACTCCAGTATACACACCGAGAAGCCGTGTGTATACCCCTTGTTCTGCGCCTGATGGAGGTTTACCACCCCGTCCCCCTCTCCCCCTCTCCGTTCCCTCATAACAATGCTATGTCAATATTAATAAGAAAATCAGCAGGGGCCGTGATGAGGATTCGAATCTACGCGCTGGGTGTTCCCAGCACGTTCCCTATGCTCTAGACCACGACATGGTCTAGAACATAGGTTCGATCCCACATCACGGCTCCTATGGTTTGTCTCATTGGTGCAGTTACGTTAGTGTGATTATGTAACACCCATGACCCCCCCCCCTAGAGTTCTCAACCAGGGAAGTCTGCTCCAAGAGGTCAGCCCAGATGACCTCCGGTTTTCTTGTATGTTGATTAAAAATTCCTGGGTTAGTCTTATTCAGCACAGTTTCAAGTATGTAATATTTCATGATACTCTTGTCAACAGGGTAAGGGAGTAGACCCCAGAGCCTCATGTGTAAACATGCTTGGATTTCCACCTTTTAACCAGGTCAGAGGTCAGCCACACACGAAATTAATAAGTCCTCTCTTGAAACAGTTTATGGTTAATGTCAAACAAGTGGGGAGAATTCTTGAGTGTTTGTGCACGTGTAGCCGACCTCTTATTCTTGGTGTGTGTAGGTATCACAATAAATCTTCCCCCCCCCCCTTTGTAATGGTGTATATAGGGCCTGTAGAGCTAGGGGTGAGAGAGAGTACGGGGCTCCCGGATCGAGGCCGGTTCTGTGACGATCATCCACAGGCCGGGAGAGACAGTGTCCACCGGACGGAGAGACAGAGGGCTTGTTTAAGGTAATGTGTGTGATCTCTGTAATTTTGTTCCCATGTCTAAATTTCTTAACTTGTGGCCAGTGTTTAGAGTCGGATTGATAGTGGTGTTTATTATAATTTGGTATCTCAATAAACTCATGTTAAATTTCCCGTCTGTGTCAATTGTTGAATCCTCTTAGAATCGTTTGGTATCGTGGCTGACAACCGTCTCATATTTAATGACAGTTATAGAAAGTACTCTCCAAGTCAAGCAATGTTTCTTGCCTCGTTGTTTGATTTAGTCTCAGTGGTCAAGGCAGATGGTGGCAGCGTATTTAATCCTGTGTAGCATTTCCTTGTTTTTTTAGTGTACCTTTGGATCCGGTGTAACCATCATATGTCAGCTTATTTTACAGTGTTAGTGTTCAATAACAGTGTTACCAGGTGCAACTGATAGGAAGTGTTACTCAGGATAAGAAGTGTGTACATTTATTAGTTTAGTATTCATTATAGAAGGTCACAGGGGTGACTATTTCACCGGTTTTACATTGGGTTATCGTACCCAATGTTATAATGTTGGCAGTAGAGGTAGCCAATGTTGCAATTATTCTCAGTGTAATAATAATAATAATAATAATAATAATAATAATAATGGTGTTTGATACTAGATGAGGGTACCCAGTTTGCCCAGCGGGTTTTCTTCCATTGGGGAGTGTGTCCACTCACAGGAAGAGTGTCGCTGCCCAATAAACTCGCCCCTCGGGGCAAATTAAAAATTAGTTGTCTGAACTTAAGGGATATTCTCCTTTCCTACACACACACACACACACACACACACACACACACACACACACACACACACAACACACACACACAACACAGGTTGTTAGAGTTTAACCCAACCAAATGTAATGTAATGAAGATAGGTGTAGGGAGTAGGAGGCCAGATACAAGGTACCATCTGGGAGAGGAAATTCTTCAGGAGTCAGAGAAAGAAAAAGACTTGGGAGTTGATATCACGCCAGACCTGTCTCCTGCAGCACATATCAAGAGGATAACATCAGCGGCATATGCCAGGCTGGCCAACATACGAACGGCATTCAGAAACTTGTGTAAAGAATCATTCAGAACTTTGTATACCACATATGTCAGGCCAATCCTGGAGTATGCAGCCCCAGCTTGGAGTCCATATCTAGTCAAGGATAAGACTAAACTGGAAAAGGTTCAAAGGTTTGCCACCAGACTAGTACCCGAGCTGAGAGGTATGAGCTACGAGGAGAGACAACGGGAATTAAACCTCACTTGCTGGAAGACAGAAGAGTTAGGGGGGACATGATCACCACATTTACGATTCTGAAGGGAATTGATAGGGTAGATAAAGACAGGTTATTTAACACAAGGGGCACACGCACTAGGGGACACAGGTGGAAACTGAGTGCCCAAATAAGCCACAGATATTAGAAAGAACTTTTTTAGTGTCAGAGTGGTTGACAAATGGAATGCATTAGGCAGTGATGTGGTGGAGGCTGACTCCATACATAGTTTCAAGTGTAGATATGATAGAGCCCAGTAGGCTCAGGAACCTGTACACCATTTGATTGACGGTTGAGAGGCGGGACCAAAGAGCCAGAGCCCCAACCCCCGCAAGCACAACTAGGCGAGTACAACCAGGTGAGTACACACACACACACACACACACACACACACACACACACACACACACACACACACACTTTATAAAGATACAAAGGTTACAGTACTATATACAGCCACGAATTACACGCTGACCTCATCGCCCCGTAGTCACTGTTAGGTAAGAACACCCCCATTCCCCCCCCCCTTTCACCCACAACCCCCACAACCCCCCACAACCACCTCCACCCACCCACGTGCCCGGCTTCAGTGTTGCTGACATAAGTGTTCTCGGTATTACTAATAAATCATCACACTACTACATATTTACCGGCCTCTGCGTCACGCACGCTGATATAGCCGGCCACTGCGTCACGCACACTGATATAGCCGGCCACTGCGTCACGCACACTGATATAGCCGGCCACTGCGTCACGACACTGATATAGCCGGCCACTGCGTCACGCACACTGATATAGCCGGCCACTGCGTCACGCACACTGATATAGCCGGCCACTGCGTCACGCACACTGATATAGCCGGCCACAGCGTCACGCACAGTGATATAGCCGGCCACAGCGTCACGCACAGTGATATAGCCGAGCACTGCGTCACGCACACTGATATAGCCGGCCACAGCGTCACGCACACTGATATAACCGGCCACTGCATCACGCACACTGATATAGCCGGCCACTGCGTCACGCATACTGATATAGCCGGCCACAGCGTCACGCACACTGATATAGCCGGCCACTGCGTCACGCACACTGATATAGCCGGCCACTGCGTCACGCACACTGATATAACGGCCACTGCGTCACGCACACTGATATAGCCGGCACGGCATCACGCATACTGATATAACCGGCCACTGCGTCACGCACACTGATATAACCGAGTATTATCATAGTCTGGTCCAGCTGACGTCAGAGGTTGGCGTGACGTCAGAGGTTAGCGTGACGTCAGAGGTTAGTGTGACGTCAGAGGTTGGCGTGTGGCGAGGCGGTGACTCATGAGAAGCAGAAATACTTGAGATATGTCGAAGACAGACGCAGGAAGACCGACCGAAAGGGCAAAGGCGTTCATAATAAGTGCCTCAAGAGGACTAAGCAGAAAGCATGTGGTTGGAGGAGTGGTTGTAAAGCTATGTCGGAGGTCTAGTAATAAGGGAGCAAGTCCTTCTATACACAGATACGGACCGACTACTGCCGCCAGCGACGTGTACCCATTGACCGGGGTAGGGAGGGGCATAACTACCACGCGCTTCCAAACATAATACTATATCATTTCCCAAATAGAGGGCGCTAATGATGGTCATCTTCATGCGTTGGGCTTTCTTCTTTATGTCCGTTTTTTATGTTGCTTGCGCATTGCGCGTTTCCTTGCTGGACTCCCGCGTTCCAATATGTCTCGCAGGCTTGGCCCGCTCGGTAATATAAACGGAAAATCAGGAACATTTTAGTTAATTCTAATGAAAACACATTGATTTTTATCATTTGTATTGGAAACAGCATTTTCGTATGTCTTTTCTAGGATCTAATTAATACGAAAACACGAGTCCCATCAAGCCGCGTCACTTAGTAGGACTTGGGGAAGCCACTTTAGTAAACTCGACTGTGACGGGAAATTTCCAGCTTGATCATACTGATATATGCTACTAATCCAGCACAACAGAAAACTACCGCTGATCATCACTTTTGAGGGGGGACTGTTGTGTCTGTTGACGTAGGGGCGCCTTCAAGCACTGTGATAGTTGTTCGGTGCCCGTTACCGAGTGCTATGGTGTTAAAAGTGGTGGAGTGGGTGGTGGTAGAGGCGGGGCGGAGGTTGTAGTGGCAGGGAGTGGTGGTGAATGGAGGAACTGTGTGTGGATGAGGTGTCGGTTCGTCTTGCCAAGTGGGAGCAGGCGGCAGCGCCGCCGCTCTGATACACACCAAGGAGATAATGGCAATTAAAGAGGTCAAAATGTCGGGAGGGAGGTCACTGATAAGCAGATAAGGCGGGTAAGCTGAGCGAGAGTCGGCGGGTCGTAAACCTTCGCCAGACGATGTGTGTCTGTGACGGAGAGATGTCTGTGTGTGTCCCTCTGGCGCCCGCTACTGTAGTCTCCCCTCTCACGCTCAAAGAAAACCAAACAAAGGCTTGCGTACTCAAACACTCCGCCGAAGACAAATCTCCCGATATTAACTATGAAGGATTGGAATTTCATGAATGAATTGCGTGATCATTGCCATTTTTGGCAATAGGTGGCGCAGAGGTGTGTGTGTGTGTGTTATCCCTGCAGCTCAAGCCTTCTATGAAATGGGTGGGTTGGGCTTTCGGGCTTGTTCAGGTGGGCTTGGACGTGCATGCAGGCTTTTCGGTTGGGTTTCGTGAGGGGTGTTGATGCTCTTATGTGGTGGCACTTGACAGGTCAGGAGCCGTGTAGTGAGGCTGCTCCCCTCTGCTTACCTTCCTCGTGTATTTGACCAGCCTTATATCGCACCCACTTGATGCGGACATATGGCCGACCCTTCCAGTGAGAGGGAGGAGGGCGATGTTGCAAGTGCTACGAGATGAGGGAGGGAGAGGGATAGAGGCATTACAGATGATTATAGATGATTGTGGCATTACAATCCGGGGGAGGAGACACGGTGATCCTGCTGTAATTACTTCAGTTGCAGGTAGTGGTCGGCAAGCAACAGTTGCCTGGCCGTTGTTGTTTTTAAGATTCAGCTTCTTGGAGTAAAATGTTGCAAGCAACATGGAGCTATGTTTAGCCCGTTGTACTCACCTGGCACAGGAGATGTGTCTCACCTGGCTGATCAAGCTGTCAAAATGCTTAGATTCATTGCAGGTATCACTGCTGATTCAAGCAGGTATCACTGCATGGGTATATGTGGTTCCCTTGCATGTCTGACTGTTGGTGAGCACGACTGTTGCCGCTCCGTTCATTAGAACTGGTGTAGTTACTTTTATTTGTCACTGGAGGAGATACTCAAGATAAGATGTTCTTGGTCCTGCTTCTCGAAATGTTGCTGTTATTACAGCTGTGGTTTAATCGCTGCTGTTAGCGTGACTTATTGTTCCTGGAAAGCTACTGGGATAGTAACAGCATGCCAGTAGTGTACCTCCAGTAACAGCATGCCAGTAGTGTACCTCCAGTAACAGCATGCCAGTAGTGTACCTCCAGTAACAGCATGCCAGTAGTGTACCTCCAGTAACAGCATGCCAGTAGTGTACCTCCAGTAACAGCATGCCAGTAGTGTACCTCCAGTAACAGCATGCCAGTAGTGTACCTCCAGTAACAGCAACGGTAAGAATGACAAACAGTAAAACTCATAAATGTCTGTTGCTGCTCTTTACTGAACCATTACCGTTGTTATTCTTACTGTTGCTGTTCTTGGTTTGGTCAGTGAAGCTGTGCAGGTGTCAGCTTGCAACGGCTGCTGATAATGGCGCCCTAGACGCCTTGCTTTGTGTGTTTACAATGCCTCGACCCTTGACCACTCGACGGGTTAACAGAGGCTGCGTGATCAAGGATTTTCGGCATATTACGATATATGCACTTGACCCTAACATCGCCTCAAATAACCAAGAGTCACTAGGTGCAAAATCCTTACGGGACACTACAGGACTCTGGCCCTTAGGTGCGTGGTGCATCAGATACGACGCCCCTAACATCATCAGTTTGGGATGCACTTCAGGATTCATTTAACTCGCTGACTGATGAAGAGAGGTGACGTCTCACACTGGCTTATTTTTCACCAGTTGAGGCTAGGAAATTGCGTGTATTCAGTGAATATCTTTAGAATACGGGGCTGCGCTTGGCTAATCCTCGAGTATGTTAAACTGTGTGTATATGGAAAAGGGTATATTTACAAGGGGAAAAAGGAAAGGGTAGGGTAGGTAGGTAGCGGGTGTCAGTGGTGCTACTCAAGTGTTGACGGCGGTGTTCCTCCCTGGCAATACCGCCTTGACCCTGGCGACCTTCCCCTGTAAACACAGACCCCATGGCGGCCGCGTCCAACCCGTATGCGCGACCTAAATTAAGGTATGATAATTATGATTCACGTACACTAGAGAGATTACTGGCTGGAGGGCGGAATTATGGGTCTTTGGGAGTCACGGTTCGCGGCGGGGGAGTTGAACGCCGTGCGAGGTGTACTTTTATAGTAATGATTATGACTAGTTCTGTATACTCTGTTAAATGCGCTTGCAGGGCCGAGGGTTTGGTTAGTTCCTGTCTGAGACCTCGCCTTACCACATGCTCTCCAACTACTCTATTCCTACGGCTCGCCATCTTAAAATTTCTTGTTAACATCTCGGACTTGTCGACGCCTCAAGTAACCGTCCGTGTCCTCCTATTTCTACGGTATCTCGATCATATCAACAAATTCATAGTGTCACGAAGCAAATGTTGAAAAGCAGCACTTACCTGGGATCGAACTCTCGACCTGGTGATGCCCCGAGTGGTTCCGGTAATTGTGAATTGGAACAATTGTGTTGGAACTACGATACCTGCTAACGCTTCTCAGCAGGTATCAAACAGGTATCAGGTCTCCTTTGTAGACCTTTAAAGATCTTTGTCTCTTGTGGAACTTAACTGTTGGGTGAGTGGGTACAGTGATGAACCAGAGATCATTAGGTCGGGAGTTCGAGCCCCATATATCACTCTCTCTACTTGAGGCCGAGTGGAGAGCGCTCAGGGGTCGTAGTCCTAAGGGCCTCCGGCTCGATTCCCGGCCGAGGTGAAAACAAATGGATAGTTTCTTTCACTTGATGCCCCTGTTTACCTAGCAGTAAATAGATACGTGAGAGTGGTTAC
>WNGS01004946.1:28495667-28505684 GCA_020271785.1 Procambarus virginalis
TCCAGGGTGAGCAGATGCAGGTGTGCCACATTTCAATCCTCCAGTTACTGTGTATATATATATATATCTCCAGCCTATATTTTCCTTCACTAAATTTGGCAATGACGCATACAGCTGTATCTGTTCAGCCAATCCCCGTTGCTAGACAGATTCAGATAGTTATCGGGTAGGTGGTTCGCCAACGTTGTTAAACAAGGCCATTGTGTTGCTTTCACCATCAGGATTCGAACCTAATTAACCAATCCAATCTTGCTGATGATCAGAAAACACCAATCATACGTTTAAAGGTATTAATTGTTGCAGTCTAATTTCTGACATTTCTTTTAATCCTGAACATAGTCTAGAATTAAAGTAAACTCAAGAGTTAATATATTGGTAAACCAAGCTGGGTCTACCTCCTTGATATACTTTCGGGGTTGCTATGGGGTTCCCCTCTTGAGGTTAACTTGAGCTGATTTCGGGGCTTTAGTGTCCCCGCGGCCCGGTCCTCGACCAGGCCTCCACCCCCAGGAAGCAGCCCGTGACAGCTAACACCCAGATACCTATTTTACTGCTAGGTAACAGGGGCATAGGGTGAAAGAAACTCTGCCCATTGTTCCTCGCCGGCGCCTGGGATCGAACCCAGAACCACAGGATCACAAGCCCAGTATGCTGTCCGCTCGGCCGACTGGCTCACCTCTCTCCCCTGTCTTGCTAATTTCTACATGGAATACTTCGAAACTGTTTCTTCTTCCTTCTATTGATACTCGTCCCTCTCTCTGGCTTCGCTATGTTGATGACATTTTTGCTTTATGGCCTCATGACCTTAATTAATCTTTTCCAGCCTTTCCTCGGCTCTCTTAACAATCTGGCTCCTTGTATCCATTTCAAAGTTGAGTGGGAATCTAATTCCCTCCTTCCTTTTCTTGATGTGCATGTTCACAGCTCTGTGTCTGGGTTCTCTTTCTCTGTCTACCGTAACCCATGCATAGTGGCATGTACATTCACTTCTTTTCCTACCATCCTCCTTCTGTTAATTAAGAAAAGTGTCCTCGTCTCTCTCTTCCTCCGCGCTCTACGCATCAGCGACCCTCAGTTCTTGATTCTGAAATTGCCTTTATCTACAAATCATTCTCTCGCCTTGGTTATCCTTTGCATTTCATCAACTCTGCCTACTCTCAAGCTAAACGAAATTTCTTACATCCTAACCTGCTGCCAACACTAATAGCACTGTACTAGTGCTACTAGTGTTGGCTACTACTGTATCCCTTCATATCTGAACTCGAAATTGTTACTAATACCTTGTGTCCTCTTGACATTAAACTCGCCTTTCGACAAACTAACACACTTCGTAGCAATCTAGTTCACACGTCTCCTCCTGCTTCTAATGCTGCTGGTGTCTACTCTATTTCCTGTTTGTCCTGTCCTCTCCAATACTTTGGTGAAACTGCCCGTACACTGAATGACAGACTTAAAGAACATAAGAGAAGTGTTAAGTCTGCAGACACTAACAAGGCTCTCTTCTGCCATGTGAGGGATTCTAATCAATCCCATTGATTGGTCTTCCCCAAAATAATCTTTCCTGCCTCTACTCTTCACAGACGCCGTCTTGTGGAATCGGCTCTCATACACAATGTACCCAACATGAACTTGAGTCCTGGCTTTGTTGCTGCGGACTCTTCCCTTTCACAGTATATACTCAAAATGCTCTAATCTTTCTAACAAACGTGGCTTAACATAAGCCTTACCCTTCCATTTATCTTTCTCTCTTTTCTGTTCTTTGTTTTCTTTACGTTCCCTTACTATCCTCTTCTTATTCCTATTTCCTTCTCATTCGGTGGTTATAATAGGAGCTGCCTCGTATGGGCCAATGGGCCTTCTGCAGTTCTTATTCCTACTACTATCTCCACTACTCCACACCTCTCTCTGCCTGTCTCTACTTCCTCATCACAATCGACTTGAGAATGGTCCAGGACGGACCGAAACGTCGTCGTCCCTTCACCTTCTAGTGTGTGGTCTGGTCAACACACTTTAGCTACGTTACTGTGACTCGATCGCCTGCCTTTATACGTCACGTTTGCTCTCAAATAAGTCTACATTGTACTATCTAAAGATAGATAATATACAATTTTATTTAAGTGAATGCAAGAGTAGGAAGATTTTATGTAACTATACACAAAGCAATGTACAACTTATTTCCATAACCAACAGTACCAAAAGTAATAAAAAAATAATTTTAATGAAATTGCAGCAGTAGTTGACCAGACCACACACTAGAAGGTGAAGGGACGACGACGTTTCGGTCCGTCCTGGACCATTCTCAAGTCGATTGACTTGAGAATGGTCCAGGACGGACCGAAACATCGTCGTCCCTTCACCTTCTAGTGTGGTGGTCTGGTCAACATACTTTAGCCACGTTATTGTGACTCGTCCGCCTGCACTTGCAGCAATAGTAATCATATAATCGTGTCATTAAATAATATTCGTATCATTGTGATTGAAATGATAGACACCATTTTTTTTGAAGTAACTTGCTAATACAGTTAGCAAACAAATATCACACAATTTTGAAGCAAAACTAATATTGAGAAATATGATAAGAGACTCGGCCCCGGTCCCATCATAGACTATGAGGAACAGCCGGTGACCGTTTTGGCGCCAATATTTCCCCAGAAGGCGCCAAAGTGCCAAGAGAATGCGCCTGTCTCGACCAATGACAAGGTCGCTCGCTAACCCAAAAGTCCGCCAAACGGAAAACGTGGGAAAGAAAATTCTGCAGCACTCAGACAATACTGCTCAAAAATGATACATATTAACTGAACTGTCGCATATATATATATATATATATATATATATATTATATATATATATATATATATATATATGTATGTATGTATGTATGTATGTATGATGTATGTATATATATATATATATATATATATATATATATATATATTAATTGGTTTATATACAAAAACTTAAAGTGCACATTCAAGAAATTGTCAGTTATTTACAATGTATTATTTGTATTATTTACATCTTAAATTTATATTTGTACAAAATAACAAATAAATTTTTCTTTTAACTTATAATTTTTTACTGATGACTTGCATTCCTTGGAGGCTGTCGCGAAGTTGGTTTTTTCGTAGATAAGAAGACGAGTTTCCTGTTCAATGTTGTTAGTTATCAAAATACGAAGCTTATTGGAAGTATAACTCATGAAAGTTATTTTTGAGTGGAATTCAGGATGATTCCACATATTTTGAGTTTTATATTGACTGTTATACCGAAAATACGCTAATTAGTGAACACGGCGATTGGTCATTTTTGCCCAAATTGACCTGCAGGTTTTTTGTTGTGTGATGCATCCTGGGAGGGTCAGTAGTTCCACCTTAAAGGGGGGGGGGGACCATTGTAAGCCTGCTACGGGCTCACCATAGCCCGTGCTGCTTGGAACTTTTTGTTCTAGGTACCGAATCTTAAACAACATTTGTACGCCTGATTACCGGCTTCCTGTCCCGACAATGGGGGAGGGGGGATTCAATCCGGCAATTCAATGCCGGATTGAATCGCTTAACAATCTACACATTCACCTAATTCATAAACAACAATAGTCACCTTTGACTTCAATGAAAAGAAGGTTAATTGTACAACTGTATAAGTCTCTGGGTCCGTCCTCATTTGGATTATTGTATCTGAGCATGGAGACCCAGTCTTCATAAGGACGGAGCTCCTCTGGCACAGGTGCAACACCGGGCAACAAAATCATTCCAGAGGTAAGTCAACTCTCATACCAGGAACGGGTGAGGGCCACAGGCCTGACACCACTATTAACCAGACATGACAGGGCGGATCTTATTGAAACTTTTAAAATACTGAACAATTGGAGGATGTTGATCCAGACAACAGCTCCAGAAGGTCAGATGTTGCACCAACAAGGAGCAACGGAGTCAAGCTCAACAAGCCACAATGTTGCACTGACAACAGCAGATATTTTTTCACCCACAGTTATAAACCCATGGAACCGCCTACCGCCAAAGCCCTAAATACCAAAACATCGCTGCAATTCAGATCCAGCTTGATAAAATCATCAGGATAAATGGAGAGACCATTGACAAACCACCGGCTTCCTGTCCTCCTGGAGGCCACTCGAGTCTTAGTGGCCCTCAGGTAAATTCGGATATGACGCTTAAAAAGCCTCAATTATCATTACAATTTCTTAATTTAAAAGTATAATCTTTTTCAGGGTCTGATTATTACCATACAACGTCGTATTGAGAGCTGCTAAATAATATCAGAGATAAAATAAATTTTCGTAACCGGATGCCGGATAACTATAGTCAGCATCCGGATTCTAGAGGCAGACGCCTCGCCGGCCCACCATCGGCTGGAGACCCACATTCTGGCCAGTTTCCCGCCATAAATTTAAATATAAAAATGGCGCAAAAAGGTTTCCCGCCATAAATTTAAATATGAAAATGGCGCCAAAAGAGTGTAAACACGAGAGAAGGTGGGAAGAGATTTGTGTGTATGTTTGTGTGACTTTAAGGGTGTTTTTATGTATATATATGTGTGTGTGTGTGTGTATGTTTCTATATATACATATGAATTCACCAAGATGTGTTTGAAGGGGGTTGAGCTTGAGCTCTCTGGTCCTGCCTCTCTCACAAGGACTATGTACATCCGGGTTTTCGGCGTTTATACAGTATACTTTAGTCCTGGACAATGTTCAGGACTAAAGTGTACTTGCTGGTTGGTCAGTAAGTTGTAGTTGTGGCCTTAATAACCCTCCAGAGGTTGATAGGCTTTAATAACCCTCTAAAAATTGATGAACATTAAGTCGAACATCAAATCAACCATAAATCTACAGTTGAAACTGGATATTTTGCCTCCACCTCCATTAGTACATCTCATTGATGTTCTCACATTGGACACATTTATGTTCCAATGATTGTTAGGCTCGCCTGTATGTGTTCTCTCCTTTATGTATTTGTTTACTGTGTACTCTAGTTCTTGGGTCCCGCTTCTTAACCATTAATGGGGTTGTTTGATGTCATTAATATAATTAGTTATATTTTACATTATTAATGTTGAACTGTGTGTGTATTCACCTAGTTGTGTTTGCGGCGGTTGAGCTCTGCTCTATCGGCCCGCCTCTCAATTGTCAATCAAACTGTTACTAACTACTTTTTTTTCTCCCACACATACACACACACACACACACACACACCACGGAAGCAGCCCGTAGCAGCTGTCTAACTCCCAAGTACCTATATACTGCTAGGTAACAGGGGCATCAGGGTGAAAGAAACCTCGCCTATTTTGTTTCCGCTGGCGCCGGGAATCGAACCCCGGACCACAAGACTACGTGTCCAGCGTGCTGTCCACTCAGCCACCAGCGCCCCCTAGACCCTCCCCTGTGCCACCAGCGCCCCTGTGTGTGTGTGTGTGTGTGGTAACACACACATTTCAAAGGGCAAGTTTCGCACTAAAGTCTTGTAATGAGGTCTCCAGATTCCTCTCGTTAGTGAGCGTCTGGTACAAGCAGCTATGGTGGTGTGTCGGCGGTCAAGGAACGTTGTCATTTCCTGTGAGAATATTGTGTCAAGAACTGTGTCAGTGGTTGGCACCGGTGCCTCGGAGCTCTAGTTACTGAACGGCTTGTAGAGAACTACGGTGCCATTCATCTCAACCCACAACCCCATCCATAGTCTCTCTCTCTCTCTCTCATAAACTCTCTCTCTCTCTCTCTCTCTCTCTCTCTCTCTCTCTCTCTCTCCTTGCTCACATCGCATGGCAGACAAATGAGAGACCTTTGACAAGCCACCGGCTTCCTGTCCTCGCCGAGGTTACATGAGAGATGATGGCCCTCAGGTAAATATGTCCCTCAAAAATCCCACCATTGAATGCGTCCTCGTTAACTACCCCCTTAACCCGAGTGAGGCAGCGGCGGCCGTATCCAACGTCTGACGCTACTCAGACGGTGGGAATCTGCCTTAAATCAAGGAAGAGGAGGCGGAACCCATCGCCCCAAGAACCCCTTCCCACCTCCTGAGCGCTCAACTACCAGAGGAAGGGAAGGGAGAGGTGGGGAAGAGGGTGGGGGTAACAGCCATTTTCATATGTTAATCTTGGCATCGCTGGGTGGCAGAGCGCATTCGACTTTCCAAGAATCAGGACGGACCAATCAGGGCGCGCGCTGGTGACGTCATTGACGCGCGCCCTTCACCCCCCCCCCCCCCACAGTTACAAGGACGCGGGAAAAATTCAAATAATTCTCTTCTTCAACACATCTGTGACACTAATCAGCCAGTTCCGGTCAGTGTCAGGAAATATGCAGCTTCTTTAACCGACGAAAGAAACGAGGAAGTACACTTTATCAACTAAAATTTTATCATTCAAACACAAAAATAAGCAAAGGAAACTAGAGTTAACCTCCTGATTAAAAAAAAAAAAAAAAGATGACGTTACGGCCCACGCGGGTAATATTGGAAATATTATAATTATAAAATAGGATATTTTATATTATAAAATTCCCACGAGAAAAACATTGAAAATATTATCATTAAACAATAGGGTATTTTATATTATAAAATTTTTCACAAGGAAAAATTGGAAACATTATCATTATAAGATATGATATAAGGATTATTTCAGTATATTTTCTTATCCATCATCGTCAGTTGGAATGAAACCAGAGTCCCCCATAAGAAGAGGCTGACGCACAGCTGGAAAAACAGGCAAGAATAATACCATTCACCTGGGCTGGTTAGAGACTCGAACCGTCGATCCCATACGAGTGAGATCCAAGCATTTTACAGGCAAGAGTAACTGGTGAAACTGAAATTAGGTTTATTAAGGAATAAATACACATAAAGGGATGCAGTAGTTCAAGGTATTCTCACCCCGTTATAGTGTAACTGTAAGATAGTCTAGACCTGGTATGTCGAACTGAGGGGCCCTGAGGGCCATATGGGCCACATTTGTGTTGGCTTGAGGGCCACACAACACATCTAATTGAAGTCATTTAATACAAATTATTGCAGAATATTTGTATTACTTAAACTTCGAAACAAACAATGCATGTACACATGGTTTAGCGACTCGCCACGTTCACAAATGCAAAGTAATGAAGTAGTTTAACGAAATTTTGAACTGCAACATGGACTTCTATGCAACAGCAACAAATACATTGTTCAAAATTACAACAGTTCAAAATGAACATATATTTACGATCCTTGAATCATTTATAGTGACGCTTGCCTCACAGCTGCATTCGTGTTTCTTTTGTGCCTTTGAAATATAATAAAAAGTGATAGTTTAAATTATAAAAACTTAAATTTTGGCCATTAAATGACCAAATTACAGTAACCTTTTTGCAGGTTGTCGGTGTGCTTGCAAAGGGCCGTATGTTTGACATGCTTGCTCCAGTGGATACGGGAGTACCTAAGCAATAGGAAGCAGAGAGTTACAGTGAGGGGTGAGACCTCAGATTGGCGTGAAGTCACCAGTGGAGTCCCACAGGGCTCTGTACTCGGTCCTATCTTGTTTCTGATATACGTAAATGATCTCCCGGAGGGTATAGACTCATTCCTCTCAATGTTTGCTGAAGACGCCAAAATTATGAGAATGATTAAGACAGAGGAGGACAGCTTGATACTTCAAGAAGACCTGGACAAGCTGCAGGAATGGTCGAACAAATGGCTGTTAGAGTTTAACCCAAGCAAATGTAATGTAATGAAGATAGGTGTAGGGAGCAGGAGGCCAGATACAAGGTATCATTTGGGAGATGAAATACTTCAAGAGTCAGAGGGAGAGAAAGACCTGGGGGTTAATATCACGCCAGACTTGTCCCCTGAAGCTCATATCAAGAGGATAACATCAGCGGCATATGCCAGGTTGGCTAACATAAGAACGGCCTTTAAAACTTGAGTAAGGAATCTTTCAGAAATTTGTATACCACATATGTCAGACCAATCCTGGAGTATGCGGCTCCAGCTTGGCGTCCATACTTAGTCAAGCATAAGACTAAACTGGTAAAGGTTCAAAGGTTTGCCACCAGACTAGTACCCGAACTGAGAGGTATGAGCTACGTGGAGAGACTTCGGGAATTAAACCTCACGTCACTGGGAGACAGAAGATTTAGAGGGGACATGATCACTACATACAAGACTCTCAGAGGAATCGACAGGGTAGAAAAAGACAGGCTATTTAACACAAGGGGCACACGCACTAGGGGACACCGGTGGAAACTGAGTGCCAAATGAGCCACAGCGATATTAGAAAGAACTTTTTCAGTGTCAGAGTAGTAGACAAGTGGAATGCATTAGGAAGCGATGTGGTGGAGGCTGACTCCATACACAGTTTCAAGTGTAGATATGATAGAGCCCAATAGGCTCAGGAAACTGTACACCTGTTGATTGACGGTTGAGAGGCGGGACCAAAGAGCCAGAGCTCAACCCCCGCAAGTACAACTAGGTGAGTAGTGAGGGGGTAATAGATAAGGTGGACAAGGAAAGTCTCTTCAAGGCTCAAGAACAAACATCATCCACCACTTTCGGGTTATTCATGCCCGTGCACCTGTTGGGGCTCTATCTTCATCAATCACGCTCTTACAGACGTAGAGGACACAGGTGGAAGCTGGAAATACCAAATGATCCGGGGATCTGTAAGGAAGTGCTCGACTACTGGTCAAGAGGGAGAGTGCTCTGGAGGAAGAGGTTGTGGAAGCCACCTCCGTCCACAACCATGAGGCCAGACTCCACACAAACAAATATGAACATCAGAATAGTTATGATATAACGCAACTGGTACAACAGGGATGGTAGGAGGGTTAAGAGTACTACCACCACACCACCACCAGCACCACCACTACTACCACCAACCCCACCACCAGCACCACCACCACCACTGCCACCAGCACCACCACCAGCACCACCACCACCAGCACCACCACTACCACTGCCACCACCACAACCACCACCACCACCAGGAGGTCTCACCCCAGTATAGTACGTCACCAAATATGGCCACGACGCCCTCAGGCCCGGCCAAGGGTGGGGGTGTGGGCGGGAGGGGGGAGGGGTGGAGGGGTGGGCGGGGGAAGGAGTGTGTGGGGGGGGGGGAGTTAGCCACCCTTACCCCCCCCCCCCAAATGTGACAGACAGACAGACAGACAGACAGAGAAACAGGACAGGAAGAACAGGACAACAGAACCTTCAAGCAAACGCAGCATAACAGACAAGAACAACAGCAACAACCCCACCAAGCACTCGGCCAGATTAGCTTCTAGAAAACGACTGTGAAGGAAGCGACAATATCGAGCAGGGGTCGACTCCCCCCTCCATGGTGGGGCCAAGACTACCTCCCCCACCCCCACAATGGTGTGTCACGACACCCCCCCCCCTCTCACAAACCCACCCCCAAACAACGGCCTTAGCCCCATGTGTTATGTTCGTTAAAAACCGTTAAAACCGTTAAAAACCGTTGGCGCCAATAAAAATACAATATAAATTACATCAGCCATGTTTGAAAACAGTTTAAAACTCAAATAATTCGATCCAGTAGTGAAGTGGACAAAAGTCGTTATGATTCGTAGGCTAACCGTCGCAGCTCGTTAAATTCCGTGGCATTCAAACGATTTGAAAACAAATATGCCAAATTTGTCCTGAGCGCTCAGCTAACTGGTATTTGGGATCTGATTAAGTGTCGAACTGTCAGTAGGACAATCCACCATATCTTTAGAGCATTAATTATGCTTAAAGCCGCCTTTGGATTTTGTTTTCAAAGATTTCGTTGTTTTTTGGAAGTTATACTTAAAGTTCCAGATGGTTTTTGAGATTCTTCGCTCCTTAATGATTGAAGTGGATTGTCATTGTGTCTTCAGGCTTGTCCTCATCCAGATCCTTGTCCTTATATCCCAGCTCCTTGTCCCCATATCCAGCTCCTTGTCCTCATATCCCAGCTCCTTGTCCTTATATCCCAGCTCCTTGTCCCATATCCCAGCTCCTTGTCTCATATCCCAGCTCCTGTCCTTAT
>WNGS01004946.1:28546914-28565879 GCA_020271785.1 Procambarus virginalis
CATAATTTAGAACCATAAGCTATTTAAAATGCAACTAATCCTAGAAACCGCCTCCAAGATTCTAGAACACGCTGTTTAAAAGTTAGAGAACGCGACCAGAACTTGGATAAATGTGTATAAAAGCTCTAGTGCCTAGATAACTATATACAAGTTAGAAAACATTTCCAGAAATCTAGGTGACTGTATAAAGCTAGATAACGCCGCCAGAAACCTAGATAACTCAGTATAAAGCTAGAGAACACCGCCTAGTGCCTAGATACCTAAATAAAAGTTAGATAACACCGCCAGAAACTTAGATAACTCAGTATAAAGCTAGATAACCCTGCCAGAACCCTAGATAACTCAATATAAAGCTAGATAGCACCACCAGAACCCTAGATAACTCTATATAAAGCTAGATAACACCGCCAGAACCCTAGATAACTCAATATAAAGCTAGATAACACCACCAGAAACCTAGATAACTCAATATAAAGCTAGATAACACCACCAGAACCCTAGATAACTCAATATAAAGCTAGATAACACCGCCAGAAACTTAGATAACTCAATATAAAGCTAGATAACACCACCAGAACCCTAGATAGCTCTATATAAAGCTAGATAACACCGCCAGAAACCTAGATAACTCAATATAAAGCTAGATAACACCACCAGAACCCTAGATAGCTCTATATAAAGCTAGAGAACCCGCCTAGTGCCTAGATACCTAAATAAAAGTTAGATAACACCGCCAGAAACTTAGATAACTCTATATAAAGCTAGATAACACCGCCAGAAACCTAGATAACTCAGTATAAAGCTAGAGAACACCGCCTAAACTCAGCCTCCTTCCTGGGGTGCCATACCCAAGGTTCTCCTTGTTCTCGTTGGTCTCAATCACAGTCATGATTGGCCCTTCGAGACCATCTGACGACTCGATGGTTTCAGTCGTGATGATTCGCTTGGTCGTCTTCTTTCCTCCCTTTTTCGTGATCTTGGTAGTTACGACCTCAGCCATTGCGGTGGTTAGGGGTTGTTTCCAGCACTAGAGGGTCGTAAGAGGGAGAGAGACGCGGGGTAGTTCGATACACGCGAGTGTGAGATCGTAGGGCGATGGATTGACACTTGGGGGGGGGACCGGGCATGCTTTGGGCACCGGGGTAGCGGACGGTGTGGCGGTCTTGACTTGAGAAAGGTGCCCAGGGCGCCTGTGCTCCAGCGGGGTGGGTATGGGCAGAGGAGGGGGTATGGTGGGCATGGGGGGGCAGTGGGTGGGTGTGAGGTGGGTGTGAGGTGGGTGGTTGTTCAGACGAGTCACCCCTCACACACACACGCAGTGTCCGGTGCCAAAATTCAACCCCGCCTACTCTCTCTCTCTCTCTCTCTCTCTCTCTCTCTCTCTCTCTCTCTCTCCGACGGTCTTCAAGCCGTGATCCAAGGCATCGTCTATGCACACACACACACACACACGACACACACATACACAGGAAATCTGCCACAAGCGATCGCTTTAATCCTCATGACCCACATCCCGTTTTCTATGTATTGCTTCCGTGATTTGTTAAATCTAGGATGGTGTAGGCTGACAAACCTTAATCCCCCCCCCCCACCCAAGTCTGGGACCCTTGCCAAGAGGTTGGCTCGTGATTGGTCCGCCCCATCTACAGGACAGGTGCCCATTGGTGGCTTCTGGGCGCCACACACACACACACATGCACACACACACACACACACACACACACACACACACCACACACACACACCACACACACACACACACACCACACACACACAACACACACACACACACACAGCATGCGGCTCCAGCATGGAGTCCCTATCTAGTCAGCATAAGACTAAACTGGAAAAGGTTCAAAGGTTTGCCACCAGACTAGTACCCGAGCTGAGAGGTATGAGCTACGAGGAGCGACTGCAGGAATTAAACCTCACTTCGTTGGAAGACAGAAGAGTTAGGGGGGACATGATCACCACATTCAAGATTCTCAGGGGAATCGACAGGGTTGATAAAGACAGGCTGTTTAACACAAGGGGCACACGCACTAGGGGACACAGGTGGAAGCTGAGTGCCCAAATGAGCCACAGAGATATTAGAAAGAACTTTTTTAGTGTCAGAGTGGTTGACAAATGGAATGCATAGAAGCGATGTGGTGGAGGCTGACTCCATACACAGTTTCAAGTGTAGATATGATAGAACCCAATAGGCTCAGGAAACTGTACACCTGTTGATTGACGGTTGAGAGGCGGGACCAAAGAGCCAGAGCTCAACCCCCGCAAGCACAACTAGGTGAGTACAATAGTGAGTACACACACACACACACACACACACACACACACACACGGCGTTCCTCACATCCGATGCCTCTGTTCACCTAGCATTAATTTGATATTCTGGTATACTCGTCTATTGTAGTTTGCATCCAAAAGAATGTCCAAATACTGAGTATATTCCAAAATACAAAGAGTGACTGACCTACGAAGAAGGACTGAGGTAACTGCCCCCCACCACAGTGTCATCAAGATGGCACTGGAGAGACATGATAACGACATACAAGTTAACAAGCGGAGTTGACTAACAATGCGCAGAGTGAGAAACTGTACACCAAGAGATGTCATCAATGGGAACCAAAGACACAAAGATGAAAGAATGAACTCCTGAAGTTTAGGAATCATAAGAATGGACTTAATGAGCAAGCAGTAATGGCCAATTCGAAGCGCAGTTTTACAAATAATTCAAGGAAAACGAGTGAAAAATAGGTCATTGTACTAAGCTACTGATGACCGAAAGGCAGGGCTCAAGAGCCGACACTCAGCAACACAATAGTACATTTAGTTAACATATAATATAACAGGTGCCAATTGTCCACCTATTAAGAGGGCGAGCGGGACATTGAAGTCTGTAAATTTCCTATTAATCTTGAAGCTCAGAATATATAAAAAAAAAGACAAGTATGTAACATATTTTAAATTACTGCTTAAAGTACCAAAATCCCATGTAAGTATGGTAACAACAAGTAAAATTGTTTAAACTTGCTAAACTTTTCAATACATCTAAAATAAATACATTTTTGCTAAATAATGAAAGCTAAATTTGTCAATGAAAGTGAAAATTGTTAAAATTTACTGTTTTTATAACGATAATTAATATATTCAAGTATTTGAGGTTCGCCAAAATTATACATCAAGTGGTATTACTATGATTCTTTAACGCTACAGTGTGTATATGTGTATCACATTTATTTACAGAGCACGTGGAAGGGATATATGTACACCGAGAGAGGTATACCCAGCTTCTCGGTGAATATACGCTGAGTTTACTTTAGTCTTGGACAATGTTCAGGACCAAAGTGTACTTGTTGGTTGGTCAATAAGATATTGTGGCGGCCTTAATAACTCTCCAGAGAGGGAGAGATCTTAATAACCATCCAGAGGCTGTCAGGCCCTATTAGTACTCCACAGGCTGATTGAAATTAATAACCCTCCAGTGGATGATAGGCCCTAATATCCCTCCTGAGGTTTATAGGCCTTCATAACCCTACAGAGGCTGATAGGCACTTAATAATTCTCCACAGGCTGATTGGAATTACTAACTCTACAGAGTATGATAGGCTTTAAAAAAACCTCCTGAGGTTGATAGGCTTTAATTACCCTCTTAATACCCTTCAGATAATAGGCCTTTACAACCCGCCAGACTTGATTGGCCTTAAGTCCTCCAGTGTTTCATTGCACTTAATTTCCCCCAGAGGTTGTCAGATGCTAATAAATCTTTAGAGGTTGACAGAGCTTTTTAACACTCAATTAGTTGAATTGCCTTAATATGTATATACGACAATATGCATTTTTACCAAAAAATATATAAGTCGTCCCTAATATATTAAATTTATCAGACGTTTGATTTTCGGCTCAGGATAAATATGTTCCCATGTATATACGTGGAATATATATATTATAGCAATCTTGGAACATATATATACTAGAGCAACCTTGGAACATATAAATCTATATATGGCTGACTGTCCAAGGTTAGAGGCCGGATGCTTAGAGCTGGCCTCATTGAGCTTTGCAGGGTGGTTGGTTGGTGTGGGGGACTGTCATGAGTGGGTTTGGCGGACGGGCCCATTGCCCATTTCAAAAGGGATCACGTTAACAAAGCCTGTAAGTTCCTGGAGAGAACTTAATGTTCTTCAATAGATGAATTGTTATTAAGTAAATTGTTTACAAAATTTTATACCTTTCTATATCTTTTATAAATGAAAATTAGCATGTATTATATATCTTGAGATTCTTGAGATGATTTCGGGGCTTTTTAGTGTCCCAGCGGCCCGGTCCTCGACCAGGCCTCCACCTCCAGGTAGCAGCCCGTGACAGCTGACTAACACCCAGGTACCTATTTTACTGCTAGGTAACAGGGGCATAGGGTGAACGAAACTCTGCCCATTGTTTCTCGCCGGCGCCTGGGATCGAACCCAGGACCACAGTCCAGCGTGCTGTCCGCTCGGCCGCTCGGCCGACCGCCGAGCGGACAGCACATAATTATTATATAAATGAAATTATTTAAATGTAATTATTTAAGAAAATAACAGAATACAAATTAAGTTTGGTAATGTTTATAAAAATGACAATTTTTTTTAACTTTTCTCAAAAAGGAAACAAAATATAGTTTTGATAAATAGATCTTACATAAATACATCACACAAGGAGAATAACTTTATAATATAATGGTTTGGTAATTTAATAATTATATCTTTAGAGAATAAGGTGTTTAACTGTTGCCTAAAATTGTTTATCATGTGGCATTACCAAGATTCTCATAACGTTGCAGTGAGTATATGTATTACATATATTTACAAAGCACCTGGAAGGGATATATGTACACCGAGAGAGGTATACCCAGCTTCTCGGTGAATATACGATGAGTTTACTTTAGTCTTGGACAATGTTTAGGACCAAAGTGTACTTGTTGGTTGGTCAATAAGATATTGTGGCGGCCTTAATAACTCTCCAGAGAGGGAGAAGCCTAAATAATCCTCAAGTGGTTGATACTTTTAATTACCCTCCAGAGGTTGATGAACCTCAATAACCTTACAGAGGTTTACAGGCGTTAATAACCCTCCGGAATTGTATAAGTCTTACTGAGGTTGATAATGTTTTTAAAGCCTATCAGCCATTGGAGAGTTTTTAAGACGTTTCGACCTCTACGGGGTTATTAAGTTATTAAAACCTTAAGGCCTATCAACCTATAAAGGTTGATAGGCCTTAATAACCCTCCCACAAACAACAACCACATCTCCCGCTGTCAACTACAACCACTGATCAAAAAGGTAGTTGCATGATAAGACTGTCACCCCGGGAACTTTACTTAGCGTACCATCATTGCGTGACATTTGTCCTAATTCATTATTGATGTATACAACAACCTTACCAGTGAAGTATGTATACTTCAATTCCCGGCAGAGGTATATGTATGACTTTAAGTATACATCCTGCACTATATGACATTTGTAGTATTATTTACGGTAAAATGCGCATTATTTATGAACTTCATATGTATTTCCAGCGTTACGGCTAAAGTATATATTACGTGTATGTATCCTGAGCTGTATGATCTGTCATATAGAGCGAAGTTAAAGATTAATAAACACAGGTGTTTTACACGCACCTTTGGTTTGGAGTTGGGCTTAAGGTTTATCGATTTCTGAAGGATTATTAAGGCCTATCGACCTCTAGAGAGTTACTAAGGCTATCAACCTCTGGAGGGTTATTAAGGCCTGTCAACCTCTGCTGGGATATTAAGGCCTATCAACCTCTGGAGGGTTATTAAGGTCTATCAACCTCTGGAGGGTTATTAAGGCCTATCACCCTCTGCTGGGATATTAAGGCCTATCAACCTCTGGAGGGTTATTAAGGTCTATCAACCTCTGGAGGGTTATTAAGGTCTATCAACCTCAGGAGGGTTAGTAAGGCTTATCAATCTCTGGTCGGTTAATAAAGCCTATCAACCTCTGGAGGATTTTTAAAGCCTATCAGTCTCAGTAGGGTTATTAAGGTCCATCAACCTCTGGAGTGTTATTAGGCCTATCAACCTCTGGAGGGTTATTAAGGTTTATCATCATCTTAAGGGTTATTATGGCCTATCAACCTCTGGAGGGTTATTAAGGCCTATCAACTTCTGGAGGGTTTTTAAGGTCAATCAACGTCTGGAGGGTTATTAAGGCCTATCAACCTCTGGAGGGTTATTAAGGCCTATCAACTTCTGGAGGGTTTTTAAGGTCAATCAACGTCTGGAGGGTTATTATGGCCTATCAACCTCTGGAGGGTTATTAAGGCCTATCAACTTCTGGAGGGTTTTTAAGGTCAATCAACCTCTGGAGGGTTATTAAGGCCTATCAACCTCTGGGGGGTTATTAAGGCCCATCAACGTCTGGAGGGTTATTAAGGTCTATCAACCTCTGGAGGGATATTAAGGTCTATCAACCTCTAGAGGTTTATTAAGGCTTATCAACATCTGGAGGGTTATTAAGGCCTATCAACCTCTGGAGGGTTATTAAGGTCTATCAAGCTCTGGAGGGTTATTAAGGCCTATCAACCTCTGGAGGGTTATTAAGACCTATCAAGCTCTGGAGGGTTATTAAGGCCTATCAACCTCTGGAGGGTTATTAAGGCCTATCAACCTCTGGAGGGTTATTAAGGCCTATCAACCTTTGGAGGGTTATTAAGGCTTATCAACCTCTGGAGTGTTATTAAGGTCTATCAACCTCTGGAGGGTTATTAAGACCTATCAACCTCTGGAGGGTTATTAAGGCCTATCAACCTCTGTAGGGTTATTAAGACCTATCAACCTCTGGAGGGTTATTAAGGCCTATCAACCTCTGGAGGGTTATTAAGACCATCAACCTCTGGAGGGTTATTAAGGCCTATCAACCTCTGGAGGGTTATTAAGGTCTATCAACCTCTAGAGGGTTATTAAGGTCTATCAAGCTCTGGAGGGTTATTAAGCCGCCCCTAATATATTAAAACTATCAGAGACGTTTGATTTTCTGCTCAGGATAAATGTGTTCCATGTATATACATGGAACATATATATACTAGAACAACCTTGGAACATATAAATCTATATATGGTTGACTGTCCAAGGCTGGAGGCCGGATGCTTAGAGCTGGCTTCATTGACCTTTGCAGGGTGGTTGGTTGGTGTGGGGGACTGTCATAAGTGGGTTTGGTGGAGGGGCCCATAACCCACTTTAATGGGGCAGTGATCATATACTTAATATTCATTTAATGAATGGTTAATAATTTATATGTTTTCAAAATTTTTTGGTCAGACCTATGTGTTGATATGAATAATCATAATTTAAATATATATCATTTTTTTTACGTAAGTGACAACATACTGTTTAAGTATGGTAATAATTATAAATATTTATTAAATTTCCCAAATTTATCGCAAGCCTTTAAAACAATAACATTTAGTTAAATAGGTATAATCTAAATATCTTCTTTTTCGAGAATAATTTTAAAATATGATATTTTCTTAATCTATGATGATGTTTTTATACTATAAAGTGTTTGACTATTGCTAGGAATTACACATCGTGTAGCATTACCAAGATTCTTATAACACTACAGTGAGTATATATGTATCACATACATTTACAGAGAACCTGGAAGGGATATATGTACACCGGGAGAGGTATACCCAGCTTCTCGGTGAATATACGCTGAGTTTACTTTAGCCTTGGACAATGTTCAGGACCAAAGTGTACTTGTTGGTTGGTCAATAAGTTATTGTGGCGGCCTTAATAACTCTCCAGAGAGGGAGAGGTCTTAATAATCCCCAAGTGGTTGATGCGTTTTAATTACCCTCCAGAGGTTGATGAACCTCAATAACCTTACATAGGTTTACAGGCGTTAATAACCCTATGGAATTGTATAAGTCTTATTGAGGTTGATAATGTTTTTAAAGCCTATCAACCTCTGGAGAGTTTTTAAGACGTTTCGACCTCTGCGGGGTTATTAAGGCCTATCAACCTATGAAGGTTGATAGGCCATAATAACCCTCCCACAAACAACAACCACATCTCCCGCTGTTAACTACAACCACTGATCAAAAAGGTTGTTGCATGATAAGACTGTCACCCCGGGAACTTTACTTAGCGTACCATTATTGCGTGACATTTGTCCTAATTCATTATTGATGTATACAACACCTTACCAGTCAGTTATGTATACTTCAATTCCCAGCAGAGGTATATGTATGACTTTAAGTATTAATCCCATACTATACGACTTTTGTAGTATTAATTACGGTAAAATGTGCATTATTTATGAACTTCAAATGTATTTCCAGCGTTACGGCTTATAGTATACATTAAGTGTATGTATCGTGAGCTGTATGATCTGTCATATAGAGTGAAGTTAGAGATTAATAAACACAGGTGATCTACACGCACCTTTGGAGTGGAGTTGGGCTTAAGGCCTAACAACTTCTGAAGGGTTATTAAGACCTATCAACCTTGGTGGTTAAGACCTATCAACCTCTGTAGGGTTAAGTCGTCCCTAATATATTAAAAATATCAGAGACGTTTGAATTTCAGCTCAGGATTTATATGTTCCATGTATATTCATGGACCTTATACTATGTACATACATGGAACATATATACACAAGAGCAACCGTTGAACATATAGATCTATATGTTTCGGGCAGGGGATCGTATTCCAGGGACCTGCCCGACACGCTACGCGTACTAGTGGCTGTACAAGAATGTAACAACTCTTGTATATATCTCAAAAAAAAAAAAAAAAAAAAAAAAAAAAAAAAAAAAAAAAAAAAAAAAATATGTGGTTAACTGTCCAAGGCTGGAGGCCGGATGCTTTGAGCTGGCTTCATTAACCTTTGCAGGGTGGTTGGTTGGTGTGGGGGACTGTCATAAGTGGATCGGAGCGACACATTTACCATTTTAATGGTGAATCAGGAAATTTAGGTCTGCCATTTTCTTTAAAGAGTACTGAATGTCCTTCAATTGATCAATGATTATTAATTAAAACTTTTTTTAAATTGTCAAGAAAACGCTATTAGTTAGTTAACTTTGTTTAATTATATAGCAAATAAAACAGTTAAATGACAAAATCATAATTAACTATGGTAATACTTATAAAATTATCAAAATTTTCTAAAGTTTTTACAAGACTTAAAAATAATATTTTTCTTATTTAATTAAAGGCTAGTTACATCTTTATTATAAATTAATATTTGTTAATATAATGTTTTGTTAAAATATAGTTATGTGTTTAAGGTATTAAGTATTTGAGGTTCGCGAGGAATTATAAATCATGTGGCATTACCAAGATTCTTATAACGCTAAAGTTAGAAGTGTTAGTTAGAACTTATACTATCCTGTAAAGTTAGAACTTATACTATCCTGTAAAGTTAGAGCTTATACTATCCTGTAAAGTTAGAACTTATACTATCCTGTAAAGTTAGAACTTATACTATCCTGTAAAGTTAGAACTTATACTATGCAGTAAAGTTAGAACTTATACTATCCTGTAAAGTTAGAACTTATACTATCCTGTAAAGTTATAACTTATACTATCCTGTAAAGTTAGAGCTTATACTATCCAGTAAAGTTAGAACTTATACTGTCCTGTAAAGTTAGAACTTATACTATCCTGTAAAGTTAGAACTTATACTATCCTGTAAAGTTAGAACTTATACTGTCCTGTAAAGTTAGAACTTATACTATCCTGTAAAGTTAGAACTTATACTGTCCTGTAAAGTTAGAACTTATACTATCCTGAGCTGAATGATCCGTCATACAGACCAAAGTTAGAGATTAATAAACACAGGTGATCTACACGCACCTTTGGTTTGGAGTTGGGCTTAAGACTAACAACCTCTAAAGGGTTATTAAGGCCTATCAACCCCTGGAGGGTTATTATGTCGACCCTAATATATTGAAACTATCAGAGACGTTTGATTTTCTGCTCAGAATAAATGTGTTCCATATATATACATGGAACTTGTATATACCAGAACAACTTTGGAACATATATATACTAGAGCCACCTTGGAACATATATATATACTAGAACAACCTTGGAACATATAAATCTATATATGGTTGACTGTCCATGGCTGGAGGCCGGATCCTGAGAGATGGCGTCATTGACCTTTGCAGGTTGGTTGATTGGTGTGGGGGACTGTCATGAGTGGGAATGGGGCGAGGCCATAACCCACATTAATTGGGGGAGGGAGTGAAGTACTTAACGTTCTTCAATTGATGAATGGTTATTAATTTATATGTTTACAAAAATTTTATGAGACTTAATTATTGGTATTGTAAAATAGTATAATTTATATATATATATTAAATTCTTTACCTAATTTACAAAATTATAGTAAAATATGGTAATATTTATTAAATCACATTAAATTTTCAAAGTGTTTTCAAAGTTTTAGAGAAAATTATTTTTGATAAATAGTTCTTTACTAAACACGTCTATTTTCTTGAACAGTTTCAAAATGTAATGTTTTCATAATGTATAAGGATGTCTTCATATTATGAAGTGTTTGACTATTGCCAGGAATTATAAATCATGTGGCATTACCAAGATTCTTATAACGTTAAAGTTAGCATATATCACATATATTTACAGAGCACCTGGAAGGATATATGTACACCGGGAGAGGTATACCCAGCTTCTCGGTGAATATACGCTGAGTTTACTTTAGTCTTGGACAATGTTCAGGACCAAAGTGTACTTGTTGGTTGGTCAATAAGATATTGTGGCGGCCTTAATAACTCTCCAGAGAGGGAGAGGTCTTAATAACCCTCAAGTGGTTAATGCGTTTTAATAACCCTCCAGAGGATGATGAACCTCAATAACCTTACAGAGGTTTACAGGCATTAATAACCCTACGGAATTGTATAAGTCTTATTGAGGTTGATAATTTTTAAAGCCTATCAGCCTCTAGAGAGTTTTTAAGACGTTTCGACCTCTGTGGGGTTATTAAGGCCTATCAACCTCTGGAGGGTTATTAAAGTCTATCAACCTCTGGAGGGTTATTAAAACCTATTAACCTCTGGTGGGTTATTGAGGGCTATCGACCTCTGGACGGTTATTAGGGCCTATCAACCTCAGGAGGGCTATTAGGGCCTATCAACCTCTGTGGGGTTATTGAAGCCTACCAGCCTCAGTAGGGTTATTAAGGTCTTTCAACCTATGGAGCGTTATTAAGGGCTATCAACCTTAGGAGGGTTATTAAGGCTAACAACCTCTGGAGGGTTATTAAGGCTAACAACCTCTGGAGGGTTATTAAGGCGTATCAACCTCTGGAGGCTTATTAAGGCCTTTCAACCTCTGGAGGGTTATTAAGGCCTATCAACCTCTGGAGGGTTATTAAAACTTATCAACTTCTGAAGGGTTATTAAGGCCTATCAACCTCTGGAGGGTTATTAAGACCTATCAACCTCTGGAGGGTTATTAAGGCCTTTCAACTCTGGAGGGTTATTAAGACCTATCAACCTCTGGAGGGTTATTAAGACCTATCAACATTTGGAGGGTTATTAAGGCCTATCAACCTCTGGGGGGTTATTAAGGCCTATCAACCTCTGGAGGGTTATTAAGGCCTATCAACCTCTGGAGGGTTATTAAGACCTATCAACTTTGGAGGGTTATAAGGCCTATCAACCTCTGGGGGGTATTAAGGCCTATCAACCTCTGGAGGGTTATTAAGGCCTATCAACCTCTGGGGGGTTATTAAGGCCTATCATCCTATAAAGGTTTATTAAGGCCTATCAACCTCTGTAGGGTTAAGTCGTCCCTAATATATTAAAACTATTAGAGACGTTTGATTTCTGCTCAGTATATATATGTTCCATGTATATACATGAACCTTTTACTATATACATAATAAAAGCTGTATGTATATAGATGGAACAAGCTTGAAACATATATATACTAGAGCAACCTTTGAACAAATAGATCTATATATGGTTAACTGTCGAAGGCTGGAGGCCGGATGCTTAGAGCTGGCTTCATTAACCTTTGCAGGGTGGTTGGTTGGTGTGGGGGACTGTCATAGGTGGGTTGGAGCGACACATTTACCATTTTAAGGGTGAATCAAGAAATTTAGGTCTGCCAGTTCCTTAAGAGCACTGAATGTACCTCAATTAATAAATAAATTTTAATTTAAACTTTTTCAAAATTTTATAATATAACATTGTTTTCATATATATACCATATAAAGCACTAAAATGTCAAAATTCTATTTAACTATGGTAATACTTATGAAATTTATCAAAATTTTCCGAAGTTTCAACAAGACTTAAATATAAAGAAAAATTGTTATTTAGTTTTCAGCTTGAAAGATCTTTGTAAAAGATTATTTTTTGTAAATATAATGTTTTGACAATATATAATTATGTGTTTAAAGTATAAAGTATTTGAGGTTCGCGAGGAATTATACATCATGTGAAATTACCAAGATTCTTATAACGTTGCAGTGAGTATATGTATCATATATATTTACAGAGCACCTGGAAGAGATACATGTACACCGGGAGAGGTATACCCAGCTTCTCGGTGAATATACGATAAGTTTACTTTAGTCTTGGACAATGTTCAGGACCAAAGTGTACTTGTTGGTTGGTCAATAAGATATTGTGGCGGCCTTAATAACTCTCCAGAGAGGGAGAGGTCTAAATAATCCTCAAGTGGTTGATAGGCCTTAATTACCCTCCTGAGGTTGATGAACCGCAATAACCTTACAGAGGTTTACAGGCATTAATAACCCTCCGGAATTGTATAAGCCATGTTAAGGTTGATAAAGTTATTAAAGCCTATCAGCCTCTGGAGAGTTTTTAAGTTGTTTCGACCTCTGCGGGGTTATTAAGGCCTATCAATCTATGAAAGTTGATAGGCCTTAATAACCCTCCCACAAACAACAACCACATCTCCCGCTGTCAACTACAACCACTGATCAAAAAGGTAATTGCATGATAAGACTGTCACCCCGGGAACTTTACTTAACGTACCATTATTGCGAGACATTTGTCCTAATTCATTATTGATGTATACAACACCTTTACCAGTCCATTATGTATACTTCAATTCCCATCAGAGGTATATGTATGACTTTAAGTATACATCCTGTACTATACGACTTTTGTAGTATTAATGACGCTAAAATATGCCTTATTTGTGACCTTCATATGTATTTGCAGCGTTACGGGTTATAGTATGCATTAAGTGTATGTATCCTGAGCTGTATGATCTGTCATATAGAGCGAAGCTAGAGATTAATAAACACAGGTGTTATACATGCACCTTTGGTTTGGAGTTGGGCTTTAGGCTTATGAACTTCTGGAGGGTTATTAAGGCCTATCAACCTCCAAAGGATTATTAAGGCGTATCAACCTCTGGTGGATTATTAAGGCCTATCAACCTCCAAAGGATTATTAAGGCCTATCAACCTCCAGAGGATTATTAAGGCCTATCAACCTCTGGAGGGTTATTAAAACGAATCAACCACTTGACGGTTATAAGGCCTAGTTACCACAGTAGGGTTAGTAAGACTACCTGACGAGCTTACTGACCAGCCAGCAAGTAAATTTTAGTCCTGAACATTGTCTAGGACTAAATTAAACTCAAGGCGTATATTCACCAGGAAGTGGTGGAGGCTGACTCCATACACAGTTTCAAGTGTAGATATGATAGAGCCCAATAGGCTCAGGAACCTGTACACCAGTTGATTGACAGTTGAGAGGCGGGACCAAAGAGCCAGAGCTCAACCCCCGCAAGCACAGCTAGGTAAGTAGCGGGATCCAAGAGTCAGTGCTCGATCTTGCAGACACAAATAAGTGAGTACACACACACGCGCGCACCCGTGTGTAAGGCTGTACATATTGACTCTCTACATATGTGTAAAACATCTACTTACCTAACTTGAAGACATACAAACAGTCCAATTATCTTACCTGCAAGATGAAAAAATGTACAATTAGATCATATGTAAAATAGGATTAGTTTGAGTGATAAAAGAGCTTTATAAATATTAACAGTTGCAAAAACACTGCATAAATGTGAGCACTTGCAATAACTCATGAGCATGTGCTGAACAAAAAAAAAAAAGTCACGCTTATATCCGGGATAACTATGTTAAACACCAGAGGAAAATTTTGCTATTTTTTCGAATGTTTCTTGTTATAGGGAGCAAATGTGAAAAACAACCGCTCATGGACTATCTAGTATGTGTCAAATAACCGTGTTTTTATTACATATAAATCACCTGTTTATATATATGGCACACACTCTAAAACATGTTCATAGGTTTAGCCTAAATACTTAAAAATACCTGATAATATACGTGACTTGTAAAGCAGAAGTTTTAGTATTATGACCTGTAAACATATGTATTAACCTGTAAACACCTGTCTATACTTTAATCATTTAACTATAACATTCTCCCACAATCACGTAATTGCAACACTTCCCCACAATCACTTAATTGCAGCACTTTCCCATAATCACTTAATTAGAACAAAAAGCCTCTTTAATTAACAATCAAACAAGGAAATTAAAATATAAAGAAATTATAAAACCGTGATAAATTTACATATAAATTTCAGGTCATACAATTGAATCGAACCTGCGGTCCTGAGTCGGTATTATGTATTCCCTGAGGAAATCAGGGTCAGGTCAAAACATTTACTACTTATGAAACCTGATCATCTTTCCGTATTCATGGCTGCTTCGATTACGTATATTAAACACTTTTGAGCTGCGAAGCACAACGGGGTTATTATCAACAATAATATAACCTTGGGTTGTGACGCTTCCGAGTATATAAACTGTTTAATAAGTGCAAACCAAGCCGGCATGAATGAGGGAAAGATGTACAGGTTTCGAAGGACGATGCATATGAAACGTTTGTTGAAGCCAGATCTCAGGAAAGGGATCCTGGGTTCGATTCCATCGTAAGGTCTCAATAGATATTTGAGTCAAACAGGTATTTGGTACCCACCTCCTCGCTCTCCTCCGCCAGGCCCTTGTTGTCGTCGTCTGACTCCGGGTCATCAGTCAATGAGCATCCAGCCACGCTAATGTCTTCCACTTCGGCCATGGTGTTCAGTGATTACTTTTAACGATTGTCTAAACTCTCTTCGGGGTTGGATTGGTTGTGGAACCCTTCAACCAAATCTCCAGGGGTCAATTCACTTTTTGGATGGCCTGACCAAACCTTCAGGGGTCGATTCAATTGTGGGTCCAACGAACCAATCCTCCACAAAGAGAAGGGTTTCGGGGGTAGGGTTCACTCTATGGTCCTCTGATCCACATATACAGGGGGGTTCGACTCTGTTCAGGTGCCCTCTAGACCTCAATATACTCGGGACTGCATGTTTTCCAAACGGCAGGCTTAGTTTTCCCACAAACATCTACTCGCTCTTCATCGCTAAAAAATAGTTGTGTGTCACAGGGACCTCTGTAAGTCCCGCGAGTTGCACCGGATTGATCGTTGGCATTCAATTCGCACTGTACAAAACAGAGTCAACTGACTAAGGTCAGACATATTAACCAGTTAGTGTTAGCCGACCGAAGTCGTCTCGTTTTCCTGATGAACGTTACCATTTCTGCTGTATTAAGAAAGTTCCAAAATACAATAATTAGATCTCGGCATCACGTAATGCGAAGCCTGGAACTCTGAGAGCCATACACGCAAATCCAAAACAATAATTAGAGGTCAATATACTTCATTGTGTACACTGTATTGTATTATAAATGTAATATATATATCCGGCAAGATATCATTCTTAACTGTGTTGGTTATTATGTATGGATTAGTGATTGGAATCAATTGACTGCATTAGTGATTGGAATCAATTGACTGGATTAGTTATAGGAATAGCTGCTAATTTTGTGACAGTGATCAATTAACTGGATTGGCTAGTAAAATCCATTAGCTGGATAGCGTCTGGGGTCGACGTCTGGATTAACGGGCATTTGGCCAATATTCTGAAGCAGGGCTCAGGAACTGAAACACATTCCTCGAAACTAGTTAGCATCGCAATGCAATGAACGACTTCACTCATGGATTACTTCCGTAACCTTATCCCAAACAGCTGACTCGATAGCTAGACATTAATGAGCAGTCCGTCTTCATAAATACAGCCTCATCAACAATGGGCAAATGCTCGTTAATTCAGCCAACCCCCCAACCCCCTATTTAAGAATGATAAGCACTTTACACTCAACCCATCAACGCATTCGCAGGTTAGGCTTATCCAATCTGAGGCCGACTCCAAAGTCACATTCATCAATTTTAATGTATTGCATATTCAAAATATTTTTTCTCATATATAAGGTAATATTATTACATACTAGAATGTGCTCATGAAATGACATTAATGTGATGTATCAGTGAGAAAATCAGTAGGAGCCAGGAGGAGGATTCGAACCCCCTCACTTGGGTTTGAAAAGCCCTAGACCATTACACCAGGACGCGTTAAAACAATGCAATGTGGGATTCCATTGAATCCTTCTAGGGGATGCGAGGCTTCTAACTGAGGCTCATATGTGTTTCATGTATCATGAATTTGATGTAGCAAATTTATTGATACATTTCGTTAATGTGATTTCATTGTGCAGTTGACGAGAAGCGTTGGAGGCGGAACTATTGCAGGCGATGAGTCACAATAACGTGGCTAAAGTAAGTTGAGTCCGACAATCGACTTGAGAATGGTCCAGGATGGACCGAAACGTCGTCGTCCCTTCACCTTCTAGTGTGTGGTCTCGTCAGCGGAACTATTGGACCGTAAGCCAGAGTTCATGGGGGGGGGGGGACATTACAAAGGTGCTCGAATCGCACCTTCGAAAATACAAATAATTCCCAACATGCCTAACCTAACCTTGGCGTAACTATACACAAAAATATATAATAAAACTTGATATTTGACAAAAAATGACGATTTCTTATATAAAATTCAGAAAATTTGAAAGGGTCTTTGGGGTTAGCCTTAGTTTGGGCGAGCAGAGCCTGATACCTGTTTGATGGAGCTCTGGGAGTTCTACTCCCCAAGTCCGGCCCGAGGCCAGGCTTCGTCCAACAGGCCGTTGCTGTTGTCTGAGGACAGGTTGGGGTCAGGCCTCAACTTGTACGACCATAGCCAGAGACATGCCCTATACATATTTACACACACAATTTCAAGTTTAATTTGATTAGTACATTAAGGACTCCATATTCATCCCATGGGTGTGTGGCACAAAGGTTAGGATCAAACATAAAGTTGAAGAAATCGGACTCCACTGATCTTCAAGCTAAGCTATTGACATTTGTAGTGAGAAGGTTGAATACAGCGCCGTAAAGGTTACAGCCACAGGCAGGTGCTCCCTACAGCTGGCAATCTTTGTACTGTTAGAAATCTCAGTTTATCAATTTGAAATCATTTCCTCAAATATTAATGATGACTTATGCCAATTCTTGATGCGTTTACATTCCATTACGGTGATGCAAACCGCTATGCCAAGATACGCTTAGTATACAACTAAAATAGTTAACGTTAGCAAATATATCACATCCTATACTACATAAAGTCGAGCTTAGATTTTTTATGTTACTTTTACTAGCAGTTTTATTGTTACTACCAATTTTACTAATATATAATGTAAAATTATAACAAATTTTGATTATTACTTGGTTATGTTAATCAATTTGATGTATGTTGTCGTACGCTTCTTTAAACAGCCAGAATTACAATGATTTGTAGTTGTTCCTGATAAACCTTCCGTCTGGCATTAATTAATATAAATTTTGTCCCGAGGGGCGAGTTTATTGGGCAGCGCCACTCATCTTGTGAGTGGACACACCGCCATAGCAGCATGTACAACACTCCCCAATAGGAAGAAAACCCGCTGGGTTGTTCATCCTGTCATTGTCCTGGGCTTAGCGTGTCTGTCAACCTGCGGAGCGCTATCAAGCTTACACAATAGCTTACTGACAAGCCAGAAAAATATACATTAGTCCTATATTAATCCAGAACTAAAGTATACTTTCAGTGTATATATATATACACCGAGAAACTGGGTGTATATCTCTCACGGTGTGATATATATTCCTTTGGCTTGTGATTTTTTAAATTTTTTTTAAATTTTGCCCCGAGGGGCGAGTTTATTGGGCAGCGCCACTCATCTTGTGAGTGGACACACCGCCATAGTGACAGTATTGGGCAGCGCCACTCATCTGTGAGTGGACACACCGCCATAGCAGCATGTACAACACTCCCCAATAGGAAGAAAACCCGCTGGGTTGTTCATCCTGTCACTTGTACCCAGACACAGCTGGGACTTGCTTAACTGTCTCAAGTGAACAGCTCCTCAAACAAGAAGATTAACATCTATCAACCCTTAAAAGCTTACGTTATCTTGCGGGTGCAAAATGGGGAAATCTTTTAAGAACAGTATCAATATTTGACAGATAGTGTTTTCCTAACTCAAACAATGTGGGGTTTATTAATCTACACATATTTCTGATGTCTCGCAGGTGTTCACATTCTCGTGATTCTAATCCACAGTTTTAACAGCTATATACCTGCTGACTTTTCAGGATGACTTATAGACATGTGGCTCTCTATGCATAGTTGTGTGATAGATAATACAATAACAGTTATTCGTGTCAAGTACCTTTGAAACACGATACGGAAACCACATTGTATTCGTGAGTACACAATGAAATTTATACAACTATAAATTTAAAATAATAAATTTAGCATCTTGTTGACGGTTGATGAGAGTGTTGTCCCATTGAACAACTTGACTCTGGCTTTGACTCCCAATTTTAATCACGCTTAAATAAGAGTCCCGAAGCTTAAAAATCGACGAGGAAAAGAAGCGATCATATATACCAAAAAAACTAATTATCTTCATTGTTCCCTATAAGGGCTTCAGCAAAACTCGATAGATCTGAGGA
>WNGS01004946.1:28566522-28578237 GCA_020271785.1 Procambarus virginalis
AGTACACCGATGGTAGCAGATCGTCGAGTACACTGATGGCAGCAGATTGTCGAGTACACTGATGGCAGCAGATTGTCGAGTACACTGATGGTAGCAGATTGTCAAGTACACCGATGGTTAGCATATCGTCGAGTACACCGATGGTAGCAGATCGTCGAGTACACCGATGCAGCAGATCGTCGGTAGTCACCGATGGTAACAGATCGTCGAGTACACTGATGGCAGCAGATGTCAAGTACACACCGATGGTAGCAGATCGTCGAGTACACTGATGGCAGCAGATCGTCGAGTACACGATTGGCAGCAGATTGTCGAGTACACTGATGGTAGCAGATTTTCAGTCAGTACAACCGAGGGTAGCAGATCGTCGAGTACACCGATGGTAGCAGATCGTCGAGTACACCGATGGCAGCAGATCGTCGAGTACACTGATGTAGCAGATCGTTGAGTACACTGATGGCAGCAGATCGTCGAGTACACCGATGGTAGCAGATCGCGAGTACACCGATGGCAGCAGATCGTCGAGTACACTGATGGCAGCAGATCGTCGAGTACACTGATGGCAGCAGATCGTCGAGTACACTGATGGCAGCAGATTGTCGAGTACACCGATGGCAGCAGATCGTCGAGTACACCGATGGCAGCAGATCGTCGAGTACACCGATGGCAGCATCGTCGAGTACACTGATGGCAGCAGATCGTCGAGTACACTGATGGCAGCAGATCGTCGAGTACACTGATGGCAGCAGATCGTCGAGTACACCGATGGCAGCAGATCGTCGAGTACACTGATGGCAGCAGATCGTCGAGTACACTGATGGCAGCAGATCGTCGAGTACACCGATGGCAGCAGATCGTCGAGTACACCGATGGTAGCAGATTGTCAGTACACTGATGGCAGCAGATCGTCGAGTACACTGATGTGGCAGATCGTCAAGTACACTGATGGCAACAGATCGTCGAGTACACTGATGGTAGCAGATCGTCGAGTACACTGATGCAGCAGATCGTCGTACACGATGGTAGCAGATTGTCAAGTACAGCTGATGGCAGCAGATCGTCGAGTACACTGATGGCAGCAGATCGTCGAGTACACCGATGGTAGCAGATCGTCGAGTACACTGATGGCAGCAGATCGTCGAGTACACCGATGGTAGCAGATCGTCGAGTACACTGATGGCAGCAGATCGTCAAGTACACCGATGGTAGCAGATCGTCGAGTACACTGATGGCAGCAGATCGTCAAGTACACCGATGGTAGCAGATCGTCGAGTACACCGATGGCAGCAGATCGTCGAGTACACCGATGGTAGCAGATCGTCGAGTACACTGATGGCAGCATGCAAGGCGGTATCAGACTCCTTCAGTGGTGTATCTCGCCGCTAGGCCAGCAGTCGTCAGAACTATAGTCACTATCTGCATGCTCATTCGAGGATGGCCAACGATGTATAGAGACTTAAGGCAGAAATAGAGCGAGCGCGCCTCTGCCATATACAGACATGATTGTTGTGTGGATAGACACTTGTAAAGACTTTATATTTAATAATGCAGAAGAAAACAGAACAGTTGTTAGTGCTACACTCCTTCCCACTGACAAGCAAGCCACAATGCAAGGATCAACATGTTTGGGTTGTAGGTGTGTGTGCAGGTGTGTGGGAGTGTGTGGGAGTGTAGCAGTGTGTGGGTGAAGGAGTGTACTCACCTAGTTGTGTTTGCGGGGGTTGAGCTCTGGCTCTTTGGTCCCTCCTCTCAACTGTCAATCAACTGGTGTACAGATTCCTGAGCCTATTGGGCTCTATCATATCTACATTCGAAACTGTGTATGGAGTCAGCCTCCACCACATCACTGCCTAATGCATTCCATTTGTTAACTACTCTGACACTGAAAAAATTCTTTCTAACGTCTCTGTGGCTCATCTGGGTACTAAGTTTCCACCTGTGTCCCCTTGTTCGTGTCCCACCCGTGGTGAAGAGTTTGTCTTTGTCCACCCTGTCAATTTCCCTGAGAATTTTGTAGGTGGTTATCATGTCTCCCCTTACTCTTCTGTTTTCCAGGGTTGTGAGGTTCAGCTCCCTTAGCCTTTCCTCGTAACTCATTCCTCTCAGTTCCGGGACCAGTCTGGTAGCATACCTCTGAATCTTCTCTAACTTCGTCTTGTGTTTAACACTTTGCCGCCCCCCGCGTTAACTAGGTATGGATTCCAAGCTGGAGTTGCATACTCCAGGATTGGTCTTACATAAGTGGTATACAGGGTCCTGAACGATTCCTTACCCAAGTTTCTGAAGGCAGTTCTTATATTGGCCAGTCTAGCATATGCCGCTGATGATATCCTTTTGATGTGGGCCTCTGGAGACGGGTTCGGTGTGATATCGACCCCCAGATCTTTCTCTCTATTTGACTCTTGCAGGATTTCACCTCCCAGATGGTACCTTGTGTTCAGCCTTCTGCTCCCTTCGCCTAATTTCATTACTTTACACTTTCCTGAGTTGAACTTTAGCAGCCTTTTCTAGACCATTCCAACAGTTTGTCCAGGTCGTCCTGTAGTCTCTGTCTATCTTCATCTGTTTTGATTCTTCTCATAATTTTTGCATCATCAGCAAACATTGAGAGGAATGAGTCTATACCCTCCGGAAGGTCGTTTACATATACTAGAAACAGGATGGGTCCAAGTACAGAGCCCTGTGGGACTCCGCTGGTGGTATCTCGCCACTCTGATGCCTCCCCCTCACAGTTACTCGCTGTTTCCTGTTGCTTAGATACTCCCTTATCCACTGGAGCACCTTCCCTTTTACTCCTGCCTGTTGCTCCAACTTTTGTAACAGCCTTTTGTGAGGTACTGTGTCAAAGGCTTTCTGACAGTCCTAGAAAATGCAGTCTGCCCACCCTTCTCTTTCTGCCTAATTTGTGTTGCCTGGTCATAGAATTCTATTAGGCTTGTGAGGCACGATTTACCATCTCTGAACCCATGTTGGTGGTGCGTTACAAAGTTATTTCCCTCCAGATGCTCTACGAGCCTTTTCCTCACAATTTTCTCCATCACCTTGCATGGTATACATGTTAGGGAAACTGACCTGTAGTTCAGTGCCTCTTGCCTGTCACCCTTTTTGTAAACTTGGACTACATTAGCTGTCTTCTAGCTTTCCGGAAGGTCTCCTGTTTCCAGTGACCTGTTATATACCATAGAGAGTGGCACACTTAGTGCTTCTGCACCTTCTTTTAGAATCCACGGTGAGATTCTGTCAGGCCCAACAGCCTTTGACACATGTGTGTGTGTGTGTGGAGTTGTAAGTGGTGTGTAGGGAATGTAAGGGGTGTAATGGGGCGTGTAGAAGTGTGTCGGAGGTATAAGCAGTGTGCAAGCGTATGTGGAGTGTGTGTAAGGGTGTGTAGGAGTATGTGGAGTAAGAAGGGTGAAGGAGTGTGTGGGAGAGTGTGGAGGTGCAGCCGGCCTTGGCATGGGGATGAGGAAGAGGCAGGAAATAGATGAAGTGGAAGGGTGGGGATAGGGGTGGTGGTGGGTGAGGGGGGGGGTGACTGGGGCACTGGTGGGGTGGGTGCTTGAAGAGAAGAAGGGGGTTAGTGGGGGAAGGGAAGAGAATCTGGGAGGGGAGGGGAGGGTGACTTGAGAGAACGCTCGGAAGTGAGGGGGTGGGAGATAGTGAAGATATGCTTGAAGGAGGTTGTAGGAGGTGGTGGGAGAGGAGAGAAGCATGGGAGAGGGAGAGTGGTAGGGGTCTGTGGGAGGTGTTGGGAGGGTGCCGAGAGAGAGAAGGTCTTGGAGGGAAGCGCAGTACCCACACCAGGGCAAGACGACCTCAAGTCCTCTGACATTTTTAAAGACCTCGATATCTCCTGAATGGGGAAAGTGTGGGTAAGCAGCATATCAAGACTTCCCTCCCCATTCCTCTCTCCCTAAAATACCCCGCCATATCTTCCTTACATTACTCTGGCCGCCTGGCGCTGTCACACCCTGTGTCACACCAGGCGCCGGGTTGACGGAGCCAGATATTCTCCCTGAGTTACCCCTCGTACCCTGTCACGCCAGATTACAGAAAACGGGATCAGTTGCCGCTTACCCCTAACTTAATCAAATCCATATCTTTAGATTACTTAGAGAGAGGAAACCCAAGATATACTTAAACTTTTCATGAGCATTATTAGTGTGCAAGTTTCAGGGTTTGCGTTTGAGAGAAATGGAAATGAATGTGGGTGATGTTTTAGCAAGTCATTAGTGTGGACAATCATTGTTATGGGCAATTTGAAGAAACGATTGGGCCGGGATTGTCTTACGTGATAGATAAATGTATTCTTAAGTGTATTCCTAATGGCTAAGTGTATTCTTAATGACTATCAACCTCAGTGAATACACAGCGAGAAGAATGAGGCCTGATGGCTGAGTGGCCAAGACTCGGGATTCGCAGTCCTGAGATTCCGGGTTCGTTACCCGGCGGAGGCGGGAACAAAATGGGCAAAGTTTCTTTCACCCTGATGCTCCTGTTCACCTAGCAGTAAAATAGGTACCTGGGAGTTACACCTGTAACACCTGGAAGTACAAAATATACACCTGGAAGATACTGGAGGGCCAAGTACCAAATCTACACAGTAAAATAACAACGTACTGGAGTGAACGATATGGAAGAAAATGCAGAATAGAACCAGTGAAGAGCAGAGGTGCCATAGGCACAATCAGAGAACACTGTATAAACATCAGAGGTCCGCGGTTGTTCAACGTCCTCCCAGCAAGCATAAGAAATATTGCCGGAACAACCGTGGACATCTTCAAAAGGAAACTAGATTGTTTCCTTCAAGGAGTGCCGGATCAGCCGGGCTGTGGTGGGTATGTGGGCCTGCGGGCCGCTCCAAGCAACAGCCTGGTGGACCAAACTCTCACAAGTCAAGCCTGGCCTCGGGCCGGGCTTGGGGAGTAGAACAACTCCCAGAACCCCATCAACCAGGTATCAACCAACCAGGAGTTAGTCAGCTGTCACGGGCTGCTTCCTGGGGGTGGAGGCCTGGTCGAGGACCGGGCCGCGGGGACACTAAAGCCCCGAAATCATCTCAAGATAACCTCAAGAAGATAACGTCTCCTGGTACACATATACATACATATTGACCTCTCTTGGTACATATATACATACATATTGACCTCTCCTGGTATATACATACATACATATACGTCATAGTCTACACATGGGTGTGACTTTACACCTAAAGGAACGCAGGAATATACAGCAATATCGTGTGGTCAATACTGTGTGGTCAATACTGTGTGGTCAATACTGTGTGTGGTCAATACTGTGTGTGGTCAATACTGTGTGGTCAATACTGTGTGTGGTCAATACTGTGTGGTCAATACTGTGTGGTCAATACTGTGTGGTCAATACTATGTGTCGTCAATACTGTGTGTCGTCAATACTGTGTGGTCAATACTGTGTGGTCAATACTGTGTGGTCAATACTGTGTGGTCAATACTGTGTGGTCAATACTGTGTGTGGTCAACACTGTGTGGTCAATACTGTGTGGTCAATACTGTGTGGTCAATACTGTGTGTGGTCAATACTGTGTGGTCAATACTGTGTGGTCAATACTGTGTGGTCAATACTATGTGGCCAATACTGTGTGGTCAATACTGTGTGGTCAATACTGTGTGGTCAATACTATGTGGTCAATACTGTGTGGTCAATACTGTGTGGTCAATACTGTGTGGTCAATACTGTGTGGTCAATATTGTGTGGTCAATACTGTGTGTGGTCAACACTGTGTGGTCAATACTGTGTGGTCAACACTGTGTGGTCAATACTGTGTGTGGTCAACACTGTGTGGTCACTCTGTGGTCAACACTGTGTGGTCAACACTGTGTGGTCAATATTGTGTGGTCAATACTGTGTGGTCAACACTGTGTGGTCAATATTGTGTGGTCAATACTGTGTGTGGTCAATACTGTGTGGTCAATACTGTGTGGTCAATACTGTGTGTGGTCAATACTGTGTGGTCAATACTGTGTGGTCAATACTGTGTGTGGTCAATACTGTGTGGTCAATACTGTGTGGTCAATACTGTGTGGTCAATACTGTGTGTGGTCAACACTGTGTGGTCAATATTGTGTGGTCAATACTGTGTGTGGTCAATACTGTGTGGTCAATACTGTGTGGTCAATACTGTGTGGTCAACACTGTGTGGTCAATACTGTGTGGTCAACACTGTGTGTGGTCAATACTGTGTGGTCAATACTGTGTGGTCAATACTGTGTGGTCAATACTGTGTGGTCAATACTGTGTGGTCAACACTGTGTGTGGTCAATACTGTGTGTGGTCAACACTGTGTGGTCAATACTGTGTGGTCAATACTGTGTGGTCAATACTGTGTGGTCAATACTGTGTGTGGTCAATACTGTGTGGTCAATACTGTGTGGTCAACACTGTGTGTGGTCAATACTGTGTGTGGTCAATACTGTGTGGTCAATACTGTGTGTGGTCAATACTGTGTGGTCAATACTGTGTGGTCAACACTGTGTGTGGTCAATACTGTGTGTGGTCAATACTGTGTGGTCAATACTGTGTGTGGTCAATACTGTGTGGTCAATACTGTGTGGTCAATACTGTGTGGTCAATACTGTGTGTGGTCAATACTGTGTGGTCACCACTATGTGTTACTGCTGGTGAAGCTTCATGTATCATGTATACAAACAAAGCAGCTTCATGCATCATGTATATAACAAACAAAGCAGCTTCATGTATCATGTATATAACAAACAAAGCAGCTTCATGTATCATGTATATAACAAACAAAGCAGCTTCATGTATCATGTATATAACAAACAAAGCAGCTTCATGTATCATGTATATAACAAACAAAGCAGCTTCATGTATCATGTATATAACAAACAAAGCAGCTTCATGTATCATGTATATAACAAACAAAGCAGCTTCATGTATCATGTATATAACAAACAAAGCAGCTTCATGTATCATGTATATAACAAACAAAGCAGCTTCATGTATCATGTATATAACAAACAAAGCAGCTTCATGTATCATGTATGTAACAAACAAAGCAGCTTCATGTATCATGTATATAACAAACAAAGCAGCTTCATGTAATCATGTCAGCTTGAAAAAAAATCAATCAGGGTAAATACTGGAGGAACATTTGACAAGCCGCTGGCTTCTTGCCCTCCCCCAGGGAGACTCAGTGTCCCCCTCTCCCTCAAGGACTTCCTAACCCCCTTCACCAACCACAACTATAGAAAAACCCCACAGGTAAATCCAGGCACATTAACAATAGAAGACTAGAGGGTATACATGGGCTTGAGTCTGACCTTGGAGTCTATGCCGATCACAGCCGTGCAGTCCTCGCAGGAGTTGGCGAAGACGGCCTCGTAGCACTTGATGCAGTAGGATGGTCGTCCTTGAGGACGTAACGCTGGCCAGTTAGCGACTCGTCACACTGCCAGCAGCAGAAGTGACCCGAGTGCCAATCCTTCGACATGGCCTTGGTGTACTCCCCGCTGAAATGAGCTGTTGGGGAGAGAGAGAGAGAGAATGGTCAGTCTCTTGGAGAGAGAGAGAGAGAGAATGGTCAGTCTCTTGGGAGAGAGAGAGAGAGAGAGAATGGTCAGTCTCTTGGGAGAGAGAGAGAGAGATGGTCAGTCTCTTGGGAGAGAGAGAGAGAGAGAGANATACCGAAACAACTTGGGCTAATTATGGAATTTATTAAGATTTTTTATTTAAGTTTTGTTGTAGATTATTTTTCTTTTCTGTTATGTAGTAACATTTGCGTTACGTATTGAATTTTATTACACGCTATTATTTTTGTTTATATAAAATCGTGTAGCATGTCGGGCTCATTAGATTTATTATAAAAGATTTAAAAATAAATTCTCTATCAAGGAATACATATATACATATTATCACCCATCCAAATATTAGCCAGATTAAATGGTGTCTTAACCTGATGAATAATTAGAAATAATTCATTCACTGTACAACACCAATGAACGAGATTAAAAACACCAATGTGTATATTATCTGAGCGGGAGATATACCAGGCCCCGTGCATGGCATAAGAAGTGTTGACATAAAGAGCTCCTGTGTTTAAGCCAGGTAAACCATAGTAAGGGAAAGGAGAGAGTCGTGAAGGAACAGACATAACGCCAGACTTGAGTTTCCTTGGAACAGGTCCAGTGATAATTATAACAACTAGTGTATAAGGGAAGGTAAGGAAGGCGGGGTCCATAGTGTATTATATATATACACTGAGAGGTATACCCAGCTTCTTGGTGTATATACACATAAAGTTTACATGTAGGTAACTTCCGTTTGAAACAATTACTCGTCTATCATATTAACCTGTTGTTGTTAAAGATTCGCTACTTGGAACAAAAAGTTCCAAGTAGCACGGGCTATGGTGAGCCCGTAGTGGATGTTATATATAATTAACAATCAATCAATCAATTAAATATAGGTCAAGATACCCTTTGGGTGAGCATGGAAGTGGGGATAGGGGAAGAATTAGTGGGGGTGAGAGGAAGGGTTTTCAGTATGAGGTAAAGTGCCAGGGCTAGACCCAGCTGCATGGCATTGACATCGTTATGACCAGACTAGACAGTGGAGGCAAGGAATCGGATTTTGTGACAACATTTCGTCTCTCTGAGCACCCACGGAGATAGCAGCCCCAGCTGGGTGTGCCATGGAGGCTCACACCAGATGTGGTCTGGATTTGCTAAACAGCATCGAGCCCCACCCAGGGCACCAGAAAACGGGAGCTAGCAGGTCCCCCCCCCCCCTAAAGAGGGGGGAGAAGAGTTAGGAGGCTATATAGTTGGAAGTTAAGTGACTTGAGTGGTGGTATTTAGAGGAGAGGTGTCATGTAAAAGACGGAGCAGGAGGCGGATCGTCAATAAGGTTAAAGAGGTTGTGCGTATGTCTGGGTCTACTTAGGACGTTTCTGAGGAACGCGTCGTAGTTGTCATGATAGGTGAGAATTCTATTAATCTGTTTCTTCCCCATGGTATCCCAGGTTATGTTCAGAGGTGGGATGTTCGCCCACTCATGCAGGGCCTCACTAGTGGTGAAGTCCTGCCAGTGGGTATCGAACACCCATCTGAGAGCCCTGTTCTGGATACGCTGGAGTTTCTTCCTATTTGTTGGTGCTGCAAGTGATAGTGGGATCGGTGCATATGTTAGGAGTGGGAGAATAAGTGTTTTGTATAGATAGAGCTTGGTGGCTTGGGAGGCATGTTTGAGTGGGTAGAGTTTTGATAGAGCTTGTGAGGCTATAGCTTTCTTGGGTGTTATATGTGTGTGAAAACGAAGGTTCGAGTCTAATGTGAGTCCAAGTACTGTGGTGTTGTTGACTCTTGGGATCTGGGTTGCATCTGGTGATTGAGAGTAGAGTTTTACTGTGGCAGGGTTACGTCGTTTGTTGTAGAAGAAGTATGTAATTTTTGACTTGTTGGGGTTTGTTTTTATTCGCCAGTCGTGTTCCCAGAGGGTGACTTTGTCAATTTCTTGTTGTGCTTTCCGTGTGAGGGCGTTAATCGTATAGTCCGAGATCAGTTGGGTTACGTCGTCAGCGTAGCAAAGGGTCATTGATGTCCAGTATATTGGGTCAGGAATGTCGTTTATATATAGTATGTATAAGGTTGGTGAGAGAACTGAGCCCTGGGGGACACCTGCATTTAGATTGAAGTAACCTGACAACTTGCTTAGGAACTTGATCTGCATCTTTCTATTTGTTAGAAAGCTGCAAAGTAGCCTCTGCATGTTGTCAGATAGTTGAAATAGAGTGCAGAGTTTGTAACGTAGTCCGTCGTGCCATACTGTGTCAAAAGCTTTTTCGACGTCCTTTACAATGAGGGCCGTCTTGGCCCTCTGGTGCTTATTTATGGAGAGGTAGTTTGTTATTATGTTCAGTGCGTCTTGTGTTGAGCGGTGTTGTCTGAAGCCAAATTGTTTGTCTGTCAATATGTTTTTGTGTTCTAGATGATTCCTGAGTTTATGATTAATGAGTTTTTCGTATACTTTCCCTAGTGTCTCTAGTAGGCTGATAGGTCTGTAGTTCTTAGGGTCTGTCTGTAATTGGTTTCACAAATCAACAACCCGTTAGCGGACCAGCCAGAGCCTTAGGCTCAGCGCAAGAATATCCTAAAAAAAAAACATCCTCAAACCAGCTTTTGCTTCTGAAATCTATATCCACTATTTGACGTTTTTTTCAAGTTTATATGTTTATATTCCCTTGTGTTATACTCTTTTATTATTTATTAAATCCACAATTGACTTGATAATGAAGTTCGTCCTCCTAAGGCTCCCCAACGTCAAGAAAATGTCGTACTAAAGTGGCCTTTTCCTAACCTACCAGAGTGCCAAAAACAGGAAACAGGACAGCGCGGCACTTTCGCCAACCGCTTCCATTTTCTAGCACGACAATTTGGCCTTTTGTGATGCATACGAGCGAAAAGCGACGTTCTTTGTAGGAGAACAGGTTGGCTAGGCGGACAGGTTGGCTAGGCGGACAGGTTGGCTAGGCGGACAGGTTGGCTAGGCGGACAGGTTGGCTAGGCGGACAGGTTGGCTAGGAGAACAGGTTGGCTAGGCGGACAGGTTGGCTAGGCGGACAGGTTGGCTAGGCGGACAGGTTGGCTAGGAGAACAGGTTGATCATGGTCCAGGATGGAGCGAAACGTCGTCGTCTCCTGATCTTCTGGTGTGTGGCTTAGTCATACCTGCAGTCAGGTTATTGTGACTCGTCGTCTCCACTCATTTGAATAAGTATAATATAATATTTACTCAAGTCACCCCTTAACTCGTCATTTTTCCTAGAGAAAGTATGATACAGTTTCTATAATCTCCTCATAAGGTTTATCAACCTTGGGAACAACTCTCTCATTCTTTCTCTGGACGAATCCAAGTGAGTTTTACGTCTATTCTATAACACGGAGACCCTCAAACTGAACCACATAATGTAAATAGGGTCCGGCAAGAGGCAAGGTGAAGCAGAATAATTATATCAGATATTTATCTTCTTGCTGCGTCTGCCAGTCTTTCCTCCCCATTTGAAAAGCCTATTTTTAAATCGTCTTGTAACAATTTTGTGACTTACGAATATATTACCCGCCCTATTTTGGTATTGCCTATAAATTTGTTAACGTTGTTGCTCAGTTCTGTATCTAAGTATATATATATATATATATATATATATATATATATATATATATATATATATATATATATATATATATATATATATATATATAATATATTGTTAACTACAGAAATCCCCTATAGATAGCTCTGGGGTTGGTCGCTTACGGATCTGTGTTCATGTGTGTTTATGAATACAAATGAACTTTGTGTTTATGTAAGTTGTGTAAATTGTGTTCATGTACACTATTTATCTATGTGCTTGTAATGGCCTTATTATCCCCCCCCCCTAGAGGCTGAGGCCACATATCAGCCCATGCGGAGGATACCTTGTTATAGATTTTTAAATCATTCCTAAACTAACCTAACCTAACCTAAGGAGGCCACAGGTAGGCCAATCACCGAAGACAATTCTCACAGCCAGGATAGGTGTCCCACTGATAAAGACAAAGGAGGGACATGATCAAGGCATGCAAGGTATCAGTTGTGTAAACAAGAGGGGGGAGGGAACCAGGGGGGTCCTGTAACGATAGGAATAGGTCCGACCACACAACGGTACATATAAATTTAACTA
>WNGS01004946.1:28660614-28671606 GCA_020271785.1 Procambarus virginalis
CTGATTTTAAAATTATGAATAGTATTGGCTTCCACAACTGTTCCTAAGTGCATTCCATTTTCCCAATACTCTCACGCTAAAAGAAAACTTCCTAACATCTCTGTGACTCATCTGAGTTTCCAACTTCCATCCATGTCCCCCGTTCTGTTACTATTCCGTGTGAACATTTCGTCTATGTCCACTCTGTCAATCCTCTGAGTATTTTATACGTTCCTATCATGTCCTCCCTCTCCCTTCTTCTTTCTAGTGTCGTAAGGCACAGTTCAATCAGGCGCTCCTCATACCCCATCCCTCGTAGCTCTGGGACGAGTCTCGTTGCAAACCTCTGAACCTTTTCCAGTTTCATTATGTGCTTCTTTAGATGGGGACTTCATGATGAGGCGGCATACTCTAAGACTGGCCTCACGTAGGCAGTGTAAAGAGCCCTAAATGCCTCCTTGCTTAGGTTTCTGAATGATGTTCTAACTTTTGCCAGTGTAGAGTACGCTGCTGTCGTTATCCTATTTATATGTGCCTCAGGAGATAGATTAGGTGTTTACGTCCACACCCAGGTCTCTTTCGCGCGTCGTCACAGGTAGGCTGTTCCCCTTCATTGTGTACTGTCCCTTTGGTCTCCTATCTCCTAGTCCCATTTCCATAACTTTACATTTGCTCGTGTTGAATTCCAGTAGCCATTTCTCTGACCATCTCTGCAACCTGTTCAGGTCCTCTTGGAGGATCCTGCAATCCTCATCTGTCACAACTCTTTTCATCAACTTTGCGTCATCCGCAAACATCGACATGTAGGACTCTACACCCGTAAACATATCGTTAACATATACAAGAAATAGAATTGGTCCCAGCACCGATCCTTGTGGTACTCCACTTGTTACTGTTCGCCAGTCCGACTTCTCGCCCCTTACCGTAACTCTTTGGCTCCTTCCTGTTAGGTAGTTCCTTATCCATGCTAGGACCTTTCCCCCACCCCCGCCTGCCTCTCGAGTTTGAATAGCAGTCTCATGTGCGGTACTGTATCAAAGGCTTTTTGGCAGTCCAGAAATATGCAGTCTGCCCAACCATCTCTGTCCTGTCTTATCCTCGTTATTTTATCATAGAATTCCAGAAGGTTTGTTAGGCACGATTTCCCTGTCCAGAACCCATGTTGATGTTTGTTCACAAACCTAACGTTCTCCAGGTGTGCAACCAGTTGTAGCCTAATTATTCTTTCCAGTATTTTACAGGGATGCTTGTCAGTGATACAGGTCTATAGTTAAGTGCCTCCTCCCTATCGCCTTTCTTGAAGATCGGCACGACATTTGCCTTCTTCCAGCAACTGGGCAATTCTCCCGACATAAGTGACTCATTAAAGATCATTGCCAGAGGCACGCTGAGGGCCTGCGCTGCTTCTTTTAGTATCCACGGTGATACTTTGTCTGGTCCTACTGCTTTAGATGCATCTAGAGTTGTCAACTGTTTCATTACCTCCTCTGCTGTCACCTCTATATCTGATAGTCTTTCATCTAGGGTAATCCCTTCTAACAATGGGAGCTGCTCAGGCTCGGTGTGAACACTCCATGGAAACATTCAGTGCCTCACAGATTTCCTTGTCACTTTCAGTATATGCCCCTTCTGCCTTCCTTAGTCTTGTCACTTGGTCGTTCACCGACATTTTTCTTTTATATGACTGTGTAGTAGCTTAGGTTGTTTTTCGCTTTGATTGCAATATCGTTCTCATAGTCCCTTTCCGATGTTCGTCTGATGTTAATGTAATCGTTCCTAGCTCTGTTGCATCTGATCCTGTTGTCCTCTGTCCTTTGTCTTCTGTATTTCCTCCACTCCCGCTGCTGGCCATTTTTGCTTCCTGACACTGTCTATTAAACCATGGGTTATTATATTCCTTCTTATTTTTTGCCTTTACTGTTGGTATAAATCTCTCTTCGGCCTCTTGGCATTTCTGTATGACTAGGTCCATCATATCTTGGACTGTTTTTCCTCTAATTTCTTCCTCCCACTGCACTTCTCCCAGATAGTCCCTTATCCTCCTATAGTCCCCTTTCCTGTAGTCAACTCTCCTTTCCCAGATCTCTTGTCCCATGGTCACAAGTTTGAATTCCATCATGTAGTCAAAGACTAGGACACAATGGTCGCTGGCCCTAGAGGTATTTCATGCTCCAAATTCTCGATATCTTCTACGTTCTGGGTGAAAATCAAGTCTAATAGGCTCGGTGCATCTCCTCCTCTTTCCCTTGTGTCTTCCTTCACATGCTGTGTTAGGAAATTCCTGTCTATAACATCTACTAATTTTGCTCCCCACGTTTCGTCCCCTCCATGGGGATTCCTTGATTCCCAATTATCTCTCCATGATTTAGGTCGCCCATGATCAGCAGCTTCGCTCTCATTCTGTGGGCTAGTGTTGCTGCCTTCTGCAGTTCATCTATGCATGCCTTGTTGTTGTCATCATACTCCTGCCTGTCTTCTACTGTTTGTGTGTGTGGTGTGTGTGTCACACAGTCCCAAAACTAAGAGGCATGAGTTACGAGGAAAGGCTGCGGGAACTGCACCTCACGTCGCTGGAAGACCGAAGAGTAAGGGGGGACATGATCACCACATACAGAATTCGCAGGGGAATTGACAGGGTAGACAAGGATGGATTATTTAACACTGGTGGGACGCGAACAAGGGGACACAGGTGGAGACAAAGTACCCACATGAGCCACAGAGACGTTAGAAGGAACTTTTTCAGTGTGAGAGTAGTTAACAGGTGGAATGCATTAGGCAGTGATGTGGTGGAGGCTGACTCCATACACAGTTTATAATATAGATATGATAGAGCCAATAGGCTCAGGAACTTGTACACCAGTTGATTGACAGTTGAGAGGCGGGACCAAAGAGCCAGAGCTCAACCCCCGCAAGCACAACTAAGTGAGTACACACACACACACGTAAGTCAAAAGTAACAATTACTAAGCCCCAAAAAAATCAAATGAACACTCTAAGCTCGGTTAAGCACATACGTTAGACCAAGATTAGAATATGCAGCCGTGTGTCCCAAAGCCACCAACCACAGGAGAACAGAGAACATTGAGAGGTTAAGCCTCCACAGTGGTCTCAGAGCCGCCCCTCAGTGTGGTGCTCACAGGAGCAGGCTGAGAGCTTTCCCTTCCTATAGTTCCCGGTAAGCCTTATCTTACTCAGTTTCCCCTGGAACACATCCCGGCCAGGGGTTTACAGCCAGGTCGTCCCAATTACTGTCGGGTGGGCAAGTCGTAAGGATTGGTGACGAGTTAATCCGTGCTGTCCAGGGTTCGATTCCAGTCGAAATTCCTCGTGAGGCATTGAACACTGTATGATACCACTGGTGGTGAATCCTCTGTTGACTTCCACGTGGAACCCGCTTCCCAACCTCGGTAATGAATGTAAAATCCAAGTGAAGCGAGCAGCTGAAGGCTCTCTGGGCCTCTGATCTTACTTCATCCTTCACCTATTGCCATTGTGACTTAGCATTAAAGTGTATATTCAAACAAAATTATTTAACTCATTAAATGGCTAAGTTTCCAGGGTGAGGCTGAAATGTGCTGGAGTAGGATACCAGCTGTTGCCTTGTAGCTATCATATGATAACTTGTATATCATCCTGAGAGAGAGAGAGAGAGGAGAGAGAGAGAGAGAGAGAGAGAGGAGAGAGAGAGAGAGAGAGAGAGAGAGAGAGAGAGAGAGAGAGAGATAATTAAGCTAATTACATCCTTCCTAAACCACCAATCAACCCCCTAAAACAACTCTATAATTGCCGTAACAAGGTATTTAACATCAACGCCAAACAAGGCCTCGACAGCACACATCATGGACGCTGAGTCAATGTCCATGGGTTCGAAACCCGCGCAATGAGGCGCAAATTCCACTTTCTCTCTCCTTTGTTAATGATCTTATTTTCTTAGACGACTTTCAAATATATAGATCTGTCTTTATAAGCGAATGTGTGTCTGTTTGAAGCTAGAGTCCATGTACTTTGCAGGGTGACAGGTAGGTGTGAGTCGATTATCATAGGAGGGTTTGGGATCAGAATTTTCTCAATCATAATTGAGAATCTTCGACGTTTTAAACTCATTTATGGTTTATTTTTTAATACTAAATGCTCTTTATATAAGTCCAGTACATGTCAGGTATAGAAACCTGTCCACACATTACAATTTCGACGCACTCTACTACATCGTCAAAATTAAAGGGTGTGGACCTGACCACACACTAGAAGGTGAAGGGACGACGACATTTCAGTCCGTCCTGGACCATTCTCACAATGGACTTGAGAATGGTCCAGGACGGACCGAAACGTCGTCGTCCCTTCACCTTCTAGTGTGTGGTCTGGTCAACATACTTTAGCCACTTTATTGTGACTCATCGCCTGCAAAATTATAGGGGTTTAGGGATGTTAAAAGCATTGCAAAACTGACACTTTCTCAGAATACATCGTTCTGGTCAGACAAAACCAGAAAACTTGCAATGTGACACATTGGTTTGGTATCTCTCGTGTTTGTGAGACATTTTGGCTTTTACTAAACCTAGAGGAGGCTTCTTCAAAGTCCAGAGAGGCTTCTTCATCCGCCCTCCGCGGGTCTGTTATCAAGTCATTATAATTTTCTTAATATTATGGCTACTTTATTTGTACGAGCTCCTAGCTATTTGAGAAGATCAATTGGAGCCGTGGGGAGGATTCGAACCCGCGCACGCTGTACTCCCATAGCCACGCCCTAGAGAAAGCGTCAAGGGCGTCGGCTTGGGAGCAAAAAGTGTGTGCTGGTTCGAATCCTTGTCATTGGCTCCTGCCTGCTACATACATCATGGTTCGGTATTTGTCCAACCAGGAGGCTACCTTGAATAAAGGGCGTTCGATGATCATGGCGGAGCCGGTGGCTGAGTAGACAGAACACTGTACGCGTGATCCTGTGGTCCACACACACACACACACACACACACACATATATATATATATATATATATATATATATATATATATATATATATATATATATATATATATATATATATATATGTACATAATATATATATAATATATATATATATATATATATATATATATATATATATATATATATATATATATATATTGAGTGCCACCTCTGGCTGGAAGTAGGGGACTCTTAGCCTCGGAGAAAAGCCCACATAATGCATTAGAGGGAATTTTTAGGTCCCTTGTAATACTGTTTCTATGTTCTTTTCTCCTATCCTCTCACCTTCCCGTTGTGTATATTTTTAGCTCACGTGTATCTGACCTTTCTTAAAAGGACATCAAATCATTTCTAAAACCTTCACACACACAATATTTCAAGATGATTGAACAGTTAAAAAATAAACAGTTTCTAAATCCGTACACATCTCTTAATTAAAAAGACCCACGTCGTTAATTTATATGTAATTATACACCTGTTTATAAAGGAACGGAGGAAAGCATGTCCCGCTATTTGTAATTATATATTTTTCTCCCGTGATTATAGTTGAATTATTGTGGAGCATAGTAGGGTAAGCCTATTATTATTATTTTGTATGTCAATACGCTTATTATATTTAATAGTAGCATTGTCTTATTAGCAATAGTGTTTTAGATCTCCCAAATTCAATGAACATTTTAATAAAGTTAATATATCAAAAATAAAACTATAAATTTCAAGGTGGCGCCGGCAAGTCCGCAGTAGTGTATCAAAATTACTGAAGATTAACCCAAAGGTCAGACCAGGTCGGTGAAGCTTTAATTACCAAAATTACCACTATCAAGAAACCACAAGGAAACGCAATCCTGAAATTGGTTGGTTGGGGATCCCTGACCTCCACCTGGCCCTCGCCCTAACATAATCCTTTTTGAACTATTTATGGAAAAGCTGTATTTCTCCTGTAATTTAGTGAGGGGAGTTTTGGGTGATCGAGGGGTCATTTCTGGTGTAATTTTGGGAGGGAAAATTGGGCTATAATTTATTTTATTTTTGTCCATTTTTTATCTTGTTTTCTGAGTTTTTATGCTAATCAATTTTGTATTTTATTTTTTGCCGTAAGTTTTTGATTGTATTATTTTTAATATGCAATTTTCATTTTTTTTAATTTTCGAGAACTAATCTGATTTACAAATTTAGGGGAATAATTGTATATAATTTTCAGACGTTCTTAATTATATGTATTTTTGGATACGATCTTAATCCACTCGTTTCTGTTAAATTTCAAGTTGGGTAAACCATCAATCTATTGTGAAATTCTTACGTCAAATATTTGGGAGATTCTGAAATTTGTTAAAATAATGGAGATCTCAAATCTCCTCTTAAATTGTATATATTCGATATCAATATTTAAATTTATTATATTTTTTTTACTCGGGGAGAGGCTTTATGACACCAAATATTATGGATAATAACAAAAGTATATGTAATTATTTTCGGATGTGACGCGAGAGGAAGAAGAGAATTAAGGATGGTGAAAGGCGACAACAGGTTGAATAAGGCGAGACAATTGTATTCCTTACCAGTCGAACCTTGTAACTTGAAAGGAGTGTGAGGATAATACGCTCCTTATCGGGCCTCTCTTTGGTGTAATGCTCAACACAGGGCCCCCTGGGTGTAATGCTCAACACAGGGCCCCCTGGGTGTAATGCTCAACACAGGGCCCCCTGGGTGTAATGCTCAACACAGGGCCCCCTGGGTGTAATGCTCAACACAGGGCCTCCTGGGTGTAATGCTCAACACAGGGCCCCCACAGGGTAATGCTCAACACAGGGCCTCCTGGGTGTAATGCTCAACACAGGGCCCCCTCGGGGTAATGCTCAACACAGGGCCCTCCTGGGTGTAATGCTCAACACAGGGCCCCCTGGGTGTAATGCTCAACACAGGGCCCTCCTGGGTGTAATGCTCAACACAGGGCCTCCTGGGTGTAATGCTCAACACAGGGCCTCCTGGGTGTAATGCTCAACACAGGGCCTCCTGGGTGTAATGTTCAACACAGGGCCTCCTGGGTGTAATGTTCAACACAGGGCCTCCTGGGTGTAATGCTCAATACAGGGCCTCCTGGGTGTAATGCTCAACACAGGGCCCTCCTGGGTGTAATGCTCAACACAGGGCCCCCTGGGTGTAATGCTCAACACAGGGCCCTCCTGGGTGTAATGCTCAACACAGGGCCCCCTGGGTGTAATGCTCAATACAGGGCCTCCTGGGTGTAATGCTCAACACAGGGCCTCCTGGGTGTAATGCTCAACACAGGGCCTCCTGGGTGTAATGCTCAACATGGGGACTTCCCTGATTGTAATGCTCAGCACAGGGCCTCTACTGGAGACAATGCTCAACACAGGGCCTCTACTGGAGACAATGCTCAACACAGGGCCTCTACTGGAGATAATGCTCAACACAGTGCCTCTACTGGAGATAATGCTCAACACAGTGCCTCTACTGAAGATAATGCTCAACACAGGGCCTCTACTGGAGATAATGCTCAACACAGGGCCTCTACTGGAGATAATGCTCAACACAGGGCCTCTACTGGAGATAATGCTCAACACAGTGCCTCTACTGGAGATAATGCTCAACACAGGGCCTCTACTGAAGATAATGCTCAACACAGGGCCTCGACTGGAGATAATGCTCAACACAGGGCCTCTACTGGAGATAATGCTCAACACAGGGCCTCGATTGGTTATTATGCTCAATGAGGGGGCCATAAAAGGACAGCGACCAATACATTGACAAAAAATCGAAATTACCGACAAGGCGATATAGAGAAGGAAAAGGAATTATCAGGAGAAAGCGCCAAGGCATTATGACTATATAGCACTGGGAAGGGTCAGGATAAGGATTTGGGATTGGACGGCGGGAAGGAACGGTGGCCAACCACTGGGACTGTCGGGGATTGAACGTCGACGTGCATGAAGCGAGACAAATAATATAGGGTAATAGATAATAGCATAGTTGATTTAGAGTTTAGCATAGAGTTTAGCCTAGGAACGGATGCAGTCAGTGTGCCGAGGACTGACAACAGGTCATTTATCACCCTGAGGAAGGCAGTACAGATGTTCCTTGATGTCGGCTCATGCGTAGCCGGACGCTGCCACCAACCATACTCCTGTTGGCTCAAGTAATAGGTCGCGTTTCCTACGTTATCGATGCCAATGTTATGAATCTTACCTGTGATGTAAACGTTTAAATATTCACGTTTTCTATGGATCGGGATTCGATAGGTTTAAGGCTAACTTTTTTTTTCTACTGAGTGACTTTGCCTGATATGTGAATAATTATATTTTCAGACTTATCCATGCAGTCATGCACAATGAAAAGCACAAAGAAGCAAAGGCAACCTCAAACCTCAAGTTAGGGTAGCGCTGGCTAACTTAACAAACTCATAACACATAAAAACACCCGTGTTTTAACACATACCAAAAACTGACTAATTTTTCAATATTAAAGTACAACGTAACACAAACATTTTCGAATGCAAATATTAATGTATAATTAAATTTTCTGTAGAGTGAGCTCCGTGTTAGGTTAGGGTTAGTCATTTAGATTTTATTGGTAAATTATATTTTAATTGCAGTACATGGGTGAAGCCTTTTATGCTGCAGCGATAATATGAATAGTTTTGTGAGAGGTAGAGGCAGGAGGAGCCGGGATAAACGGATATAAATACGGTTCACAAAGTGGCAGAAAAGGATTAGAACCCACAACAATGGGTTCAAGATAGAGGGATTTAGTTTGAGAGAGGATTATATAGGGAACTATATGCTGGGCAAGATATATATGGCGTCACCAACCCGTTTGCTGAACTATATTAATTCACGTTATTTATTTATTTATTTATTTATTTATTTCCTCAACATTGCAAATGGAGCGCATTTACAACGTTCCTACTGTGGAAAACTTTCCACACTTTATGTTTCTACTGTTCAAAGCAATACTTCACATATATCCACGTTCTCTATGCACCTAACTCGACAGCTCACGGGTGGCTTGCCTCGGTTGGTATATTTCTAGTTAGGCTCAGAGTTTGTGATTATTTTACGGAGTGACAAACGAAGATGAACGGGCTGGTAGATCGAGTAGAACATGGGCTGTCATCTAGTATTATTGAGACAGTTTAAAAGGTTTCAATCACTGACTATTTTGGGTACATGGACTAGAGTGTGTGTGTGGGGGGGGTAATAATGATTAATGACTCATTAATTATTAATGATCTCCAGTCATACATTACCAGAGGAAGACAATTCGGTCACAGGTACATCCAGCTTGGCTTACCTGCAAAAAATAAAAAAAAACAATAATTAGTATTGTTGCGGTTAATATGAAAAATAATACATATTAAGAAAAATGTATATTTTACAGATTAATATGAAGCTTGGATAACCGCTGAAGTAGGACAAATTGAGGCGTCTTTGACAAGCAGCTGGCTTGCTGTCATCGTCCAGGCCACTAGTGAGAGGTAAATAATGGCTCCTAACTTACCAGTATTAATACATAAATTGCTGTAGTTACTGTAACTAGATTATAACACAGCAGACTACATAAGGAGTTAAGGAAGGCACCTCTGCTACCATATTGCACATCACAACATATTACCCAAGTCTCCCTTAAACTCTCTAACATTTTTTGTAAACATATGTTGAAGATGATCGAAATTATACTTGTTTTTATCTATCTATCTATCTATCTATCTATCTATCTATCTATCTATCTATCTATCTATCTATCTATCTATCTATCTATCTATCTATCTATGTAAAGGGTAAGATTAGTGATTCAAACACGAATCTTCTCATATTTATGTTTTTCTTTACTGTCGAGAAAATATGAAAAACTGTTCAAAGTTTATTTTCACACTTTTTACTGAACGTCATGTGGCCCCCTCATGCCCAGTTGCAACATTATGTGGCCCCCCTCATGCCCAGTTGCAACCTTATGTGGCCCCCCTCATGCCCAGTTGCAACATTATGTGGCCCCCTCATGCCCAGTTGCAACATTATGTGGCCCCCCTCATGCCCAGTTGCAACCTTATGTGCCCCCCCTCATGCCCAGTTGCAACATTATGTGGCCCCCTCATGCCAGTTGCAACATTATGTGGCCCCCCTCATGCCCAGTTGCAACATTATGTGGCCCCCCTCATGCCCATTGCAACATTATGTGGCCCCCCTCATGCCCAGTTGCAACATTATGTGGCCCCCCTCATGCCCAGTTGCAACATTATGTGGCCCCCTCATGCCCAGTTGCACCATCATGTGGTCCCCTCATGCCCAGTTGCACCATCATGTGGCCCCCTCATGCCCAGTTGCACCATCATGTGCCCCCTCATGCCCAGTTGCACCATCATGTGGCCCCCTCATGCCCAGTTGCAATATCATGTGGTCCCCTCATGCCCAGTTGCAACATCATGTGGCCCCCCTCATGCCCAGTTGCACCATCATGTGGTCCCCCTCATGCCCAGTTGCAACGTCATGTGGTCCCCTCATGCCCAGTTGCAACGTCATGTGGCCCCCTCATGCCCAGTTGCAACGTCATGTGGTCCCCTCATGCCCAGTTGCAACGTCATGTGGTCCCCTCATGCCCAGTTGCACCATCATGTGGCCCCCTCATGCCCTTGCACCATCATGTGGCCCCCTCATGCCCAGTTGCAACGTCATGTGGCCCCCTCATGCCCAGTTGCAACGTCATGTGGTCCCCCTCATGCCCAGTTGCAACATTATGTGGCCCCCCTCATGCCCAGTTGCACCATCATGTGGCCCCCTCATGCCCAGTTGCAACATTATGTGGCCCCCCTCATGCCCATTTGCACCATCATGTGGCCCCTTCATGCCCATTGCAACATTATGTGGCCCCCTCATGCCCAGTTGCAACATTATGTGGCCCCCTCATGCCCAGTTGCAACATTATGTGGCCCCCTCATGCCCAGTTGCAACATTATGTGGGCCCCCTCATGCCCAGTTGCAACATCATGTGGCCCCCTCATGCCCAGTTGCACCATCATGTAGCCCCCTCATGCC
>WNGS01004946.1:28675121-28689997 GCA_020271785.1 Procambarus virginalis
GCCTACACCAATCACAAGGCAGCTCCAAAGAGCCTGCACCAATCACAAGGCAGCTCCAAAGAGCCTGCACCAATCACAAGGCAGCTCCAAGGAGCCTGCGCCAATCACAAGGCAGCTCCAAAGAGCCTACACCAATCACAAGGCAGCTCCAAGGAGCCTGCGCCAATCACAAGGCAGCTCCAAGGAGCCTGCACCAATCAGGGGCGATCTCCACGCAGTATTCACTAATCAAGAATTCAGGCGATGATCCTAGGACCGACCACACGTTAAACCATTTAAAAAAAAGTTCTGACCATGAATTCTTTTATCAGGCAGTAAAACTGCCTCAATTCTTGCAATATTTAGAGACCAACTCTCTTTAACGACCGGTGGGAGGGTGGCGAATAGGCTTATACCAAGAAGTAGAAACACGAAGCAGTAAATGTATTCTTTGAATAAGTATTTGCTAGTAAACATTTGGTTGGTGTATATATATATACGCATACATAAACGGTATTGGTAACTGTAGAATAATCGTATGGTGTTATGGTTTCAGAACAAGAAAATAAAGTGAAAGTGGTCACATATAGGTCAGGTTAGATGCACGATCGTTTAAGACCTATATTGGCTACCTGGACCTTTGCAGAGTAATTAAGGGGCCACCACAATACCTTGTTGACCAAATAGCAGGTATACCGGAGGCCAAAATATGCATACTCCAGGGCTGCGCTATACACACAATGAATATACACATACACGATGTGTATGTCGCATACACATCTCAAATATATATTCTTTAAACGTAATCAAGTGTTTCACAAACGCTACCGATTCTTATCTAAGCGTTTAATATACACTCAACCCGCTTCAGGGTCTGTGTAATCCCTCAAGTCCTTGTTCACACTTGAGAAGCTACACTTAACATACACTTACACCCATCAAAGTGAGTCCCATGGTGAGTGTATACACACCTAGCAACGTCTGGAGGGTCATTATTAAGACTTAGTTGCTAACTGACCAACCAGCATGTATACCGTAGTACTAACATATGTCCAGGACTGAAATATACTCAGTTTACATACTTTAAAATGTAGAGTACACTTCTCGGTGGCGAGGGGTGTATACTCCTTTTGGTTTATCAATCAAGTTATGACTTAATTTTATATAATTGTTGTTGTTTAAGATTCGCTACCTGGAACAAAAAGTTCCAAATAGCACGGGCTATGGTGAACCCGTAGTGGACTTGTTTCTAAGTTATATATATATATATATAAAAACAACTACAACCACAACAGAAAAAAAGTAAGAAAGTCCTGCGGACCTCGTGAGTGAGCAGACCCATAAAAGAAGGGCATAAAACACGGTCCCCCGACCCAAGGTACATCAGGTAGACTATGGCTTCCCATGCTAGTACTCTCTGTGGTCTGTTTTGTTGGTCGGCTTTATTACCCTCTTCTGTTTTTATTACATCTACTCCACTCCCTTCTTCCCGTCGCTAAAACACCCATGTCAACATTCTCACCACACACTTTTCTCTGTCTGTCTGTCTGTCTGTCTGTCTGTCTGTCTGTCTGTCTGTCTGTCTGTCTGTCTGTCTGTCTGTCTGTCTGTCTGTCTGTCTGTCTGTCTGTCTCTCTCTCTCTCTCTCTCTCTCTCTCTCTCTCTCTCTCTCTCTTCTCTCTCTCTCTCTCTCTTTCTCTCTCTCTCCGGATTGATACTACGCCTTCATAAAAATTTCATAAACATATTCGAAACAAGCATATGTAACAAGTATGTCAACCTCAGGAGAGTTATTAAGGCCTAACAACCTCAGGAGATCTATTAAAGCCTATATAACATTCTCATGAGGCTAACCTATTAAGGACTGTAATTGGGTCCCGACCAACAGCAAGTATACTTCAGTCCTGAACATTGTATACTACGAAAGAAAACTCTCGGAGATTATACACCGAGAAGTCTCCACACTCTCCTGTGGCCTCCACCTTTGGGAAAAACATATTGAAATACAGACGAAAGCTTGGAATATCTGGTTTCTCTTTGTGAATTTACAAGTCTATGTAGTACCCACTCTACCACTATATATATATATATATATATATATATATATATATATATATATATATTAGTACATTTTGGTAGCAGTCTTTCCTGTAGACATATATTATTAAATATGACCGAAAAAGTAAGATTAATAATTCTAACACGAATTTTCGCAATATTTCTTATGTTTCTTTTCACTGTCGATGGTAATTGAAAAATCAGTTCTCCAAAATTCATTTTTATTTCTAGTCTGATGCGACACTTGAACGCGTTTCGTAATAACGTATTACATTTTCAAAGACTTTTGGTTTACACACACACAACTATAACCTGCAAACACTAAACAGAGTTTTTACTTATGCTATGATTTAAACAGCTTTCATTTTATTTTATACCCGCATTTTGGGTGAGGTGAACAAAACTTTAAACACAGGCTAGAACACGAAACAATGGGTATTGAAGGTAAGAATGAAAGTAACTGCAGAAGGCCTATTGGCCCATATTTCTTGATGCTTCTATATTGGTGCGGAGTCTTGAAGTGGGTAGAATATAGTTGTGTATTAATTGGCTGTTGACTGTTGATTGCTGGTGCTGACTTGACTCTGATTGATGACCAGACCATCACCAGAGAAGTTTTAACAAAAAAACACGGAAATCATCGATAGATACAGCGATAGCAGGCGGCTTGATATCTGCGAGGCACTACACATTAAGAAGTCAACACCAGCAATCAACAGCCAATTAATACACAACTATATTCTACCCACTTCAAGACTCCGCACCAATATAGAAGCATCAAGAAATATGGGCCAATAGGCCCTCTGCAGTTACTTCCATTCTTCCCTTTAGCTTATACCCATTGTTTCGTGTTCTGGCTTGTGTTGAAAGTTTGTTTTCACCTCATACAAAACTATTGTAACATATCACCTCACCGAAATGCAGGTATAAAATGAAAGCTGTTTAAACTCTGTTTAGTGTTAGTTGTGTGTGTGTGTAACCTAAAGTCTTTGAAAATGTAATAAGTTATTACGAAACGCGTTCTAGCGTCGCGTCAGACTAGAAATAAAAATGAATTTTGGAAAACTGATTTTTCAATTACCATCGACAGTGAAAAGAAACATAAGAAATATAGAGAAAATTCGTGTTAGAATTATTGACTTTACTTTTTCGGTCATATTTAATAATATATGTCTTCAGGAAAGACTGCTACCAAATATACTAATATATATATATATATATATATATATATATATATATATATATATATATATATATATATATGTCGTACCTAGTAGCCAGAACGCACTTCTCAGCCTACTGTGCAAGGCCCGATTTGCCTAATAAGCCAGTTTTCCTGAATTAATATATTTTCTCTAATTTTTTTCTTATGAAATGATAAAGCTACCCATTTCATTATGTATGAGGTCAATTTTTTTTTATTGGAGTTAAAATTAATGTAGATATATGACCGAACCTAACCAACCCTACCTAACCTAACCTAACCTATCTTTATAGGTTACGTTAGGTTAGGTAGCCAGAAAGGTAGGTTAGGTTAGGTTAGGTAAGTTAGGTAGTCGAAAAACAATTAATTCATGAAAACTTGGCTTATTAGGCAAATCGGGCCTTGCATAGTAGGCTGAGAAGTGCGTTCTGGCTACTAGGTACGACATATATATATATATATATATATATATATATATATATATATATATATATATATATATATATATATATATATATATATATATATATATATATATATATATATATTTAAAATATTAGCTAAATATAATTGCAAACGACAGTGTTCAATTATGACAATTATAACAGTCTTCTGTATGGCATTGTACATTTCTTTTCAGGAACTGCGGCCCATTGAAGCCAAGACTAAGTCACTCGAATACCGTTGTAAACTATTGTTGGTCGTATCTATTGACAAAGCTTTTCACAGGTCTTGCACAAAGCTCCACTCGAGTATTGCACTACACATATCCCACACATAGACACCATTACTTTCGATAATTTTATCATTTAACACACACAAAAACATGAAAACACTTGTTGATAATTACAAACTATTGTCCATAGCACACACGCAAATCAAATGATTTCTCTGGGATGTCGATACATCTATAAGCTTTGAGGACTCAAGCTTTCTAATGGAAGTGACTGATCAAGCTGTGAGGAGGAGAGGATTTTGGCTGGTATGGTTCCTTGTGGCTGGTCGGCCGGACTGTGTGTGTCTGGTCCCTTCACCACCCTCACAACCCGCGTCGCGCCAAGGGATCAACTCCACAATTTTGGAAGCTTCCGACAGCAACGCTTGACGTTCCCAAGCTGATTTAGAGGCGATATGTCAGCTTAAGAGCGGCGCTTTTGTTAAAAATTTAAAAAGATAAATTACATAATCCTGCCCTTATTTAATGATTTTATACAAAATATTAAGATCCAGGCTCACTATGCAAATATTCAATGCATAGACCGACTATATAAATAATAGAATTATAAAAATATGTAATATTTTGTACAAATTATTTGCTTTATTTTTAACAAATAAATTCAGCACATAATGCACAATACAATGTTTTAATTTACATATTTACAGTAAACTGCAGAGATCTTATTATTTCCATACCTCCATTGCTATCCAAAAGCTTCTAGGTATAAAAATATTTTTGTTTATGAACAAAATCATTACGTCTGTAAGCTCATACGTCTGGAAACACTGACATGACGTCTGACCCGGCAGCAAACATCCCAAATCTCTACCTGGAGTCCAATATCGCAATTGTTTTTTATATAAAAATATATATTTATTTTATACCGCTAACGCAACTTACATTCATCATATATGACAAACTGTTATATTAAAATATGAATCCAATGAATTTACTAGGACAAGAGGACAGCAGTGTCACCCTGAACTACCAATACAACTCAGACAAGCGCAAGCAGAGGTCAGCGACCTCATGGGAATGGACTTCAGTAGCGTGGAATTTAAACACATGCTAACACATGCATCATTGCATAGCAATTGTGGCACCCCTGATACCAACATACATAAATATTAACCACCTAGAGAGATATATACACACGGCAGACTGCATGATTTGTCAAGGATTTTTTTGTTTACCTGTGTTGGGTAGTTCAGCAAGGTTGGGGGTGGGGGGGTGGACGCTCCCTAAATGGGTTCTCTCTTCATGGTTGGGGGTGGGGGGGTGGACGCTCCCTAAATGGGTTCTCTCTTCATGGTTGGGGGTGGGGGGGGGGTGGACGCTCCCTAAATGGGTTCTCTCTTCATGGTTGGGGGTGGGGGTGGGGGGGGGGTGGACGCTCCCTAAATGGGTTCTCTCTTCATGGTTGGGGGGGGGGGGGGGGGGGTGGACGCTCCCTAAATGGGTTCTCCCTACAAGCTCGGGCTGGTCATCGATCCCCCAAAATAGATTTTCCATGTAAGGTCGGGGTCGTTGCCCCCTGAATTTGGTCCCACCTCAAGGTCGGGGTCTCCGCCCCCCACCACCCTCCAGTTCACCCAGAAATATTGAAGATTCTTACATTCCGGGATATATATATATATATATATATATATATATATATATATATATATATATATATATATATATATATGTGTGTGTGTGTGTCGTACCTAGTAGCCAGAACGCACTTCTCGGCCTGCTATGCAAGGTCCGATTTGCCTAATAGGCCAAGTTTTCACGAATTAATTGTTTTTCGACTACCTAACCTAACCTAACCTAACTTTTTCGACTACCTAACCTATAAAGATTGGTTAGGTTAGGTTAGGTAGGGTTGGTTAGGTTCGGTCATATATCTACGTTAATTTTAACTCCAATGAAAAATAATTGACCTCATACATAATGAAATGGGTAGCTTTATCTTTTCATGAGAAAAAAATTAGAGAAAATATATTAATTCAGGAAAACTTGGCTTATTAGGCAAATCGGGCCTTGCATAGTAGGCCAAAAAGTGAGTTCTGGCTACTAGGTACGACATATATATATATATATATATATATATATATATATATATATATATATATATATATATATATATATATATATATATATATTAATAAATTTATTGATAATTTTATCAACGATGATGTTTTCGTTGTCTTAAAAAGTATAAGAGAGCTGGAGTTGGGCCAGGAGCGTAACTTTGAAAACATTGACTTTGTACATTGACGCATATAGCATCATCGATGTTTCTTTGGATGAGAAATAAACAATGTTTATTTCTAAAGGTTTCAATACATGAACATTACAACAACACTGAACGACTTCATATACACACCTACTGATGACCCGAAGGTGAATCAGGGTGTAAAAGTCACAGTTGTAGTCACTAACTGTGACAGACACACACACACATGGAGCCAATTTTACGATCATTAACTGGATGTGCAGCGAGGTGATTGTGGCTGACAGTTATATAGTGTGTGCTGGATGACTTGTAATTACCAGCCACGTTATCTCCCGCCAGGTATTGTAGCGTTTGTCGGAAATGAATTTAATTCAATTTCTTTCTTTATCAAAAGAAAACATGTTCCTTGGGCGACTTAGATTTCTACATTTGACTGAGAGATTAGTTTAAAAGTGATAACCTCGTAACTCATCATGGTAAGGGGGGGGGGTTATTCATCAAGGAGAAGGCCAAAGGGGGAATAACTCATCAAGAACGAAGCTATAAAAGTGGAAGGGGTGGAGTAAGGGTATTTTTTTATATTAAACTAGATTACGGTTCATTAGGCAAGGTGTTAAGGTACCTAGTGAAACTGCAAGCAAGAGCTGTTATCTGAAGCTTATCCGAAGCCTCTTCCTATAGACTTATTTATTTCATGAGATTGTTTTTTCTATCCATGAGGGGATAAACTAGCTTCAATGCTAAGTAATCACCATTAAGAAAGAGATGAGGCACATGTCTGGCACATGTTTCAACTATGTGCCAGAGCCTTTGTGTACTAGGTTGACTTGATATCCCATGTATCATTCTGATGAGCGAACAAGTTCCAGATGCGAGTCAGCCTGGGAGTGATCGCTGATGGAGTGATGTTCTTGAGAAAAGCAGTTCCAATATGAGACTGATGAAGGTCAGAGCCTAGTGCTACGTGTGCCAACTACTGGCTGTCCACGGAGTTGGGCCAGGAGCGTAACTTTGAAAACATTGACTTTGTACATAACAGTAAGTCCACCAATATCACGACGGTGATATTGGTGGACTTGATCACGACCAAAGATGAGCCTTCTTGCGTGGTTCTCCATTTTGTCCAAAATTCTGATAAATGACGGGGATCGTGTGGGGGGAATTTCTTACATGACCCCAATCACCCATTCTTCACACCAACTTTTAGACGCACTTGAGAATGGTGCCAGGAGATCCAGCTCCTGCAGATTGCACTTGTTAACCTCCAACACCGGAGACATGTCCAGAACCTGACATATTTACTGTGTTCTCAAGGTGTTTCCACTGATCAAAACAACGACCACCAGACGGCCATTACAACACAAGACGGTCAACCATCGGCAGCCTCCCAACACAACCCTTCACAATAACAACAAGAACAGCAGCCATCATTCATTCTTAACACAACACTCAGCTGGAACATGTTTTCACGCTAAATCCAACATCCAATAAATCCTCTGACCAGTTATAGAGCGTCTAAGTGAGATGCCCAACCCCTCCCACCCTCACACACGGTATATATGCACTCCGGATATATATATCCCAATAATTAAGTTTGCTGTGACATACTATATCAGTTGCTTAAACCAGGCTTTGAATTGAGCCTTTGAAGGATATGAAAACCGCAGTTGGAGGGTTATTAAGACAACAACAACAACAACACACAACTTAACTGGCCAAGCAGCAATTATACATTAGCCTTGGCCAAATAATTGATGTACATATACCANACACATAGTGGTCATACTGGTCAATGTATGGCAACATATAGTGGTCATACTGGTCAATGTATGGCAACACATAGTGGTCATACTGGTCAATGTATGGCAACATGTAGTGGTCATACTGGTCAATGTATGGCAACACATAGTGGTCATACTGGTCAATGTATGGCAACATATAGTGGTCATACTGGTCAATGTATGGCAACACATAGTGGTCATACTGGTCAATGTATGGCAACATATAGTGGTCATACTGGTCAATGTATGGCAACACATAGTGGTCATACTGGTCAATATGTGGCAATACGTAGTGATCATACTGGTCAATATATTTATTAATATATTTATTTATATATATACAAGAAGGTACATTGGGTTTGTGAGGGTACATAGCATTGTGTTTACAGTCTTGTAAAGCCACTAGTACGCGCAGCGTTTCGGGCAGGTCCTTAATCTAACAGATAATATTAAGTAAGTAAATTCTAGCAAAATTTATAAAATGTTAACAGGTACATTGTAAAAAAAAATTGAGAGAGATTAGTAGGTATATTAAAGCACACTGACAGCTTTGACTGATAATTTTACAAAGATTAATAGACACAATAAAGCATATTGATAGCACAAACAAGATGACAGCAATGGTAAAGTTGTATGGCTTAGGAACATAAATATTGGGGATTGGGTAGCACAAGATACAGAGCGAGTTTAGGTAGGAAACTATGAAGATGAAATTAGGTACTTTTTGGTTTTGATTTTGAATAAGGCAAACAGACAGCTTTTCAATTCATTAGAGAGTGAGTTCCATAGACTAGGTCTCTTTATTTGCAGAGTATTTACACAGATTAAATTTGACTCTGGGGATACCAAAGAGATATTTATGCCTGGTGTGGTGAGTACGTATTCTATTACATCTGTCCAGGGAGAGTTTCAGAGCAGGATTTGCATTTAAGAACACGGATTTGTAAATGTTGATGGCACAAGAGAATGTGTGGAGTGAGTTTATTTTTAGCATGTTTAGGGATTTAAACAGGGGAGCTGTGTGTTGTCTGAAAGCAAAATTTTTATTGCTCTGATAGCAGATTTTTGCTGGGTGATGATGGACTTGAGGTAGTTTGCATTGGTTGAACCCCATGCACAGATACCATAATTAAGATAGGGATAGATTAGTACATAATATAGTGAGAGGAGAGCAGAGTTAGGAACATAATATCTGATTTTAGAGAGTATACCAACTGTTTTAGAGACTTTCTTAGTTGTGTTGCATGTGGGTGCTGAAGTTGAGTCTCTTGTCTAAGTATAGGCCAATAAACTTTCCAACATTTTTATTGCTAATGTTAACATTGTCTATGTGAAGCTGAATTCTTTGTAAAATCTCTTGTATGTATGTACCTTACCTAAATAAACATTTATTTATTTATTTATTTATATTTATTATTAATTAATTGCATTTGTTGATATGCTTCCAAATAAGATGTAGTAGGTCTTTTTTATGTTTAGTGTGAGTTTGTTGGTTGACATCCATAAGTGGACTTTTTTTAATTCATTATTCATAACATTATTTAATGTGTGTGGGTTGGGGTCTGAGTAGATGAAGGTAGTATCATCAGCAAACAATATAAGTTTAAGAATGTTAGAGACATTAGGCAGATCATTGATGTATATAAGAAATAGGAGACGCCCTAGGATGCTGCCCTGTGGCACTCCTACGGTTAATGGTAGAGTGGGAGAGGTTATATCATTGATGGCTACACATTGGTGTCTATCACTAAGACAGGATTGGATATAGTTCAGTGTTGACCCAGTAAACCTATTTTGTTGACCCAGGTCAATACTGAAGTCTCCTCCTAGAATGATGTGTTTTTAGTTGAGATTGTTGTTTATGATAAGATTCCTTAGGTTATCTGAGAATGAAGCTATATTAGTATTGGGAAATCTACAGATACCTCCGACAGTAAGGATGATTTAAGGGATTTATTCGAGAAGTGAGAAAAGGTATATTCACAATAGTCGTCTCTATCACTAATGACACTATTGCAGATGAAGGTATCTTTGTAATATATAGCTGTGCCACCTCCTTTTTTTATTTGGCCTGCAGCTGTGAATAGCTTTATAACCAGCTAAGTTATAGAGTTGGCTGTAGTCTTTACTTAGCCAGGTTTCTATAATGAATATAATGAATAATGAATGATAGTTTAGTACCTAGTACTGTGAGTAGTGCATATATACAGTATCATCAAAATGTTCATCAAGTGATCTAACATTTTGATAGAAAACTGATAAGCAGGTGCTATTTTGGAGTTTGTTTATTGTAGGATTTGTTGGCAACACATAGTGGCCATATTGGTCAATATATGGCAACACAGTGGCCATACTGGTCAATATATGGCAACACATAGTGGTCATACTGGTCAATATATGGCAACACATAGTGGTCATACTGGTCAATATATGGCAACACATAGTGGTCATACTGGTCAATATGTGGCAACACAGTGGCCATACTGGTCAATATATGGCAACACAGTGGCCATACTGGCCAATATATGGCAACACAGTGGCCATATTGGTCAATATATGGCAACACATAGTGGCCATATTGGTCAATATATGGCAACACATAGTGGCCATACTGGTCAATATGTGGCAACACATAGTGGCCATACTGGTCAATATATGGCAACACATAGTGGTCATACTGGTCAATATATGGCAACACAGTGGCCATACTGGTCAATATATGGCAACATAGTGGTCATACTGATCAATATATGGCAACATAGTGGTCATACTGATCAATATATGGCAACATAGTGGTCATACTGATCAATATATGGCAACATAGTGGCCATACTGATCAATATATGGCATTAACTCCACTGAACACAATATTACCTCCCAATATTCATGAGTCCATGGAATAATTACACTTAACAAACCTTAGATGAAATTTTTTGTAACCTAACCTCATGATTCTAGTCTTATATGAAGATCAAATTGTGTTAAGAATATTGAAAAAAAATATATAGGTATATACAAAGACATTTCAAAACAAGTTTGTCCATCAGATAAGCAAGAGATTGGTACTGTGAATGTATTTGTTAACAGATATTGTCCTGGTCTGTATTATATCTGTTATAGAACAATAACTGTCCATTAACGGATATTGTTCTGTATTACAAAGTATAATTTTTTTTATTTTGATTCAAAACTAACAAAGAAATTTTATTTAACCTAACATAATTATAACTACGATTATTCATGATCTTAATAATATAAAAGCTTATTATTGTTATAAAAGAACCAATCAGGAAGAAATATTTTAAAATAATAATGGGTATGGGGTCCATTGCCATTCACAGGACGGGTATGGGGGTCCACACCAACCCACAGGACGGGTATGGGGGTCCACACCAACCCACAGGACGGGTATGGGGGTCCACACCAACCCACAGGACGGGTATGGGGGTCCACACCAACCCACAGGACAGGTATGGGGGTCCACACCTACCCACAGGACAGGTATGGGGGTCCACACCTACCCACAGGACGGGTATGGGGGTCCACACCAACCCACAGGACAGGTATGGGGGTCCACACCAACCCACAGGACAGGTATGGGGGTCCACACCAACCCACAGGACAGGTATGGGGGTCCACACCAACCCACAGTACAGGTATGGGGGTCCACACCAACCCACAGTACAGGTATGGGGGTCCACACCAACCCACAGGACAGGTATGGGGGTCCACAACTACCCACAGGACAGGTATAGGGGTCCACTCCAACCAACAGGACAGGTATGGGGGTCCACAACAACCCACAGGACAGGTATGGGGGTCCACACCAACCCACAGGACAGGTATGGGAGTCCACAACTACCCACAGGACAGGTATGGGAGTCCACACCAACCCACAGTACAGGTATGGGGGTCCACAACTACCCACAGTACAGGTATGGAAGTCCACACCCCCCCCCCAACAGGACGGATCAAAGGGAAGACCCGGAACGCGGCCAAACCCCAACACCCCCCTCAACCCCAACTACAACCTTGCTACACTTGACGCATCGCGTGGCAAACTTCTCCTCGTAGCAGGAAGCGCAGTAGATCTCCTGGTCCCTGGGGATGAAGCTCTTGGTACCGATGGGAGTCTTGCAGACGCAACAGCAGAAGCACTTCTCGTGCCACTGACGGGCCTTGTACTCCATCTTCTTGTTGCCTGCCAGGGAGGAAAAAGGAACCGGTTAGAGTCGCCATGATGTGGTCCGGATAGGAAGAGCCATAATAACGTGATACAAGGACCAATCCGCACATCAGATGAGGAGTTTCGGTCCATCTTGGACCATTATCAAGTAGATTTTCTTGATAATGGTCCAAGAGGGACCGAAACGTCTTCTCATATAACGTAACATGCTGTATATATATATATATATATATTTATGATATAGTTGTTATGTCTAATAACGTAAATAAAATGGGATTATTTTGATTCCGTCTGGTTCCTGTGTCTTGAGAGAGCTGGTTGTTGGTGTACTTGAAGAACATGAGTTGTGACTTCCGTATCTTGAATAGCATGTGTTGCATATGTGATAATACATGTGTGTTGCATATGTGATAATACATGTGTGTTGCATATGTGATAATACATGTGTGTTGCATATGTGATAATACATGTGTGTTGCATATGTGATAATACATGTGTGTTGCATATGTGATAATACATGTGTGTTGCATATGTGATAATACATGTGTGTTGCATATGTGATAATACATGTGTGTTGCATAGTGATAATACATGTGTGTTGCATATGTGATAATACATGTGTGTTGCATATGTGATAATACATGTGTGTTGCATATGTGATAATACATGTGTGTTGCATATGTGATAATACATGTGTGTTGCATATGTGATAATACATGTGTGTTGCATATGTGATAATACATGTGTGTTGCATATGTGATAATACATGTGTGTTGCATATGTGATAATACATGTGTGTTGCATATGTGATAATACATGTGTGTTGCATATGTGATAATACATGTGTGTTGCATATGTGATAATAACATGTGTTGCATATGTGATAATACATGTGTGTTGTATATGTGATAATAACATGTGTTGCATATGTGATAATACATGTGTGTTGTATATGTGATAATAACATGTGTTGCATATGTGATAATACATGTGTGTTGCATATGTGATAATAACATGTGTTGCATATGTGATAATACATGTGTGTTGTATATGTGATAATAACATGTGTTGCATATGTGATAATACATGTGTGTTGTATATGTGAAATATGTGTTGTATAATTTTTTTTACAGCGTTTGACACATGGTCGAGGTTGCCATATTCCTCGGACGGTGGGTAGCCCGCTGAAATCTTCCCTGCGTGTTTGAAATTCCACACAGGAAGAGATCTTTTTGGCTGGTTTTTTTTCGCGTGAGGAGCAGCCCGCGAAGTACTCAGGCGGCACTCTAGGGAGTGCCACTCAGCCAGGGAGTGCCCCTCACAGGAAAGTTGTCTCATCCGTGGTCCTGTTTAAAAGAGCTGGTGTTGAGGTCACCGTCGACGGCCTAACAGACACATGTGTCTAACTATGGGCTTCGATCCGCGATATCTGTTTTGTAAGTGTTTAATTTGTTATTCTATTTGATGGTTTCTAATGTACCTCAGTTCTACTACAAGAGATTAGGATATACTTAGTCGTTGTTTATAACTAGGTTTCTATGTAGACTACGAGTCAATTCACTTTAACACCGGTATATATGTATACCAAGTCTTCGTTTAACACAGGTAGATGTATACTAACTCCTCGTTTAAAACATACAACAAGGTATGTATGCCTATTAAAGTCTTCCATACAAGAGACAATTGTGTTTATAAGTTCTTATGGAAGATAATTTATACGTTTTCAAAGCCTCATCTGGGCATAAATTTCATTGAAAACATGAAAATGTTTTGCATTAAATGTTATTTATGTATTTATTAGTTATTTATGAACTATTTTATACAAAGTCTAATACTTAATTAGTATGTAGTCTTGGCCTTGTCTGAATGTGGATGTATGACTATGCACTGGGTAGTGAAGGTATACTTCTTTTTGTATATACACTGAGAGGTACACTTCTCTATTATATACACTGAGAGTTGAACATCTCTGTGTATATATAGCTGAAGGTATACTTCTCTGGCTATATACACATGTACTCACCTAGTTGTGCTTGCTGTGTACAGTGTTCCTGTGGTATTTATTATTTGTATTTTAATATGTTTTTGTCTTTAGAATCGACTATTAGCTCTGGGGACCCCCGCCTTTCTGTCCAATCTATTTTTCCTCTATTATGTCTAGTACATCTATTTCTCTCTACCAGATCCCCACCCACACACACACACCACACAACAGCACACCACACATCACATGCACACACCAATCATCACCACACACACACACACCATACACACAAACCCACAGGATCAATGCTAGATCCTGCAAGTAGGCACATAGGTGAGTAACACACACACACACACACACACACCACACACACACACACACACACACACACACACATCCACACAGCGAATTCTAAATTCTGGTTTTAAAATTCTGGTTTCACAATTCTGGTTTTAAAATTCCATAATTTTAAAACCATGTATTATAGGAAATGGGACAGGAGTCATTGCTGTAAAGTGTAAACAACCGATGGCTCGATAGGCGGGATCCAAAGTCAATGCTCAATCCTCAGACACATATATGGTGAGAGTACATATTTTAAGTACAAGCACACATATATAGTATATTTACAGACAACAGTTAACAAAAAACACCTTTGGTGGCTTCAGAGAACTGCAACAGTTTTTTGAGGTAACACCTGTCATATTCCCGTGACCCCCCTGCGCATGAGGTCACTGACCCGGCA
>WNGS01004946.1:28729221-28743054 GCA_020271785.1 Procambarus virginalis
CTCATCTTCCCAAGACGACCACAGATCATATTCTCTCCAAACATCTACCACCTGCCAGGTTTGCCTAATAAGCCGAGTTTTCCTAAAGTTAAATAATTTTCTAAACAAATTTTCTTTGAATTATTCAAAACTTTCCATCATATTATACCTGACTTTTCTGAGTTAAAACTAACATAGATTACGACCTAAGTTAATTAAACTAACCTAACCTATCCTAACCTAACCTACCTAACCTAACCTAACCTAACTTAACCTAACCTAACCTAACCTAACCTAACTAACCTATTCTAACCAAACTAACATAACTCAGTAATTCATGTTCTTAATATAATAATATTAATTAAATAAACCCTTTAAAAAATATTTGTTGAAAATACGAAATCACTCTGCTATTAGGCAAATCGGGCCTTACATAGTAGCAAAGTAATGCGTTCTGGCTATTAGGTGCCCCTTGAGTTAAATAGTGTCTTTATCTATCCTATCAGTTCCTTTGAGAATCTTGTATGTGGTGATCATGTCCCCTCTAACTCTTCAGGTCTTCCAGCGACGTGAGGTTTAATGTGTGATAAATCTTCCCCATTAGGCGAGTACAACAGTTGACAATTCCTGTTTACCTGAATTTACCTGAGGGCCAACATCTCTCCAGTGACCATGACGGAGACAGGAAGCCGACGGTTTGTCAATACCCCCCGCGGCACTCTTTAAAATTCAGTTTTGGTATAGTAGGACTTGGGCGGGTAGGCGGTTCCGTGGGTCAATAGACCTGTCCTCACCTAGTTGTACTCACCTAGTTGTGCTTCGGGGGTTGAGCTCTGGCTCTTTGGGTCCCGCCTCTCAACCGTCAATCAACAGGTTTACAGGTTCCTGAGCCAATGGGCTTATCATATCCTACACTTGAAACTGTGTATGGAGTCAGCTCCACCACATCACATGATCCTAATACATTCCATTTGTCAACCCACTCTGACACTAAAAAAGTTCTTTCTAATATCTTCTGTGGCTCATTTGGGCACTCAGTTTCCACCTGTGTCCCCTAGTGCGTGTGCCCCTTGTGTTAAACAGCCTGTCTTTATCAACCCTGTCGATTCCCCTGAGAATCTTGAATGTGGTGATCATGTCCCCCCTAACTCTTCTGTCTTCCAACGAAGTGAGGTTTAATTCCTGCAGTCGCTCCTCGTAGCTCATACCTCTCAGCTCGGGTACTAGTCTGGTGGCAAACCTTTGAACCTTTTCCAGTTTAGGTCTTATGCTTGACTAGATAGGGACTCCATGCTGGAGCCGCATACTCCAGGATTGGTCTGACATATGTGGTATATAATGTTCTGAAAGATTCCTTACACAAGTTTCTAAAGGCCGTTCTTATGTTAGCCAACCTGGCATATGCTGCTGATGTTATCCTCTTGATATGAGCTTCAGGGGACAGGTCTGGCGTGATATCAACCCCCCAGGTCTTTCTCTCTCTCTGACTCTTGAAGTATTTCATCTCCCAAATGATACATTTTATCTGGTCTCCTGCTTCCTACCACCTATCTTCATTACATTACATTTGCTTGGGTTAAACTCTAACAGCCATTTGTTCGACCATTCCTGCAGCTTGTCCAGGTCTTCTTGAAGTCCAAGCTGTCCTCCTCTGTCTTAATCCTTCTCATAATTTGGCGTCGTCAGCAAACATTGAGAGGAATGAGTCTATACCCTCTGGGAGATCATTTACGTATATCAGAAACAGGATAGGGTCCAAGTACAGAGCCATGTGGGACTCCACTGGTGACTTCACGCCAGTCTGAGGTCTCACCCCTCACTGTAACTCTCTGTTCCTATTGCTATTGCTTAGGTACTTAGGTACTCTCTTAGTTCCTATTGCTTAGGTACTCCCTTATCCACTGGAGCGCCACTGGAGTACTCCCTTATCCACTCACCTGTGGGTGAGAGCATCTGCTGTTGTCAGTCCAACATTGTGGCTTGTTGAGCTTGACACTGTTGTTCCTTGTTGGTGCAACGTCCTGACCTTCTGGAGATGTTGTCCGGATCAACATCCTCCAAATTGTTCAGTATAATAAAAAGTAATCTGCGTCTGGGGTGCTCTCGGACACAGGTTCGAATCCTCGTCACGGCCCTTGTGGATTTGTTCTTTATAATAAAAGCCTCAATAAGATCCGCCCTGTCATGTCTGGTGTGTAGTGCTGTCAGGCCTGTGGCCCTCAACCCTTCCTGGTATGAGAGTTGACTTAGCTTTGGAGGGATTTTTGTTGCCCGGTGTTGTACTCTCTCCAAAGTTGGCATTTCGTTTTGAAGTTGAGGTCTCCACAATTTATTAAAATTATAATTAAACAAATAACAACATAATATTAATACGACTGAGAATTCGAAGTCCAATCGCAGAGATTATCACTATTTCTATGGTCTACCTTTACCCTAAAGTAATTCTTATTTTCTGTAGTGAGAAAACGTTTACAGAAAACGTATAACTCTGATTAGAAAATTAAGGGAACTATTTTCATCTGACTTAGCCTTCCTAACGGAAAAAAAAACTATTTATTTATCTATATATTTATTAGAAGGGTTAAGAGAAGCACTGTCTCTCCATCTATTCCACCCTGTGAGAAGCCGCCGGCTTCCTGTCCTCATCGAGGCCACTAGTGTGTTAGTGGCTCTCAGGTAAATTCAGGTAAACCGCGGGAAGAGGTTATAATAAGCGGGAGCCGATGACTTACCTGATGGCCACAAGTGACCTCGACAAGGACAGGAAGCCGGCGGCATGTCGAAGGGCCCCCTTCCCCTCGCCCCATGATGAATTTTACTCACCAATTTACATTGAGAGATTCATCGCTTTATAATTCAGGTAAGGTACATACATACAAGAGATTTTACAAAAATTTTTATATTTATAGATAGAGCTAGTACAGGTACATACAATGCCTAAAGCCACTATTACGCAAAGTGTTTCGGGCAGGAAAAACATTAATGACTAAAACTTAATACTAATTGAGATTAAAGTATAAAATGTGTCGAGAACAATTAGGTCGACAAACAGCGTTGTTTAAAAAATAACATACATTGGTTGACAATAGAGGGGTAAGGTAGGTTACAGGGAGTTTATCAGGTAGTGTTTAGTTTTAATCTTAAACTGGTTGAGAGAGGTACAGTCTTTAACATGGTTGGGAAGGTCATTCCACATCATTCTGGGTCCCTTGATTTGTAGAGCATTTCTAGTTTGATTAAGTCGTACTCTTGGAATATCAAAACTGTATTTATTTCTGGTGTGGTGCTCATGGGTTCTGTTACAACCTTCAATGAAGCTTTTGAGGTCAGGATTGGCATTACACAGTTCAGCGTTTTATATATGTATAATACACATGAGAGAATGTGCAGTGGTTTAATATCTAACATATTCAGAGATTTGAACAGGTAAGAACAAGGAGAAAAGGTAAGAATAAGCGAGTAAAAATAAGGGAAAGGTGGATATTAAGTCAGGTCACGTTGGTTAAGAAGGTTGGGGCATTTGTGTACTGTGAAGGGCAAGAGTCAACAGCAACACAGCCACCACTAGGGTTCATGTTGGGTATGTTGGGTATGTCGGGCATGTTGGGTATGTTGGGTATGTTGGGTATGTTGGGTATGTTGTTGGGTATGAGAGCCCAGTCGAGAAGACGGCGTGTGTGAACCTTAGAGGCAAGACAGATTATTTTAGAAGAAGACCGATCAATAGGATGATTAAGAGTCCCTAACATAAGATAATTGTTTGTGTCTGCAGACTTAACACTTGTTAAGTCTGCAGACATACAGACATTAGATAAATGTATAGGTAGATAGGTAGATAAAGGTAGATAAAGGCTGTTTAGCACTGGTGGGACGCGAACAAGGGGACACAGGTGGAGACAGAGTACCCACATGAGCCACAGAGACGTTAGAAGGAACTTTTTCAGTGTCAGAGTAGTTAACAGGTGGAATGTATTAGGCAGTAATGTGGTGGAGGCTGACTCCATACACAGTTTATAATGTAGATATGATAGAGCCCAATAGGCTCAGGAACCTGTACACCAGTTGATTGACAGTTGAGAGGCGGGACCAAAGAGCCAGAGCTCAACCCCCGCAAACACAAATATATGAGTTCAAGGTTCTTGTTACCAACTACAAGAATTAAAAACAAGTTTAGTTAATAAAGAAATGTAAAGTGTTAGGTAGTATCTCTCTAGGAGCAGTGATGGCCGAGTGGTTAAGGCGTCTGACTAGAAATCAGATGGGATCTTCCCGCGTAGGTTCGAATCCTACTCACTGCGGAGTTACTTTTAGTGAAATATTCTTATTTACAACCTTTTGTTTACATATTTATTAGACCAAGGGAACTATTATGGCCGCAGCAGCAACTCCCCCGTAAGGAATGGCGGACTCCTCCTTCAAGGAGAAGTTAAGACATTGTGTCGGCCAGAACACAGGAGGTCATTGGACAAATCAGTCGTCTTAAATAATGCCAACTTCGGTTTGTTTCAACTCATTATATTGTATTTCTGTCCATTATTCAGCGTTCATATTCACTCTAGCACATTCTCACACTCTAATGTCACTCTTCACACTCACCTTACTCATATTCAGTTTGTAATATATGAGAATTTGCCTTCTGTTACTATTGTACCTATTACTAATTACTGCACCTATCACTGTACTAATTTTTGCACCTATTACTGTGCTAATTACCGTACTAATTACCGTACTAATTACTGTACCTATTACCATTATTTTCTCACTATGTTTATCAGCAATACAATAATTTAGTTGGTTATGGAAGATCAATGTTATTTACTGTCATAAACCCAATGTACCTTCTTGGATGTAAGTAAATAAATAAATATAATTAAGATTATCAGATTTAGTCAAAGCTAAAACTCCACAATATTGTCCGCAGTGAGTAGGATTCGAACCTACCCGGGAAGATCCCATCTGATTTCTAGTCAGACGCCTTAACCACTCGGCCATCACTGCAGATAAATTTTCCCTTGAGATGTATTTTTTCGATTTATCATTTATATTTGCTTATACAAATGCAATAGATCTTCTATAAATGGCTGAGTGGCTAAGAATCTGGGGCCAGATTCACGAATGCACTTACGCAAGCACCTACGAACGTGTACATCTTTCCTCAATCTTTGACAGCTTTGGTTACATTTATTAATTAAACAGTTTACAAGCGTGAAAACTTGCCAATCAACTGTTGTTATTGTTATAAACAGCCTCCTGGTGCTTCGGAGCTCATTAACTCTTTAATAATTGGAAACAATGCCGCCAAAGATTGAGAAAAGATGTACAGGTTCGTAAGTGCTTTCGTGAATCTGCTCCTGATGGGAAACTCCACGCGTAGGTTCGTATCCTACTCAACTTTCCATTCTTAACTTTATCCAAAGCCAACCAATATTTTATTCGTCAAATAAACAATGGGATTTTTATTTTTGTATTATGATTTATATATATAAGAAGGTACATATTGGTTTATGAGAGTATATAGCATGGATGTTTTTATATGGTCGGGGCAGCTCCTTAATCAACAGATAACTTTATTATTAATTATAACTAGGTAATTTGTTGGAAAATTTAAAGAATGTTAATAGGTACATTGTACATATTTACAATAGGTACATATGTCAAAGCATATATATATATATATATATATATATATATATATATATATATATATATATATATATATATATATATATATATATTATATATATATATAAACTTCCAGAAAATTATTAAATACAGAGGTCTGGCACACTGCTACAGCTTTGTTCCGATCGGCTCGGAGACCCTTGGTTCGTGGGGAAAATGTGCATTGAAGTTCCTAAAGGAATTGGGGGACAAATTGATCAGCGCTACAAAAGACCAGAGAGCAAAAAGTTTCTTGTTCCAGCGCCTCAGTGTTGCGATCCAGAGAGGAAATGCCTGTTGCGTCTTGGGCACTAGTCCAACTTCAGAGGAATTCGAAGAAGTGTTTGACTTGTAACAATGATCGAACCTGTCTGTGACATTCATCAATGTTTCCCATTGTCGTGTTTTTCACGAGATCCATAACCTTTAAGCACCTTTTTGTATTCATTTTTGTATCAGCCTATGCATATCTTGTAACCATATATATATATATATATATATATATATATATATATATATATATATATATATATATATATATATATATATATATATATATATATATATATATATATATATATATATATATATATATATTTTTTTTTTTAGTGTGAGGGTACCACCTCTGGTGCCAATGTGGGGACCCATAGCCTCGGAGAAGAAAATAAAACGTATTCAGAGGAGACCTTGTGGTTTCTCACTGAACACTAATATTTTCTTCTCCTACCACCCCCATTCTTTTGTATGTACACATATATATTTGCTTTATTTGAACTTTGTTACAAAAAAGGAGTTACATATAGGTTACAAAGATGGTTATCATAGGTTGTCGAGTTCCTCCAGCTCCTCAGATGGCGGGCAGGAACCCTGGATGCAGTGCGCATTTCCCCTCTGTATCGCCACGCTGAGGCGCTGGAAAAGAAAGCTGGCAGCTCTAGGGTCCCTTGTTGTTTCAATGAGCCTAGAACCCAGTTCCTTCAAAAAACTGGTAGCACTTTTACCCCAGGCGCCGAGTGTCTCAGAAGCAATGGGGACAAAATTGTAGTGGTGATCCAGTTCTCTATACTTACGGGATTTGGCTGCTTCCCTGTGGGTGGCAGCGCCACCTGGTTGTGCAACACTGAGGTCAATGTAGGTGTTAGCCAGGGTTGATACGCACGTGTAGTCCCATACCAACTGCTTGCCATTCTTCCAGGGGTTCACTGTGATACCATCCGGGCGACCAATAAGAGCATCAGAGTTACGGGGCGTTAGGTAACGAGGCTCTCTCTCGCTGGGCATCCAGCTGTGGTGAGGCTCCTCTTGATGATGTCGTTAACTTCACTGTGCCTCGAGTGCCATCCTCCCGTGCTTTGGCAGAGTAGGCCATGGTGGCCGTACCCGTCAGCCACCACCTCGCCGCAAATACACCTATATCTGGTGTGGATTGGGGCAGCAAGGCGGAGGGCCACAGCAATTCGGAGGGCGTGTGGTGTGAGACGCGTGCCAGTTGCCGACATTGGGGTTGCTAACAGGAAATCCCCTGCATGAGGGGCTGCTACTGCTGTGAGGCGAGCAATGTCGTGCTGTGTTGATGCAGCACCCAGGCACTCTGCAGCAACTTGGTCTACAATGGGGCCATCCCAGCTGGATTGCCTGTGGGCTTTTGGGGATGGTGGTTGAGGTGATGGGCCTGCACGAGAGGCCCACTCTGTGGCACAGCGTGTAAAATTGGGATCATGTACACCTGCCAGCTGATGTAAGTGGGCAGGTAGAATTTCCTTCACAAGGTCGTCGGATGCTGATAAGGAGGACAGGAAGGCTGGAACAGCGATTTGCGTTGCTGTTCGAACTCCAAGGCCCCCATATATATATATATATATATATATATATATATATATATATATATATATATATATATATATATATATATATATATATATATATATATATATGCTTTGACAAGCTGCTGGGTTCCTGTCCCCGTGGTGACCCCTCAAGGATGCCCAAGAAAATTCTAAATGCTATATATATGGTCAATTAAGCCAGAAACTATGCTAAGTAAGGGAAACATTTCTAAATCAAAAACGTGTTAACGTTTGTTTCAGGAGCAGTGATGGCCGAGTGGTTAAGGCGTCTGACTAGAAATCAGATGGGATCTTCCCGCGTAGGTTCGAATCCTACTCACTGCGGACCGTTTGGGTGAGTTTTACCAATTTTTGTTTTGTAAAATAGGTTCAGCCTGCTGACTGCTGCACAGTCAGCAGGTCTTGAAAAACCATCCAATATTTGGATTTTATGGGGAGATTAGCTCGGGGAGACATGATCACCACCTACAAAATTCTCAGAATGATTGACAAGGTTATTAGATAAAGATAAACTGTTTAGCACTGGTGGGACGCGAACAAGGGGACACAGGTGGAGACTGAGTACCCACATGAGCCACAGAGACGTTAGAAGGAACTTTTTCAGTGTCAGAGTAGTTAACAGGTGGAATGTATTAGGCAGTGATGTGGTGGAGGCTGACTCCATACACAGTTTATAATGTAGATATGATAGAGCCCAATAGGCTCAGGAACCTGTACACCAGTTGATTGACAGTTGAGAGGCGGGACCAAAGAGCCAGAGCTCAACCCCCGCAAACACAACTAGGTGAGTACAATATTGGACTGAGAACAGATGTTTTTTCAACAATTAACTCAAGGAACCGCCTACCCGACCAAGCCTAAACTGCCCAAAAAACTTAAATTTTAAAATCTAGCTTAATAACACCATCAGGTCATATGTGGGGGAAGACCTTTGACAAGCCGCAGACTTCCTGTCCTCATTGAGACTACTGGAGAGATAAGTGGCCTTTAGGTAAATTCAGGTAAATTAATAACAGTTCCTGGCAATCATCAAATTTTACGCGGGTTTAAACATTCTACTTTTACCATGATTTTCAAATTAGTTTTCATATTATAACATCAACTACGCATTTTTTTTTAATATTTTCCACATAAAAACAATTTAAAAATTGTAATTTCAACTGGAGGGCCGCGTACGGGTTCGAAGCCCGGATAGCTCAGTCGGTAGAGCATTAGGCTTTTAACCTAAGGGTCCAGGGTTCAAGTCCCTGTTCGGGCGAACTGTTTTCTCACTTCCTGAAGGAATTTGAAAGCAAATGAATGCACTTCATTCCTCTCTCTGTTCTCCTCTTTTACAGTACCAGTTGCAGGAGCAAGAGGTCCTGCAGTACCAGTTGCAGGAGCAAGAGGTCCTACAGTACCAGTTGCAGGAGCAAGAGGTCCTACAGTACCAGTTGCAGGAGCAAGAGGTCCTACAGTACCAGTTGTAGGGGCAAGAGGTCCTACAATACCAGTTGCAGGAGCAAGAGGTCCTACAGTACCAGTTGCAGGAGCAAGAGGTCCTACAGTACCAGTTGCAGGAGCAAGAGGTCCTACAGTACCAGTTGCAGGAGCAAGAGGTCCTACAGTACCAGTTGCAGGAGCAAGAGGTCCTACAGTACCAGTTGCAGGAGCAAGAGGTCCTGCAGTACCAGTTGCAGGAGCAAGAGGTCCTACAGTACCAGTTGCAGGAGCAAGAGGTCCTGCAGTACCAGTTGCAGGAGCAAGAGGTCCTACAGTACCAGTTGCAGGAGCAAGAGGTCCTACAGTACCAGTTGCAGGAGCAAGAGGTCCTACAGTACCAGTTGCAGGAGCAAGAGGTCCTGCAGTACCAGTTGCAGGAGCAAGAGGTCCTACAGTACCAGTTGCAGGAGCAAGAGGTCCTGCAGTACCAGTTGCAGGAGCAAGAGGTCCTGCAGTACCAGTTGCAGGAGCAAGAGGTCCTACAGTACCAGTTGCAGGAGCAAGAGGTCCTACAGTACCAGTTGCAGGAGCAAGAGGTCCTACGGTACCAGTTGCAGGAGCAAGAGGTCCTACAATACCAGTTGCAGGAGCAAGAGGTCCTGCAGTACCAGTTGCAGGAGCAAGAGGTCCTACAAGTACCAGTTGCAGGAGCAAGAGGTCCTGCAGTACCAGTTGCAGGAGCAAGAGGTCCTGCAGTACCAGTTGCAGGAGCAAGAGGTCCTGCAGTACCAGTTGCAGGAGCAAGAGGTCCTGCAGTACCAGTTGCAGGAGCAAGAGGTCCTGCAGTACCAGTTGCAGGAGCAAGAGGTCCTTCAGTACCAGTTGCAGGAGCAAGAGGTCCTGCAGTACCAGTTGCAGGAGCAAGAGGTCCTTCGTACCAGTTGCAGGAGCAAGAGGTCCTGCAGTACCAGTTGCAGGAGCAAGAGGTCCTACAGTACCAGTTGCAGGAGCAAGAGGTCCTGCAGTACCAGTTGCAGGAGCAAGAGGTCCTGCAGTACCAGTTGCAGGAGCAAGAGGTCCTGCAGTACCAGTTGCAGGAGCAAGAGGTCCTGCAGTACCAGTTGCAGGAGCAAGAGGTCCTGCAGTACCAGTTGCAGGAGCAAGAGGTCCTACAATACCAGTTGCAGGAGCAAGAGGTCCTACAATACCAGTTGCAGGAGCAAGAGGTCCTGCAGTACCAGTTGCAGGAGCAAGAGGTCCTGCAGTACCAGTTGCAGGAGCAAGAGGTCCTACAATACCAGTTGCAGGAGCAAGAGGTCCTACAATACCAGTTGCAGGAGCAAGAGGTCCTGCAGTACCAGTTGCAGGAGCAAGAGGTCCTGCAGTACCAGTTGCAGGAGCAAGAGGTCCTACAGTACCAGTTGCAGGAGCAAGAGGTCCTACAGTACCAGTTGCAGGAGCAAGAGGTCCTACAGTACCAGTTGCAGGAGCAAGAGGTCCTACAGTACCAGTTGCAGGAGCAAGAGGTCCTGCAGTACCAGTTGCAGGAGCAAGAGGTCCTACAGTACCAGTTGCAGGAGCAAGAGGTCCTGCAGTACCAGTTGCAGGAGCAAGAGGTCCTACAGTACCAGTTGCAGGAGCAAGAGGTCCTACAGTACCAGTTGCAGGAGCAAGAGGTCCTGCAGTACCAGTTGCAGGAGCGAGGGTTTTAATAATTTAATTATGTTAACTTTTTGTATAATATTCTCCCAATGTTTTTGTAAACTTTAAATATTCTGTTGCTAAAGCTGTATATTTTTTTTGTCTTCAGTAAATAACTTTAAATGTCTCTCATCACAATGATTTTCCTTGTTATCTTCTGATAAATTTCTTGATGAATTTATGTAATGTTAACTTCTCATTATTTATAATTGTTTACCATATTAGCGTTAACAAAAATATTAAGAAATAAATTGTTAAATTACCCTTGAAACACATCTCGGTTTATTTGCGGCTGTATTTAATACACGAACAACTCCTGTATCTTCAAATACACTCTTGCAATTACCAAAGTTTGTTAATAAAAAAACAAAACACTTAAAAACAAAGATGAATCTTGAAAACACAAATTAACTGCATAATACAATATTGTATTTTAACATATAATTTTCAAGATTGAATTTTACGCCAGCTCCAAAGGTTTATAACGTGACGCTTGGTAATTAATAGAAAATTATACTAAGAAAAGAAATGAATCTGAAAAAGAAAACGAGAACAGCCCGAACAGGGACTCGAACCCTGGACCCTTAGGTTAAAAGCCTAATGCTCTACCGACTGAGCTATCCGGGCGCTTGGGAGAGGCAGGGGGGGGGAGGGTTCTTAATATAACACAACTTGACTCTAAATATATTTATAATAATAATAATATTTTATATAGGAAAAGTACATACATAGATGCAGTTACAAACATTCTGATAGATTTAAAGAAGGCGGGAGTACATACAACACCTGAAGCCACTAGTACACATAGCGTTGTGGGCAAGGTGAGGGGGGGGGGGGGACACTTAGACTAAAACTTAAATAGTAATTGAGCTTAAAGTATAAATTGCGTTGAAAGAAAAAAATAAATGATAAAAAAGGGCGAACATGGTAGAAAATAGCCAATATACAATTAGGTCAACAAGCAGCATTGTTTAAAAATATCAGACATGGGTTGACAATAGAGGGGTAAGGTAGGTTACAGGGAGTTTATCAGGTAGTGTTTAGTTTTAATCTTAAACTGGTTGAGAGAGGTACAGTCTTTAACATGATTGGGAAGGTCATTCCACATTCTGGGTCCCTTGATTTGTAGAGCATTTCTACTTTGGTTAAGTCGTACTCTTGGAATATCAAAACTGTATTTATTTCTGGTGTGGTGCTCATGGGTTCTGTTACAACCTTCAATGAAGCTTTTGAGGTCAGGATTGGCATTACAGTTCAGCGTTTTATATATGTATAATACACATGAGAGAATGTGCAGTGACTTAATATCTAACATATTGAGAGATTTGAGTAGGGGTACCGAGTGATGTCTGGGGCCAGAGTTGGATATTGTCCTAATAGCAGCTTTGTGTTGAGTAATTAGAGGACGTAAATGATTTTGGGTAGTAGAACCCCAAGCACAAATACCATAGTTGAGATATGGATAGATAAGGGAGTAATAGAGAGTCACCAGGGCAGGGCGGGGTACATAATATCTGATCTTAGAAAGAATGCCAACAGTTTTTGTGTAACGGTTCTATTGTTACGTAAAGTTTGGTGACAATAAACATAGACACTAAGAGAATATAAATATTTAGTCGAGTATACAGAAGTATGCAGGTGATACCTTGGCGAGCAATGAGCAATGGTGTGAGTTAACCTCACTGACGTCGGTACAGTACCTCGCAAGTGTCTGTTCTAGACCACACTTGAATGTTGACTAGTTATATTTGATTGATTGATTGATGAAGATTAAGCCACCCAAAGGGTGGCACGGGCATGAATAGCCCGTAGGTGGTGGCCCTTTTGAGCCATGACCATATCATTAGCTGATACGGAGATCTGTGGAGGTGCGACTGCACCCTGCGTGACGGGAGATTCTCCCGTAGTTATTATTCTGTTGTTAAAGATTAAGCCACCCAAGAGGTGGCACGGGCATGAATAGCCCGTAAGTGGTGGCCCTTTTGAGCCATTAACAGTATCGAGAGAGATATCTGGAGATCTGTGGAGGTGCGACTGCACCCTGCGTGACGGGAGATGTCTCCCGGACCAAATGTGACCAAATGGTTTGAGTTTTATTCGCTATTCTGCTGCTTATATACTCTGGCAACACCTCACTGCTCTCCAAAGGTTGGCGGGAAGGTTTGAGTTCCATAATTAGTACTAAGAAGAGCTTTGCTTCTCTCGTTAGGCTAATGCATCTGGAGCGAGTATATTATTGGGATAATCTACTCGCTACATTAGAATTTTTTTGCTATACTTAGAATGTGTCCCTGGAAATTCAGCTTGTTATCGATGAGGACACCAAGGAATTTGCCATCAACTTTACTACTGATTTGATATTTGCTTATTTTTAGATTAATTTCATTTCAGGATTTATTACCAAACAAAATATAGAAAGATTTGTCAATGCTAAGGGTGAGTTTGTTGGCAGTTAGCCAAAGATGGACTTTATTTAGCTCAGTATTCACTGTGACATTTAGAGCAAGGGGGTCAGGACTGGAGTAAATGAAGGTTGTGTCGTCAGCAAATAGAATTGGTTTGAGGTGTTGGGAGGCATTTGGAAGGTCATTAATGTAGATGAGAAAGAGGAGAGGGCCAAGTATCTGCCCTGAGGAACACCAATGTTGATGGGTAGGGTGGGAGAAATTGAATTGTTCACAGAAACATACTGGAGCCTGTCAGTAAGGTAAGATTTGAGGTATTGGAGGGAGTGTCCTCTGACTCCATAATGATGTAATTTAAGAAGAAGGTTTTGGTGGTTGACAGTGTCAAAAGCCTTACGCAGGTCCACAAATACCCAACAGGGAACTCATTTTTATCAAGAGCTGCATGAATCAAGTTAATCATACTAATAAGTGCATCGTTCGTGCTTTTTTTAGGTCTGAAGCCATATTGACAAGAGCTAAGTATATTGTGTTTGGCCAGATAAGAGTAAAGCTGCTTGTAGATTAGTTTTTCAAATATTTTTGACAAGTTTGGCAGGATTGAAATAGTCTGTAGTTGTTAACATTAGTGAGATCACCACATTGTGGACAGGGGTTACTCTCGCTTTTTTTTTTAGAATATCCGGAAAGGTTTGAAGTTCAAGTGATTTATTGAGAGCAATGCAATGGCAGGAGCTAGAAATCTGGAGACTTTTTTGTAAATTAGAGATAGTATCTTATCAAGGCGCTTGACTTAGTTTTAAAGAAAGGATTACCTC